>CM038680.1:139118862-139688723 GCA_021605205.1 Aegilops longissima | reverse complement strand
CCGGTATTCAAGCTCTTATTTTTGCAACATTAGCCGCAGCCTATATAGGTGAATCCATGGAGGGTCATCATTGAATTGACTCTTTTTGGAAATAGTATTTTTTTGCAGCTTCAAGATACATACTGATCTAAATGTTGCAGACCCGTTGACTAAGCCTCTTCCACGAGCAAAACACGATCAGCACCAAAACTCCATGGGTGTTAGAATCATTACTGTGTAATCTAGATTATTGACTCTAGTGCAAGTGGGAGATTGAAGGAAATATGCCCTAGAGGCAATAATAAAGTTATTATTTATTTCCTCATATCATGATAAATGTTTATTATTCATGCTAGAATTGTATTAACCGGAAACATAATACATGTGTGAATACATAGACAAACATTGTGTCACTAGTATGCCTCTACTTGACTAGCTCGTTAATCAAAGATGGTTGAGTTTCCTAGCCATGGACATGAGTTGTCATTTGATTAACGGGATCACATCATTAGGAGAATGATGTGATTGACTTGACCCATTCCGATAGCTTAGCACTTGATCGTTTAGTATGTTGCTATTGCTTTCTTCATGACTTATACATGTTCCTATGACTATGAGATTATGCAACTCCCATTTATCGGAGTAACACTTTGTATGCTACCAAACGTCACAATGTAACTGGGTGATTATAAAGGTGATCTACAGGTGTCTCCGAAGGTACTTGTTGAGTTGGCGTATTTTGAGATTAGGATTTGTCACTCCGATTGTCGGAGAGGTATCTCTGGGCCCTCTCGGTAATGCACATCACTATAAGCCTTGCAAGCAATGTGACTAATGAGTTAGTTGCGGGATGATGCATTACGGAACGAGTAAAGAGACTTGCCGGTAACGAGATTGAACTAGGTATTAAGATACCGACGATCGAATCTCGGGCAAGTAACATACCGATGACAAAGGGAACGACGTATGTTGTTATGCGGTTCGACTGATAAAGATCTTCGTAGAATATGTGGGAGCCAATATGAGCATCCAGGTTCCGCTATTGGTTATTGATCGGAGACGTGTCTCGGTCATGTCTACATAGTTCTCGAACCCGTAGGGTCCGCACGCTTAAAGTTTGGTGACGATCGATATTATGAGTTTTTGTGTTTTGATGTACCGAAGGTAGTTTGGAGTCCCAGATATGATCACGGACAAGATGAGGAGTCTCGAAATGGTCGAGACGTAAAGATCGATATATTGGACGACTATATTCGGACACCAGAAGTGTTCCGAGTGGTTTCGGAGAAATACCGGAGTACCGGGGGGTTACTGGAACCCCCCGGGGAGTTAATTGGGCCTCATGGGCCTTAGTGGGAGAAGAGGAGGGGCGGCCAGGGCAGCCGCGCGCCCCCTCCCCCTCTAGTCCGAATTGGACAAGGAAGGGGGGGCGGCGCCCCCCTTTTTTCCTTCTCCCCCTCTCTCCCTTCTTTCCCTCTCCTACTCCAACAAGGAAAAGGAGGAGTCCTACTCCCGATGGGAGTAGGCCTCCCCCCTTGGCGCGCCCTCCTCCTGGCCGACCGCCTCCCCCTTGCTCCTTTATATACGGGGGCAGGGAGGCACCTCTATACACACAAGTTGATCTACTGATCTATTCCAGCCGTGTGCGGTGCCCCCCTCCACCATATTCCACCTCGGTCATATCGTAGCAGTGCTTAGGTGAAAGCCCCGCGTCGGTAGCAACATCATCACCGTCATCACGCCGTCGTGCTGACGGAACTCTCCCGTGAAGCTCTACTGGATCGGAGTTCGCGGGACGTCATTGAGCTGAACGTGTGCTGAAATCGGACGTGCCGTACATTCGGTACTTGGATCGGTCGGATCATGAAGACGTACAACTACATCAACCTCATTGTGCTAACGCTTCCGCTTTCAGTCTACGAGGGTACGTGGACAAACACTCTCCCCTCTCGTTGCTATGCATCACCATGATCTTGCGTGTGCGTAGGAATTTTTTTGAAATTACTACGTTCCCCAACAACTGGGAGTCCTAGTAGGACTCCCCCCACTTGACGCACCCCCTAGGGCCGGCCTCCTCCCTCTCCTTCCTTTATATACGTGGGCAGGGCACCCCTTGGAGACACACCAATTATTCCAAGCCGTGTGCGGCGTCTCACTCCACGGTTTACTCCTCCGGTCATATTCACATAGTGCTTAGGCAAAGCCCTGCGTGGATCACATCACCATCACCGCCACAACGCCGTCATGCTGACGAAACTCTCCCTCGACACTTTGCTGGATCAAGAGTTCGAGGGAAGTCATCGAGCTGAATGTGTGCTGAACTTAGAGCTGTTGTACGTTAGGTACTTGACCGGTTGGATCGTGAAGACATTCGACTACATCAACCGCGTTAAACTAATGCTTCCGCTTTCGGTCTACGAGCGTACATGGACACACTCTCCCCCTCTCGTTGCTATGCATCTCCTAGATAGATTTTGCGTGATCGTAGGATTTTTTTGAAATTGCATGCTACGTTCCCCAACAGATATTGCTCCAAAAACCCTCTACCACTTTCTCCAATCCATACATGTCCAAACCCTAAATGGCCAATTTGGTCCCACCGAAAACATCTACTCCAGACCCATCGAGTTGATCCTATACACTGCCAGAGCCAAACCCTAGAATTTCGGTCTCACCGAGTTGTAGTGACCAAGTTTCTGTAAGCCATTTCGTTCACTTTAGAATCACCGAGTTGAACTGATCAGAACTATCGAAACGAAGTCTTGCCTAGGTCATCGCATTTGGGTCTGTCCAAGATTTCCATTTTGGTCCCACCGGAAAGCCCGACGTTCATATCTTTTACACAGGTCAGTCTCACCGAGTTTTTGCTTTGGTGTCACCAAGTTGAGTCAAAAGTGTGTAACGATTCAATTTTGGGTGAAGGCTATAAATACCCCTCCACCCCCACCCACTCTTTAAGTGAGCCATCAGAACGAATCTACACTTTCGCCATTCATTTTCTGAGAGAGAACCACCTACTCAGGTGTTGAGATCAAGAGATTCCAATCCAACCATTTGAACCTTGATTTCTAGCCTCCTCAAGTTGCTTTCCACTCCAATCCTTCTCCTACCCAAGCCAAATCTATGAGAGAGTGATTGAGTGTTGAGGAGACTATCATTTGAAGCACAAGAGCAATGAGTTCATCATCAACAACACCATATAATACCTTTTGGAGAGTGGTGTCTCCTAGATTGGTTAGGTGTCATTGGGAGCCTCCAAGATCTTGTGGAGTTGAACCAAGGAGTTTGTAAGGGCAAGGAGATCACCTAGACACGAAGATTTTTGGTGTGGTTCTGATAGGTGGTGCTATCGTACGTCCACATTGATGGAGACTTCAACCCACGAAGGGTAACAGTTGCGCGAGTCCACGGAGGGCTCCACCCATGAAGGGTCCACAAAGAAGCAATCTTGTCTATCCCACCATTGCCATCGCCCACGAAGGACTTGCGTCACTCGGGTAGACCTTCATGAAGTAGGTGATCTCCTTGCCCTTACAAACTTCTTGGTTCAACTCCACATCTTGTCGGAGGCTCCCAAGCGACATCTACCCAATCTAGGAGACACCACTCTCCAAAAGGTAATAGATGGTATGTTGATGATGAACTCTTTGATCTTGTGCTTCAAATGATAGTATCCCCAACACTCAACTCTCTCTCTCTCTCTCACACATATTTGGCTATGGTGGAAGAAAGATTTGAGTGAAAAGAAACTTGGGGAAGGCTAGAAATCAAGTTTCAAATGGTAGGAATGAAATCTCTTGATCTCAACACATGAGTAGGTGGTTCTCTCTTAGAAAATGTATGGTGGAAGTGTAGGCACGTTCTGATGGCTCTCTTGCTTGGCAAGAGGAGGGTGGAGGGGTACATATAGCCTCCTCACAAAATCCAACTGTTATACACTTTTGACCCATCTCGGTGGCACCGATCAGTAAACTCGGTGGCACCGATTGTACAAAAATATGAACGTTAGGAATCTCGGTGGGACAGAGTGGGACAACTCGGTGGGACCGATGTGCTAGGGCTTAGGGACAATATCAACTCGGTGGCGCCGATTGCATCATCTCGGTGAGACCGAAGTGAAGCAAAAGGCAAAGAGAATCAGTCAAGCCAACTCGATGGGACCGATTGCAACAACTCAGTGAGACCGAAGTAAATGCAACTAGTCACAGAGCGCTGGCAAGGCCATCTCGATGGGACCGAGATCCGTATCGGTGGAACCAAATTGTTAGGGTTTTGGCAGTGGCTAAGTCCAGATGAACTCGGTGGCTCCGAGTATGAAATATCGGTAGCGCCGAGTTAGAGTTTAGGTTTTGGACATATTTGGATAGAGAAAGTGGCTAGGGTTTTTGGAGCAATCTCTCTAAGCACTTGAGCAACAAGATCATTAAGCAACACCTCACCCCTTTTAATAGTATTGGCTTTCCTGTGGACTCAATGTGATATTGGATCACTTAAACAAAAAAAAGTCTTGAGCTTTTGCCAATCCTTGTCCTTATCATTTTGAGGGGTCCTCATCTCAAGTCCATGCTATGCCAATCATTGAACATCCTGAAATATTTATCTTGAAGGGATATTAGTTCAGTGAGCTATATGTTGTTATGAATTACCAAAACCACTCGGGGATTAGTTGCACTTTGAATCTCCCCTTTTTTGTAATTGATGACAACATATAGATCAAAGCTTCGACAAATGATTAAATGAATGAAATACATCATCGCTTTGAGAAGTATGTGATAAGCAAGAGCTCCCCGTAAATTTGTGCATTATTAAAAAATTACGTTTGAATGCAAATGCACAATCGATTAGGACCATGGGTCACTCTTCAATGTCACATACATCTTGGTGGAGTGCACAAAATAATATGAGTGAAATAACATGCACGCATCACCAAGAACATAAGTGAATGATCATACACAAATAACGATAGAGATAAGCATTAAGCACCACATAAGGCATAGTATGATCAATCACACAAGATGATGCAGGCTGTGGAGGGTACCTGAATTATTGGGCGATCATCGCAATTGGAGAGTTGGTTTATTGCAGCAATACCTCCTTCCAGTCGACATCGAGTAGATAATCAAAATCCGATCATCCCCTTGCCTCGGAGAGGATGTGCTGGCGTGGGAAGCAGAACTGAGTGGTGTGTTCACCGTCCGGAGCGTGTACTAGCTGGCGCTCAATGAACGTCTTCGTCCTTCTTCAATCACAGCGAGCAAGGCATCAAACGGGCGACGAGCCGTCTGGGCTTTATTATAGAGGTGATCTATTCCTCCTAAGGAGTGTGTTGCAACTAATTCTCTGCCTACTTGGGTCGGTGAATAAAGAACGTCGTACACTTGAGGTTTCAGACTTATTCCTTCTCTCTGCGACTGAGCCGGGCGATACTTTTCATGCCCTCTGTAGATGTTCGCGAATGGTGGCGCTTTGGTAGGAAATGGCGCAACACTAGAGACTCTGGAGCTTCATCAACTGGTGAACTTAGGGCCTGAATGGTTGCTCCACACCCTTGCTAATCTACCGGAGAGGGAGCGGCTAATGTTGATGATGACATTATGGCGCAACTGGCATGCCAGCTGTGTGATTCCGCGTCACAAGCGACCATCGGAGGTGGAGGCATCGAAGCGATTCCTGTTGAGCTATGTCAAATCGCTGGTGTCCAACAAGAACCACCCTGATGTGGGCCAAGTTAAGGGCAAGATGTCGGTCGGTGTTCATCTCCCTCAAAGAGTGCTTCCACATGTGGAACAAGGCAACATCCCAGCATTACGCCGTCGTCGGTGTGGACTACTTTGAACATTGATGGTTCCTTGAGTGAATGAGTAAACGAGGCAAGTGCATGGATGATCTTGCGTGACGAATCTGGGGCACTCATATTGTCATCCCGCCGAGAGCCGCGGCAGTATTCCTCGCCATTGAAATCAGAGCTCGTTGCATGCATGGAGGGCTTAGCTCTAGCTATCTAGTGGACGTCGGTGCCTATTGTGGTGCAGGCCGACGATTATACAAGTTGCCGGTGATGATAGATCTTTGCATTCTATGATGGTTCGTGAAATCAACACATATTTTCAGGAAGGAAGATAGTTTGTAATCAAGCACGTTAGGAGAGAGCAGAGTTCCGTGAGTCATTATTTAGCAAATTCCGGTAGAAAGGAGAAGCAAACCGTTGTGTGGCTTCGATCATGGCCTGGTGAGGTACCTGAATTATGTAATGCATACATGTTTTGTGCTTGCTTTATAAGTTTTTTTCTCCCCACAAAAAAGAAAAGAAATACAAAATACATGAATTGTCTATCTTAGAAGAGAAAAATTATGTTTAAGACAAACCGCAAGTTAATCAGCTTATCTTGTTTCCAACATTATTTTAAAATATACAAATGGTTGACTTTCAGTATTGTATGGCTCTTGCACATCCAATAATAATACACTTATTTGTCATATCTTGCCGTGTTTTCTCATCCGAATTGCTTGGCAGAAAATAAGAAACAATAAGTATAATTCTTATGAGTAAGAGAAGAAGGGAAATTTGTATAGCAACAATGTAGTCAATCAACATGAAAGAGATTCACATGCACCCACAAACATGTAGCACAAAAAAGGGGAGAGCACACCAGAATAGAAACACGCAGCACAAAACACCAAAGAGGCAGTTAGAGGCCAAACCCTAACCCAATTGTGGCAACGCCAGTGGGAAAGGCCAGTGATAAAATGGAGCAACCAATTCGCCCATTTCTCCCTGCTCTCTCTCGACAGATGACGCCACAGGTTGGCATTGGCAGCAAGGTAGATGGATAGGGACAAGGACAGCCAGCCCCCCTCCGCTCTCCTCTCCTACTGTGTGGATCAAAAGATACTGTAGATAAATAAAACAAAAGAGATTGACAAGTAAATTAATTTCTCAGGAAAATTCCAAAGCCCAAATAAAAACTAAGACCGGAGCTTTCCATCATCACCTCGCGCAAGGCCAGCGAGCAGCCGCCGTGTTTTTTATTGCCCGGCTGACCAATCGCCGGAGGAGGAACTCACCACCAGGTCACCTATATCATTTCCGACCTCCCTCCCTCTTGTACGCTTGCTTCTTTTTTATCTTCTCCCTCTCTCTGGTTTCTTGATTATTTAATTGTTTGGTTGTTCGCCCATTTGGGTGTGTGTGATGGATGGATAGATAGATTCCAAGTTTCCAACCCCAGCTAAGCTGCTACTTGTTTGCTCCGAGCAGAAGCCAAGAACAGCTCCCTCCCAAGGAAGGATCTTTTTCTTTTCCTGGATTTGGCCCGCTTCTGTCCGGGAAATCTCGGGTTGGCGGCGGCTGGATCTCCGGGAGGAGGATTTGATGCCGGTTCTTGCTCCATTTTGAGCCCGAATCATCCTGCCTCGTGACCGGCGACAGGCGGGCGGCCTTTCGAGCTCCCAGGAGCCGCGGAAGGTGAGCGAGGCGGCCTCCGAGCGCTCGGGAGGGCGGCGATGCCGCTGCTTTGATTCTGGTTCACGCTGCTGCCGGGGATGGAATCCAGCGGGGAGGAGCTCCTGAAGAAGATCCGGCAGCTGGAGGTGGGCCAGGCGCAGCTCAAGCAGGAGATGTCCAAGTTCGCGCTGCCGCCGACCGGCGGCGGAGGGGAGCGCCGGCGCTCGCAGTCCGTCTCGCCCAGCCGCGGCGCGCCGCCTCATCCTGCGCCGGCGCCGGCGCCCTCGAGGCGGCTCTCCGGGGGGCTTGATGGAGGCCAGCGGGGGTGGGGCCGTGGCTCCGCGTCCTTCTCGCACTCGTCGCCGCTGCAGCGGGAAGGCCGTGCGGCGGCGGAAGGCGGCGCCACGGGCGCTGGGCTGGCGGAGCGGCAGTACCGCAGGGTGCTCCAGTCGCTGGGGCAGTCCGTCCACATTCTTGACCTCGATGGAAGGATCATATACTGGTGAGCTTTCTACTTCTTCAATGTTTGTTGACCTGTTTTGTGCGAGCTTGTAAATGCTCGAGGAGCTGCTGCGGTGATAGTGATGGCATCGGTTCAACTGTTCTTGTTATACTGCAATGAAGTGACCATGCATCCAATGGGAGTTGTGTTTTTAGTGGCATTTTAACCATGTATGCGTGTGATGATGGGACTTACTACTTGGTGAAATCTGGTATTTTGTCAGAGCTTTGTACTCCTACAACCCTAGGCTGTACAAGTTATGTATCGGCCATGCTATGTCACAGTTTATATTGATTTGAAGTGAAGCTTTCTGCCTGGTTGAACAAATTGGTAACAGTAAAATAGCACAATAAGGTTTCATGGCACTTCTGCCATTGTTGTTTCAAGAGTTGAGTGATGCACATGGGTCAAAGTTTTGGGTCTTCATTTTTGTGTGAGTCGCATTGCTTATCAATTCAGCAACACAGTTTGATAGTCATGTACCTACTTCCCACCTGTGCTAAACAAACATCACATATTTTTTTTAGTCTGCAGTTCTGCATGGACTTTTGCTTCTCTTTTGTTCTTGCTAATGCTTTCTTATCACCAAAGCCTTTCATTTGCTATGATGCAGGAATCGGTCTGCAGAGAATCTCTATGGTTATCCTGCATCAGAAGTACTTGGTCAGGATGCACTCATGCTGCTGGTTGATTCCCGTGACCTCAGTGTGGTAAATGATATGTTTCGACGTATTTCTTTGGGTGAGAGTTGGACTGGGAAGTTTCCAGTTAAGAACAAGGCAGGGGATAGGTTTTTAGCTGTTGGCACCAACACTCCATTTTATGATGAGGATGGCAGTTTGGTGGGCATTATTTGTGTTTCAAGTGATTCACGCGCATTGGAGGAGATACTCAGTGGACCTTCAACCTCTGCAAGGTCCCATTCAGAATCATCTAGCCCCTCCTGTTGTGATGGCAGTTGCAGCAACAGTAATCGAAAAACCAGTTTGTTGAACAGAAATCCGTTTGATCCCCAGCAGTCTACTATAACCTCCAAGATAACAAATTTGGTGAGTTCTGTTACTACTTTATTATTGTAAAAAGTAGAGATATGCATGCCATTGAGTAGCAATGAAACATTGTTTCTCTATAGCATGTTTTCTTAATAATTTGCTACTGTATTCCTTTCTGATATTTAGAATAACACAGGCTAACAAGGTTACAAATAAAGTTCGTTCGAGGGTCAAGATGGATGAGAATGGCATGGTACGGGAAGGTGGCAGTGGTGAGAGCCAGTGCTCTGATCGTGATAACAAGGAAGGTCCATCTAGTGGACCAAGTACACCAAGAGGAGATGCACCACATGGTGCCTTCGGCACGGAAGAGAATTCCCCTGGGAAATCAACCAAAACAAACGGTGATGAATCAGAAGCGAAAATAGGTCTCCACAAGATGTTGAGTTCAAAAGCAGAGGCATTGTTGAACAAGAAAGGGATAACATGGCCTTGGAAAGGGCGGGAGAATGATGTGCCTGATTGCAGAAATCAGGTGACCTTGCCATCATTGCATAGTGAGCAAGAGAATGGCCAGAATCATCCGAAAGTCTCTGACACTCAATTGGCTGAATATAACCAACCTAACAAAAATGAGGCATCAGGTTCCTGGTCTTCTTTCAACAACAACAGCTCAAGTAGTGCAAGCAGCACTGGAAGTACCAATAGTAGTGCTCTATACAAAATCGACCATGAAGCAGACTGTCTGGATTATGAAATCCTGTGGGAAGATCTTGTAATTGGAGAACAAGTAGGCCAAGGTAGTTGCTTCTCCTTTTGTGAGTTCTTATGTGTATATATTTTTTATCACATGGAAGTTTCTATGCTGTTTCATAGTTTCTACCAGCGGCTTTAGAATTGACTATTTGGTTATGGTAACTGGCTTTGTCTGCATGACATTACTTTAGAATAGCTCCTTTCCTGTCCTATTTGTTTTATAAAATCTATGCTTGTTGCATAATATCCATTGTCAAATCAGCTAGATAATATTACAACTATATATGTAGTTGGAATAAATAATAATCCATTTTGCCCCCAGTTTGGCCAAGTTTTGGTTCTAATTTTATTACAACTGGGGCCACGTAGCTCACTAGCTCTAACTCCTAATGAGACATAGAAACTTTTCACATGGGTAGCTTAAGTTTGCTTTCAAATTTGTGATTAAAATTTCTACTTTCAAGTTCTTAATATGCTATTTTGGTTTGATATGAATTTGCCCTACTAATAGTGTGTGTGCTTATTCCTAGGACCTGAACATTTAGAGAGCTTAGACCATCAAGAATTTTCCTTGCATTTATGCTCAAACACTTCTCCAGATCCAAATACTCTTGTGTGAATTTAGTTGCTATAGGGTTTGATATTTTTAGAAGAGTACAAGCATGCCAAAAATGTTGACGGGGTGTACTGCTTTCTACTATATTGAGTGTTTTCTAATTGTGTCCCTTTCAATTTTGATCTGCACAGGCTCCTGTGGGACAGTATACCATGCTTTGTGGTATGGCTCGGTATGTTCAGTTGTTTCTTTGTTGCACGAGTGACTTGTCTCTGTTCACTTTTGGTTGTTAGTTTCATCTTTTTGTGTGGCATTTTGCTGCAGGATGTGGGTGTGAAAGTTTTCTCCAGGCAGGAATATTCGGAGGAAGTGATACAGGCCTTTCGACAAGAGGTAGTTTTCCATTTTTAGCACAACTTCTGTTAGTTGATTCATGAAATATACAAGAGAAGACAATGTCTATCTAACCAGCAGAGTGGCTTTCAATATTTTCTTAGCCGATTAGCTAGCATCAAACCTGTGATGTTCTATCGATACTTTGGGCCTTTCAAAATAATGAAATTTTTTGTTCTCAGGATGCCCATAAAAACCTATCATTGCCATGGTTGCCAAACATTTTGATGTGAATAAATATGAACATAACATGGCCACAGATCATCACTTTTTTTAAAGGTTAATTCCGGAAGATAGAAATTAAGTATTCACTGACTTCAGGTCTCGTGATATCATTTTAAATTTAGTTCTTCTATAATGAATTGTCATCATTCGTATGTGAAGGTATCCCTTATGAAGAAATTACGCCATCCTAATATACTGCTCTTCATGGGTGCGGTTACATCTCCACACCGCCTTTGTATTGTTACCGAGTTCCTCCCACGGTATGTTCCCTACTTTGTACTTGCGTTCTACTACCCTATATTTTTGAAAGTATCTATTCTCTGGCTGTTGCTCTCTTCTTCAAATGTATAAGACAATGACCGGAGCTACTTGTACAAAACCTGCCATGGCTTGATTTTTACAAAAGCAATTTCATTAAGGCATGGTAAATATCATCTCTATCAAAATTAAGTACAGAAGATGGCACAAGCAAGTGCCATGTCACTCCATTTTCTATCTACTATTTGATTCAAACCTATGAACAAAATTGAAAAGAATACCTAAGAAAACACTCAGTATTTACAAAATATAGTGCATACTATACACTTCTAAGTAAATACTTAAGAGCACACCTCCTCTCTCTAGATTTCTCTCACATGCATATAAAGACCAACATGTTCCATATTTTCTAGGACCATCAATAGTCAATTTTAATTCTAATAAAAGAGAAAGTTGAATGCCTGCAACTGTGCGACAATGTGTGGATTTGATCCTAGCTAAACAGAAGTTATTTGCCGGTTTAACTAGATTAGACATTTCTCCTTTTCTCTTATGGTGTACCCATACCTGTTGATAGAGGTGGGCAAAATTTTATGGGGACCGTTTATTAGGCTGTTCAGTTGTATATTTTATCCATGTTAGCACATCAAGATAATTTTTAGATTTATGCTTCAATACTCACTAGCACGTCAAGATTGGTTTTGTTCAATTTTTATAACAGAATATGACTACTACCCAGATTTCATGATCTTACCTACAGAAAAAATAGGTTGGGTCTCATTTTCATCGTTCATTATTTCTCAAATGCAGTGGAAGTTTATTTCGCTTACTTCAAAGAAGCACTACCAAGTTGGATTGGAGACGACGTGTTCACATGGCTTTAGATGTTGTAAGTGCATTTCTTTCTAATGGCTGAATGTGGATTTTACCACAGATCACATATTACTTTTAGTCCAAAAGGAAATGCAGTTAATGACAGGAAAAACAGAGAATTATTCTTGGATTGTGGTATGTAGAGACATTGATTGCGTACAAAACGTAAAATGTGAGACACCTGATTTTGTGTTTGTTGCAAATGGGCATGTGTAGAAGTTGAATTCCAGATAAAAAGGCCACATCGGGTAGTTTCAGTGCAAGAAATAAATATATTTGAAAAGTGACGGTATCGTATGTTCAATATATTCATTTATTTTTCCCCTTAGGTGGCTGGATTCTACCTGAAGTTTTGAATTATTATGCTAATATGCACATAGCTATTCTGTGAATAGTTTTGGTTAGTTTGCGTTTCATTTCAAGCAAGGAACTTCAGAATCTCCTGGATGATAAGATTCATAACGTCTTCTTATTAACATTTCTACAGGCAAGGGGCATGAATTATCTTCATCACTATAGCCCACCTATCATTCATCGAGATTTAAAGTCGTCAAATCTGCTGGTGGATAAGAACTGGACTGTTAAGGTAACATTACAATCATTTGCTCTTCAAGCCTTTTAATATGTTCTACTTGTATCTAATTTCATCTTGCTCAATCAGGTTGCAGATTTTGGTCTTTCACGTCTCAAGCGTGAAACTTATCTGACAACAAAAACAGGAAAAGGAACGGTAAGTATAAAAAAAAATTCATTTGATTGATTGACATACACAGCATGGATCTTTTGTTTTCCTAACTTTATTGATGCCGCTTTCTTGTGTAGCCACAATGGATGGCTCCGGAGGTATTGCGCAATGAACCTTCAGATGAGAAGTAAGTACATGGCAGTTTTAATCAACAGAAGTTCCTGTGGTCACATCTGCAAAAGTATATAATTGCTAATGACTTGAGTGACTACATATTTAGGTCTGATGTGTATAGCTATGGGGTGATCCTATGGGAACTTGTCACTCAGAAGATACCGTGGGAAAATCTCAATTCAATGCAGGTATGTTGCTTCTATGTAGTTTTATCTGTCATTAAATCATCTGGTTCAGGCCATACATTTGGTTCAGATTGTGATGATTTGAATTTCAAGCAATATTTGTTTCAGCAGCTCCACAAAAAGTTAAATTCCAGAGTAATATATTCTTTTTGGATTGGCTACATCGCTTCCTAAAATTTGGCACAAGAACATGAGCTGGTTGACATACGAATATTCAGTTGATGGGCTTCTAAATTTGTCCGATTAATTGCGATTGCTAGTATTATTGGTCACCTAGGAATGTAACTACTAGAGTTACGAGAAGCAGCATATTCTGCTGGTTTTCATATTCTGGAGAAGTCCCATGAATAGTGTGAAATTTTCTTATGGTAGCAGCATCTGTGCTCAGTATTGCTTAAAAAAATCTAGTTCACTTGCAGTTTTCTCAGAATTTGACAAGTTTTGTAGAATGTACATTAATTGTTGAAACTCTTGGCTATTTGTACATTAATTCTTGAAACTCTTTCCTATGTAGGTCATTGGTGCAGTAGGTTTCATGAACCAAAGGTTGGAGATTCCCAGTGAAACAGATCCTTACTGGACATCACTTATACTCAGTTGTTGGGAAACGTATGTACTATCTCTGCCATCCCTTTTTTTTTCTCACTCTTCTTAACGACTTGCCTTTTCAGACTTCATAAATTTTGAACTGTGCTGGTTTTCGTACATGTCGTGTGTTCTTACTACCATTGTCCTTGGTGCAAGCAGCGACCCACAAAGCCGTCCGTCGTTCCAAGAACTTCTGGAGAAGCTCAGGGAACTGCAAAGGAAGTACGCCGTCCAGAATCAGGTGCAGCGAAATGCATCTGCCGCTGCGAAGAACAGCATCATCGAGGAATGAAAGATTCCAAACTCTTGCTAAGGCGGTGGGTGTGCGAATGAGGAGGGAACATTGTCGGTCGGCGATTGAGCGACGTTTTAACCCAAGAAAAGATTCGTACCTCAGGTGTGATTGTTTCACGAGAAGCCAATGCTGAAGATTGTGCAGATGAGGTGTCCTCTGAATTCGTGGGAGGATATGCCTGAACTTCCTCTGACCGCAACTTCTGGCAGCAAAGATTAGAGTAGCGAGTGAGCCGAGGCTGGCGCTTTTGGGGTTCTACATTCCGTGGCGATGCGTGACTAACATGGATTGATCTGGCTTGCATTTGTAACACGGAGAGGACGGTGTTGCTGTGTAGATTGTTCTGATGACAAATTGTACACGAGTGGCCAATCAACAAGAACTTTGTAAGATTTGTACTTGTTTTTTTCCCCTTGCCTTCTTCTGCTCTTCAAAATTTTTTTGGCGGGTATTCCGAGTTCCAGCACAAATCAACCGAAGCTGTTACTGTACGTCTACTTTTATTTCTTTTATTTAGTATAAGAAAAAACATAATTTACCAATTTGGTCTGCTCTCCAATTTATTTGAGTAGTGCCTCTGATCTTCCATTTCTTTTTGACGGAATACCTCTGATCTTCCAAGTATTTGGGTAGCATGACCCAGCAGTAGCTTGGGCAATTTTATTCCCCTCCTACAAAAGAAAAGGCAATTTATGAATCCCAGCACTAGTATGGGCCGACTTACCTCAGCTCGCCCTTGTTTTGCCTACGCCGGTTTGCAACGTTGGAACTGTCAAGTGAGCTTGGTGCGGGCAAGGCGGTCACGTGCGGTGTCCTGTCTTCATTCTAGGGTGAACAAGTTCGACGGTGCGACGTCCTTTGAGCCAAGACGAGGGGGTAGTGTCCCTCTCCGGCGAGGAATAGGTATGTGCACATTGTTCTTGGTCCCCTGCTGCTGCTCATGTCTTCTGCTGCGGTGTTCGAGCAAGCTCTTCGACAAGCGGAGCCTCTTTGTTTTCTTTCAGCCTGCGTGCCAGGCGCCCAGGCACCTTGTATCTTTTGGCCATTGGCTTTTATTTCTGTTTCAGCAAGGTGTTAATGTTGACTGTAATTCTAGTCAGTTGATGGCCTCGCTAATTCAAAGCCATCATCTTAAGCCTTATATTGTCTATAAAAAAAAAATCTTGTTCTCGTTGTTGTTGTTGGCGTCGTCTCCTTGGTACTCCCTCCGTTCCATATTACTTGTCGCTGATTTAGTACAAAGAATAGATGTGATTAATGGCAACTCCTTTTGTTTTTGCGGTTTCTTCCCATCCTGGCTTTATTGCCCTCGGCAGCAGTAGTCCATTGCAAAATGAACGAACAGCGACTCTTCATTACTGATGATCTTATAGTAGGGGATGCGCCGGTTAGCAATGTATGCTAACCGTCGATTAGTTAAGAAGCGGGGATTACATGATATAATTACAACTTAATTAATACTCCCTTCGTTTAGAATTACTTATAGTAGAGACGGATAAAAATGAATGTATTTAGAATTAAAATACATCAAAATATATCTATTCCGTTGATAAATATTTCCGGATGAAGGGAGTAATTCCTAACAGAATCCATACGCCTTGCATGAGCGTGTGATGCCGTCCACGGCGCAACCTGACGACGCAGCGCTCGGCGGAGGACACGGCCGTAGATGCGCGACACATCGAACGGCTGGACGGGCTTGAGCAGGAAATCCTCGGCTCCTTCCTCCAGGAACCTGACGGAGGAGAAACGTACGTACGTGTCAATGAGAACGACAAGAACATGAACCTCATGTCTTCATGCATGCTAGAGCTGTCACCAGTCCCACTGATGACTGAAAAATAATCTTTGTAGGCCAAGGTGCTTAGGCATGCATGGAAATGAAATAATAAACCTGTTGATCCTCGCCGGCACGTTCTTCGAGGACCTGACAAGAAAACGAGCAATGCCTTTGAGTGCGAGTGAATGGCATATCCACGTGCTACGTCTTACCTATCAGCGAACCCAAACTCCATGTAACCAGAGAGTCATTCAGAGGTGTAGACGGTGCCCCTAAGAATCTGACCCAAATCTATTAAAGAGGTGTTCCCTTCGGCTCGTGCTTAGTCCATGCATCAAACTCAAAAACACAAATGTTGTTTGGTACCCTGCTCAGACCAAACTTAATAAGACGAGCAAGATCCTCCCTCATAGGAAAATCTACACTGAGCACCTGATCCTCAAGTCTCACGGGAGCACACCGAAAACTGGTTGAGACCAACTCCCTAAGCTGTTGCACAATCTGCTCTTTCGTAATCGTCCCACGTGTCACCCTCACCAAGCCCGTCCTCGAGCTCTCCATACGAGGCGTAACTGAGGTGGTGCGAGGAGATTCAAAGAACATCAACTCGGGGCAACACACCCCATAGATCGTGACCACCGGTTTCGGTCCCAAGAGAAGGGGGGTACTCTCCTGAACCATGCATCGGCTTGAGGCATATGTCACAAAGCGGCGATCGCTTGTGGATTGGCGCCAACACCATGCTCCACAACAAGCTAATTGCCGCATTCCACAACAGCGTGGTCGACGGTCACTTGGGCTCCACAGCGACGTACCAACGCGTGCGCAAGCACTTCGACTGGCGCGGCCTCAAGCGCAATGTCGAGGAGTTTGTGCAGCAGTGCTCGACCTGTCAGCAGGCCAAGCACGAGCACTCCAAGCCGGCGGGGCTCCTGACACCCCTACCAATTCCGACAGTGCCATGGGAGGACTTCACAATGGATTTCGTGGAGGGACTGCCATCATCCGAGGGCTTCGACCCGATCATGGTTGTGGTGGACTGCTGCACCAAGTTCTCCCATTTCATCCCTCTGCGCCACCCCTTCCACGTGACGCAAGTGGCGCGTGCATTTTGGGACAATGTGGTCAAGCTCCATAGCATTCCGTCATGGATCGTCTCCAATCACGACAAGATGTTCACCAGCAATCTCTGGTGGGAACTGCTCGCCGGCACCGGCACGAAACTGCTCTACTCCACGGCATATCATCCGCAGACGGACGACCAGAGCGAACGCGCCAACCAGTGCATGGAGATGTATCTCCGATGCACGATGCAGGACGTGCCACGCAAGTGGCTTTGCTAGCTTCCCATGGCCGAATTCTGGTACAACTCGACCTTCCACTCATCGCTCAATTGTACTCCATTCAAGGCACTTTACGGCAAGGATGACAACTCGGGCGTGATGACGGCGTGGCCCTTATGACGCACCCACCGGCGAGGACATGAACTGGGCGGAGCGCACCACACATTCGAGCACAGTTGGAGCGCGCCCAACGGCACTTCAAGAAACAAGCCGACCGCAACCACATGGAGCGCCAATTCCAGGTGGGCGAATGTCGGTGTACTAGAGTAGGGGTACCCTAGTATCCCGAACTTCGTGCATCGGCGATTCAGACACCCGCGGCAAGGCTTGCGGGTGATCGCCTAGGTCCTTCGTGGTTCCTTTGGAGCCATTCAAGAACAAAGTATTTATGCCAAGGAGACAAGGCCCGGCAAGAGGAGCTTGCCGGGAAGGCCAACCAAGGCACTTAGGAGACAAGGCCCGGCAAGAGGAGCTTGCGGGAAGGCCCGATGAGCGGCAAGCTTCGGACGCGACAAAGCGACAACGCGGCAAAGGCGCTTGCCGATGACCACCACTGTTCTGCGCTCGGACATCCACCAACGTGTCGCCTACAGGACCTTTCGGTAGCGCGTGGAAAGAGGTCAGGCGGCGGTGAAGCGCGTGCAAGCAAGATCTTGACAAGTTTGCCATCGTGGCAAGTGGTGGCGTCCACACGGTCCCTTTCTGCCTTGTTTAGGCGACATAGACGGGCATTTAATGCCTTTGTCCCCTGCCGTCGTGGTTAGGTATGATACTTTGTACAAGTAGCTGTACCAACCGCAACTCATTTTCCCTTTTACCCTTATCTATGTTGCCACCGTCGGAGACCCTTAAGCATATAAAAGGAGGCCCATGCAAGCGTGAGGGGGTTGGAACACTCTCACGCTTTCGGTCTCGTTAGCAGTGGTGTGTATTGTAGCATTCAGCGCTCCGAGCAAGAACACAATACAACTCGGACATGCAGCGATAGGGAGTGTTATCTCTCCGGAGAGCTCGAAGCTGGGTAAACTGCTCTCATGTGCCGCCTCGATCGCTCTTCGTGCGATCCCTGCCCCCGCCGAACCGAAAGGGGCTCGGTCCGCCGGTCCCATAGGTGTTCGTGGGTCAGATCAGCTTCCCCGACATCTTTGGCGCTCTGATGCCCACTCCGGCAAGCGCACCTCTTCGGGGTGCTGCGCTACCGTCGAGGCCGCACCATCGAGCTCCACCGGCAAGTGTAAGAAGACGATGGCAGCTCCACCAGAGACCAAGAAGGTGTCCGCTAAGGAGGACGGCACTGGTGGTACCTTCACCATCAGTGCCACTCTCGACTCTAAATAGGAAGGCGCGCTCGTTGCTTTCCTTCGGGCGAACGTCGACGTGTTTGCATGGCAACCGTCTGACATCCTCGGTGTTCCCAGGAAAGTAATTGAGCACCATCTTGCCGTCTGTCCTCATGCGCGGCCTGTCAAGCAGAAAGTCAGGAAACAAGCAGTGGAGCGCCAAGAATTCATCACAGAAGAAATCAAGAAATTGGAAGCAGCAGGCCTTGTCAGAGGAGTGCTCCATCCTACGTGGTTGGCCAATCCTGTAGTCGTGCGCAAGGCAAACGGGAAATGGAGGCTTTGTATCGACTTTACCGATGTTAATAAAGCTTGTCCCAAAGACCCATTTCCCTTGCCGCGTATCGACCAGATTGTTGACTCCACGGCTGGATGTGATTTGCTTTCATTTCTTGATGCATACTCAGGATACCATCATATCTTCATGGCAGAAGAGGATGAAGAGAAGACCGCATTCATCACCCCATGTGGCACCTATTGTTTTGTACGGATGCCTTTCGGTTTAAAAAATGCTGGTTCAACATTTGCAAGGGTAGTCCATGACGCTTTTGAGCCGCAAATGCACAGAAATGTGGAAGCCTACATGGATGACATAGTGGTCAAAAGCAAGGACAAGGAGACTCTGATTCAAGATTTGGACGAAACCTTTGCAAATCTGCGCAAGATCAACCTCAAGCTCAACCCCGAGAAGTGTGTGTTTGGAGTCCCCTCCGGCAAGCTTCTCGGGTTCTTCATATCTCAGCGGGGAATTGAAGCCAATCCCGACAAGATCAAGGCCATTGAGCAGATTGAAGCACCAAAGCGCGTCAAGGATGTACGAAGACTTGCGGTTGCGTAGCTGCTCTCAAGCGAGTTTATCTCTAGGTCTGCTGAAGCATACGCCATTTTTCAAAATATTGAAAAAGGCAGGTCAATGAAATGGACTCGAAGCGGAGGCTGCGCTGCAGGACTTAAAGAGATACCTGTCCTCCACTCCAATACTTGTCGCACCTAAGCCACAAGAGAAGTTGCCGCTATATATAGCGGCAACCAATCAAGTGGTTAGTGCTGCGTTAGTAGCGGAGAGGGAGGCGGATGATGAGCCAGCGACCATGGCAGATGCATCCAGCGACAAGCAGGGGGCTTCACCGGCAAGCTCTGATCCCGACAAGGATGGATTTACGCAGGAGCACGAGAAGATGCAGAGAAGGATGGTGCAGCGCCCAGTTTACTTTGTTAGTTCCCTTCTGCAGGGGGCTAGGTCAAGGTACTCTGGTGTGCAGAAATTGCTTTTCGGCCTTCTCATGGCCTCGAGAAAGCTGCGCCATTACTTCCAAGCACATGAGATCACAGTTGTCACTCGTTTTCCGCTGAAAAGGATACTGCTAAATCCGGAAGCAGCAGCGGGATTGTCGAGTGGGCCTTTGGGCTATCAAGCTTTGGCCTCAAATTTGAGAGCACTTCAACTATCCAAAGCGAGCATTGGCGAGTTCATAGCAGAATGGGCGCCAACACAAGATGAAGAAATACGAAGCGAGCATCCCGTCAAGGAAGCAAGCAAAGAGTGGCTGATGTACTTTGATGGTGCCTTCTCGCTGCAAAGGCGCCGGTCTTTGGCGTGCTACTTATCGCACCCACGGAGAGCACCTCAAGTCGTGGTCGGATGCACTTTCCCAAGGAGCAAGCGACAAACAATCTGCAGAGTATGAAGGTTTGCTTGCGGTCTCAGATCGCAGAGACCTTGGGATCAAGAAGCTCATTATCGGGGTGACTCGCAGCTTGTAATCCGCCAAGTGAACAAGAGTTATCGAGTCCGTTGATGGAAGCTTATGTTGATGAAGTGAGAAAGCTATAAGAGCACTTTGACGGCCTCTGAGATGGAATATGTTCCAAGAGCTCGAGCGACATTGCTTGATGGCTTTGTCAAAGTCGCCACTTAAGTTACACAATGGAACCAGGGATCTTTGTGCTCAAACCGACTCAACCGATATAACGCCATCAACTGGACAGAGCAAGAAGAGGAAGTTGGTTTCGGTGACTACTTTCGGCAGAGCTCCCCAAGCCGCCGCCAAGAAGGTCCCCAAGATCAACACCAAGAGTCTTTGAGAAGCGATCTGCTCCGGCAGAACCCTACGGTTTGTTCGTTGAAGCGACGCCCCGAAAAGTTTTGCTCGGCAAGCTTGCCGGGAACCTCAAGCTCGGCCGAGCCGCAGGTTCTAGCCGAGAAGCGGATGTTTCCGCAGCAGCAGATGTGCCTTTAGTCCTTGTTGTCGAGCCGCAAGCTCCAAAGATGGGCACAAGAGATCGTCCATTTCCTTGAGACGGAGAACTTCCGAAGAGCAAGAAGAAGCGGAAAGAGTAGCCCGAGTCAAGTATGTACGGTTTGTCGACAACACTTTGTATAAAAGAAGACTCAGCGGTGTGAAATTGAAGTGTATTCACGGGAAGGCAGATGAAGCTGTTGGCGAGATACATGGAGGCATATGTGGTCACCACATTGGCGAAAAGCACTTGCCGCAAAGCAAAGCGTTCCGCAAGGTTTCTTTGGCCGACAGCCCTCCGGGATGCAACTGCACAAGTAACCAAGTGTGAAGCGTGCGGTTCCATTCCAGCAGATACACCAGCCAGCTCAAGCTCTCCGGGCGATCCCTTTATCCTGGCCATTTTTGGTGCAGGGGCTCGACATCTCGGCCCCTTCCCGAAGCTGTCGGGGCTTTGAGTACTTATGCGTTGCAATCGACAAGTTCACAAAGTGGCGGAAGTGGAAGCGATGAGGAAGGTGACAGCCGGTCGGCGATCAAGTTCTTGGTCGATTGTTTGCGTTTGAATCCCTAACAGGATCATCACCGACAGCGATACGCAATTCACGAGCCGCACCTTCATGCGAGACGTCCAAGATCTTGGCGCCAAGGTCTGCTTCGCTTCATTGCTCATCCGAGAAGTAACGGTCAAGCGGAGAGGGCAAATCTGAAGTGCTGCGCGGGCTCAAGACCAGGACTTTCGACGAGGGCGCAAGTGCGGAAGAAAGCTGGATTGAGGAGCTGCGGTGGTTCTTTGGTCGATCGAGCAGCGCCAAATCGAGCCATCGGCGGACACCTTCGCTCTAGTCTATGGAGCAGAGGCAGTTCTCCCCACGAAACTTCGTATCGGGTCACCTCGAGTGCTCGCTTATGATGAGCTTGAGCAAGAGCGGTCGCGACAAGATGGCCTTGCTCCTTGAGGAGGACCGTCTTCAGTCGTGACGAGCTACTCGTTATCAAGCAAGCTTTGCGCCGCTACCATAGCCGCAAAGTTAGTGCCGAAGTCTCGAGGAAGGCGACCTTGTTCTTGGCGCATTCAGTCCGCCAAGAATTCCAACAAGTTGACGCCAAAGTGGGAAGGCCCTTACCGGGTGAGACGAGTCACTAGGCCTGGCGCTGTCCGCCTTGAGACCGAAGATGGCATTCCGGTGAGCAACTCCTGGAATATTGAGCATCTTCGTAAGTTTTACCCCGTGAGGGCGCGGTTGCGGAACCTGTTCCGGCAACCACCTTTTGTACAAGTCTTGCCGATGTTGCATGTAATCCTTTGTACAAAGCCGGGCGCAGACCCCGTGCACAAGTAAAGCTCACGTGCTTCGCACATCTTGTCAATTTCATGCTTTCTACTTTATTTTTGCATGCATTATCTGACACTTTGTGCAGCACCTATTCCGGTAAGCAATAACGAGCTGCAAGGCTCCATATCTTTATTTTCTCTTTTTTCTCTTTCTCAAAGAAAGGAAGGTTCCCTCGCACACAAGTTTGCCGGGGGGGGGGGGGGAGGAGAAGATAATGGTGTGGACCAAGCGTCGCTCGAGGAAGTTTTGCCTTACCGGGAAGCAAACGACAAAAAAGCTAAGTTGCCAAAGTTTGAGCAATCAGTTTTAAAATTTTTGAAGTTATCTTCCTCGAACGACCGTGCTTTGTATGGAAAACCTGTGCGCGGAGGAACCAACTCGTAGCTAGTTGCGCCCTTACTTTGTTTCGAGTCCGCTCAACAACTTAAGTGAGCTACAACTAGTTGCGACAAGGTTGCTTGTCGAGCGGCACCACATTGGCAGGTCTCGACGTTCACTTTTCGGCCTTTCATGACAAAAGGTGCTCTGCGCCGACAAGTTCCCCTAAAGCGAGGGCAAAAACATACAAAGGAAGGAATCAAGTAAAGGAAATAACATAGCAATCACTAACCGAGATAGAGTTATATTACAAGATAGCTTGTCGCAGCTCTAATAGATTGTTCTCCTAAGATGACCAGCAGCGACAAGGAAACGATAAAACGGGCGGCCTAATCTCTGGTCGCCATCAACCCTCTTGATCCCGCTCACCTGTCCACAATGGGTGCGACAAGGGTCTTGGCGCCTCCACATCGACATCCAGCGGCAAGGACTTGAGGGCGTTGGTGAAGCTAAGGCACTGGATTGCGGAAGGCCACCTTCATCGGCACCTTACGAAGAGCTCCCGCACAGATCTGGCGTGACTTGTCGACCAACTGCTTTGGGATCTCTTCCCGAGTCGTTGGAGGCCGCCGCCACGCCTTTGAAGAACAAGCTGAGCTTGGCGCTGGGTTGGAGGTGCTCATGGGAGGAGTACCCGAGATCATACATCCCAGCTCCGCCCGGCTCCTGTCGATGGCTGCGGCAATGTTCACAAGACCCTCGGTCCAAAGTGCTCCACGTTTTCCTGAAGGTGTTACAGGCGGCGTAGCACTTCGCCAACAGCGCCTCGTCGTTTTGATCTTCTCCAACAAGGCCACCTCCTGCTCCTTGGCGCCGTCCAGCGTCTGAATCAAGGTGGTCAGCTTCAGCTCGAGATCCGCGCTAGAGTCCTTGGCGGCGCTGAGCTCCTTGCTCCTCTCAGCGAGACGGCCCTGCAGCTCGCCAAGAGTGTAGGCGTCCTTCTCGCGCTCATGCTTGAGCGCGGCAAGCTCCTCGCCGCTCACCTTGAGATTAGCTTCCAGCTGCGTCACCTTCGTCTCCAGCTCCTTCTTGGCGGCCTCGGCAGCTGCGGCAGCGTCCTTTGCTTCCTTGAGAGCCCCGCCAAATGTTTGCTCGCGCGCGGCAAGCTCCTCCTCATGGCTGTCAAGATTGATCTTCCGCTGCGCCAACTCGCCTTCTTGCGCAGACAACTTCTCGGCAGCAAGCCGCTGCTGCTCCTCAACCTCAGCCTTCTCGAGGATGAAAGCTTTGCGCTCCTCGACAAGCTGCTCCCGCTCCTCTGCCAGAGATCGGAGAGCTTCCTGGTGAAGGCCCCGGAGCTCCTCCACGCGCTTCTCCATGTCTGCTCCCGCCCTCGCGACAAGCGCTTCTCGGGATTCCAGTTTGGCTTGTCGGGCGCGGTAGAGCGACAGCAGCTTCCGCAACAGCTGCTCCTCCTCGGACTTCGCCCCGCTGCTGCTTGCGCGTCGACCAGCGTCGGCCAATGGAGGCGAGCACCTCTTCGTCAAAGGTCGCCCTCGACCGGCGCCACAGAGCTTAGCGCCGGGAAGCTTGATGAAGACGCCATCGCCGACCTTCAAGTAAGCGCGGGCTAGGGCTCTTGAACTGGCGGCTGCGGCAGCAGCGGAGGGTCGGCGGTCGGTGTAGCGCTGGCGCTCCTGCGGCCTCGGGGCCGTCGGTCGATCGCGGACCCTCGCCCGGCTTACGTGGCGGCAGCCTTGGCGGCCTCTTCGCCGGCGGGGTCATCAGCGCCGGCTTCTTCCTCGGCGACGACGGCGTCGTCAGTGTTGCCGCACGTTTCCTCCTCGCCTGCGACCTCGGTCTCCATTGGCTCTGTGGCAGACGGATCTGATGACCGAAAAAGAAAGAAAAGTCAAGCAAATATCCAAAAAGATGACCAGAAGAAGAAAAACACAAGGGAAGTTTTCAAGCAAGAAGATTACCTGCACTTGGATCTGCAACCATGGTTTCAGCCACCGAAGGGTCGCTGGTGCTGCCCTTTGCCGGAGAACTGACTCTTGCCGGAGAAGCCTCCCTTGCCGGAGAGCGCTCCCTTGCCGGGGGATCCTCCCTTGGCGGTGTAGTCAAGCAGATGGCATATCGGGAGGCGGCTTGTGGCACTCTGGTGGGGCTGCTCTGCTCCTACAGATCAACGATCGATATCGGCAAATAAAGAGCACCCATGCCGCCTAACGGCGGAAGAAAACCATGCACTTACGCTGGGGGCTGCGCTGGGGGCTGCTTTGGGGAAGGGTTGCCGGGTCCGGCAAGGTGGTCTCGGACACGCCTCTTGCCGCGGTGGGTTCATCCTCGATGACAATCACGGGACCTTGGCCCTCTTGACGCTCTCTGGGCGGCGTCACGAAAAGGAATAGGTTGAGTGAAGCACATCGAGATACAAGACAAAGCCACAAATTGAAGAACTACAAGTACAGCACAAAAAAATCTTACTCTTCTTCTTCCTCGGAGCTGGCGGAGAGATCGAGTCAGTTCGCCTCCGGTGCGACGATTTGGAAGAGTAGGTTCCCTTAGCCGCTTGGCGGAGTCTTTGAGCTGTGGTCCCGAAGGCCCGCTCCGATTGCTGCAGCGGGCGTGAGGTGCTCCAGCAAGGCAACAATGCTTGCTTGCGGTGGGCTGCAGCATGCGGGCGCGACGGCTGTTAGCCCGTCTGCCGCCCGCTGCTTCCCGGCCTTGGAGAGGCGCCTTCTTGGTGGAGCTGTAGGCTCGCTTCATGACAAGCTACTTGAAGGTGGGGAGGCGCCCTCGTGGCTCGCTCGGCTCGGCCGGGCTCGGCAGGCTCATCCTCGCCGGCAAGCTCCTCTCGATCGACAAGGCTTGCCGCCTCTGCTGCCTCGTCCTCCACGGTGAATCAAACTCGCCGCGCGGCAGCATTGCTGCCGCCTCTTCCAACTCCTGGTGGCGATCGCGCGCATCTCGTCATCGGTGGTGTCATGGTGAGGCCCTTACGCTCATCGGGCGGACGGCACTTCTTCAAGCTGTCGAAGAACACCCGACGCGTCATCTGTAGGCTCTTGCCAGGTTGGGACAATTCCATGCGAGTCGCTGGCGGCATCATTGCACGGATGCGGTCGGCGAGGTGTTGCACAATGGAACGACTCCCCTCGGCAACCTAAACCATTCGGGATGATCAGGGTCGTGCTTGAACAATTCCAAGAGCATTGCGTCCAATTCCAAGACAGTGAAGTTGAAGTTGAGGCCCGGGCGCAGCCTCATGATGTCTGCCGCGTTCTGGAACTCCCAGGCGGGTCTCTTCCTCTCTGCAAGAAGCGTCTGGCGGCGAAGGAAATCTCGCCAACTGCGCCTCTGATGAGTCCGGCAAGCCGAGGCGCAGGATCCGGTGACGGCAATCTTCAATCTAGCATCTTCGCGCCAAGTTGCTCCAATCGTTGCAGCGCTATTGGGATTTGGTATTTGGGCGGTGAAAGGCTGCGGGTTCTCCTCTACAATCCAGCACCAATCTGCCCTCCATTCCTCCCACTTGCTGCGGAGCTCTCCCTCCAGATAAGCTTCCTTCTTGCCAATCTTTGAGATCCAGGCGATTCCTCCGGCAAGAGGCTCTCCTCTCTCAACTCGGGGCATGAAGAAATGGTGGAAAAGGGCTACGTTGGGATGGACTCCGACAAAGTTTTCGCAGAGATGTGAAAACTGCCATGGTCGAGACAGCATTGGGGGTGAAGTCAAGGCGGAACCCATAGGTGTTCATGATATCGTGAAAAATTAGAGAAGGCGGGCGAGCCCGCAATAGAAGAAGAGCGAAGAAAGGATACCGCCGTAGCCAATTCAGATGCGGTTGGTGAGAGTACCTTCGTGCGCGGATGCTTCGCGTCTCCGTCGACCGTAAGAGGTAGTAGTACTCCCTCGGCTCCTTCGCGACGAGCTGAGGGAAGATGGCCCGCTCCTTCGCGGCGCCATGCGAGCTGCGCCTCGGCCGACTTCACGGCCTTCCCCTTATCGGCTTTCGGAGCCATGGCGGAGGTGGTGGGGGAGGTCGACGGCGTTGGTGGTGCAAGTGGCGATGGGGGGCGAAGCGCTGCTCTCTTTTCAGCCTTGGGAAGAAGGGGGGCAGCGGAGGTTTTCGAGATTGGACAGCAGCTGGCCAGGTGGGCGGACTGCCCCTGTTTCCTCTACTTATAAAGAGGGAGGGGGCGGACGTTCCGCTTTTCCTAATAAAGAAACCACCCACGATCTCTCCCACGACGCCGCGTTCGACGCATGCCGTTTGTGGGAGACGTGGTGGGTCCGGAGCGAGTTATGGCGTAACCCAGGCCGCGTGTGTCCGTGCCTGTTTTGGGCACTGCCCAACAGCGCTTCGGCACCTGTGTGTGGCCCAGCCGGGGCTCTGTCGGTGTACTAGGTAGGGTACCCTAGTATCCCGAACTTCGTGCACGGGCGATTCAGACACCAGCGGCAAGGCTTGCCGGGTGATCGCCTAGGTCCTTCGTGGTTCCTTTGGAGCCATTCAAGAACAAAGTATTTATGCCAAGGAGACAAGGCCCCGGCAAGAGGAGCTTGCCGGGAAGGCCAACCAAGGCACTTAGGAGACAAGGCCCCGACAAGAGGAGCTTGCCGGGAAGGCCCGGTGAGCGACAAGCTTCCGGACGCGACAAGGCGACAACCGCGGCAAGGCGCTTGCCGCGGCAGACCACCACTGTTCTGCGCTCGGCACATCCACCAGCGTGTCATACAGGACCTTTCGGTAGCGTGGCAAGAGGGGCTCTGCGGCGGTGAAGCGTTGGTGGCAAGCAGTGCTAACAAGTTTGCCATCGTGGCAGCGGTGGCGCCCTGACGGTCCCTTTACGACTTTGTTTAGGCGACATAGGCGGGCATTTAATGCCTTTGTCCCCTGCCGTCGTGGTTAGGTATGATACCTTTGTACAAGTAGTTGTACCAACCGCAACTCATTTTCCTTTTTACCCTTATCTCGTTGCCACTGTCGGAGACCCTTGAGCATATAAAAGGAGGCCCATGCATAGCGTAGGGGGTTGGAACACTCACGCTTCGGTCTCGTTAGCAGCTAGTGTGTCTTTGTAGCATTCAGCGCTCGAGCAAGAACACAATACAACTCAGACATGCAGCGGTAGGAGTGTTATCTCTCGGAGAGCTCCGAAGCTGGGTAAACTGCTCGTGTGCTTCGCCTCGATCTGCTCTTCGTGCGATCTCCGCCCCCCGCCGAACCGAAAGGGGCTCGGTCCGCCGGTCCCATAGGTGTTCGTGGGTCAGATCAGCTTCCCCGACAGCGAACAAGTACTTTTGAAGCTCCAACCTTACGTCCATCAATCTATTGTCAGTCGACCCTGCGCCAAGCTCGGATTCAAGTTCTTTGGGCCATACACCGTAGTCAAGAAGATCGGACCCCTGACGTACAAGCTCGACCTGCCGGAGTCCAGCTGCGTGCACCCCGTCTTTCACGTGTCCCAGTTGAAGCCATTCACACCGGTGTACGTGGAGCTGCCCCAGGTCCCAGATCTATCCACCGCGACAACAGAACCCACGCACATTCTGGATTGGCCCATGATGAAGCATGGCAACACATCAATTGTTCAGATCAAGGTACAGTGGGGCGACAACTCCCATCCGGCGACGACATGGGAGGATTACGAGATTCTGCAGCAACGTTTTCCGGCGGTGCCAATCCGGGAAGACAGCAACGCAAGTAGTCAAGATGGAGCACAATCTTAAGGGAGGGAGAATGTCACACCTTGCCACACTTGGCATGCCTGCAAATGTGCCCCACCTGCAGGTGGTGTGTGTGTGTGCGTGCGCGTTGGGTTTAAAGCTGGCCGCCTATGGCAGCGAGGGTATGCGTGTGGAAAAGTCTGTGTCGTCACCTAATCATTCATGTGCAATCGAGCTTCTTCTCCCCCAAGTCTCCTCCTCCTCGTCTCTCAACCTCACCCACCTCCGATTCCGATCCCTCTCCTCTCTGGTTCGTTACATATCCCACCGCTAGTTATTCACAAAGCGCATCCGAAGGAGTTGTCGAGGCCACTGCCGGAGAACTGGCGATGGAGCAAGCATCCTTCTCCTCCTCGTCTTCAGATGCAGACCTATCTGCGAGGGCCCAGAATCTCCCGCTGATGCGCCGGCCAGTGGCGCGGTCCTGACCGGGCGGCAGCGGCGCCTCACATGTCACCCCTCCCCTCATGTCTCCAGAAAACTTGTTGTCCAATCTTGCCTCTTCCAGTCAAACTGCTCACCAAGTACAGATTGTATAACTATCTGAAAGACTGCTTGAAGTGGATAAACTTCCACCATACTTGCAAGCTTTTCACTATAACATCTCTCCTATTTTCAATTTAAAATATCCATTTCATGTTCGGTTCTTACATTTATACCTTGATATTCAGATTGCTCGTCACTGGAGATTCGCTTGCAGAACTGAACAGGAATAGCACATGTATGCTATCATGGCTAAAAAGGATTATACACTGATACTCCAATGTATTAACAGAACATGGCTCCTATTTTCTCAATTCATTTCAAACATATGTAAATGGAAATGGAAACAAAATCTAGAAAAGAAAACCGAATTATTCGGTCAAGTGATTTGCAAGTCTTATCTTTTAGGGACATTTCCATTCCCTCCCTATTTCCTGCGTGACCTCATCTTTACTCCTAAAAAAACAGTGCTCAATTTTGCCCCTCTTCAGTTATAATCCCTTATGAAAATACCCTTTCGTGCCGTTTCCGTCCGGTCAATGCCCTTTGACCGTTAATGAGCAGTTCTCTAGACATTTGTACCCCTCGCTGCATATGCCACTTACATGTGGGACCCACCCAAAGAAGAGAAAAAAAGAAAAAACTCTCTCCCACCTCTACCACTTACACATGGGACCCAACAGAAAAACTCTCTCTCTCTTTTCTATCTCTCTCCTGTTCCCTCCGGCGAGCTCCTGTCCCCTCCTGCACAGCCATCCCGCCCACCCGTAGCCCTGCCTTCCCCCATCTCCTGCCTGTAGGTAGCCCGTTGGGAAGCCAGGCCGCCGCCGGGAAGACCCTTCCGGCCTTCCGCCGAGAAGCCCCACTGCCGATTCCCTTCCTCTCTCTGCTCGAGGACTCGACAACATCCACTCGCCCACGCTTCCACGGCCTTCGCTACGCCATGGCCTCCCTCCCCCTCTCTCTTGGCGTCACCAAAGAACGACAAAAGCGCCCGGTTCATGCCGTCGCCGGAACAGTGTCTCGCACGCGCGACCAACGGTTTCCCCGAGCCTCGAAAACATGTCTACTAGCTCCAACGATCTCCACCTCATCTCCCCATGGGAGGAATTGGAATGAGTCACGCCATAGCGACGGATCATTTCCGGTCTTCCCCGACTCCGATGTCGCGCTGCCGCTGTTGATCTCCTCCAGCAGTGGACGCCGCCGGATTCCCTCAGGCTCTGTTGCTCTATATTGATCCCCAGAATCTCCTGGTGCACCCGTGAGTATCCTCACGTCCCAGAGCCACCACTCCGCGAGCATCCGCACCGGCGTCCGCCATTGATGACGACCAGGTCGTCTCCGAGCGTCACCACATCCATCCACCTCGATCACTACATCCAACCCCGACGCCAGACCGCCCTGAGCACGCCCCCATGTACCTCACCCTCAGGCGCGATGCTCCTCGCCGGTGACGACCACCGGTCGAGCCGCGCAAGCCTCACACGGGCATGCGTGGACCAATTTTGACCCTGGCCGTGGGTCCAGTGGCCCACATGTCAGGGGGAGAGAGAGCTGGTGTGAGAGAGATTTTTTTTTGGGTTGGGGGTCCAGGGTCCATCTGTAAGAGAGAGGGGAAGAGAGAGAGTTTTCCTTTTCTTTTTACAAGGTAGGCCTCACGTGTAAGTGACATATGTAGCAAGGGGAACAAATGTCCAGAGAACAGCTCATCGACGGTTAAAGTCCTTTGATCGAACGTGAATGACACAGAAGTATTTCCATGAGGGCTTCCAATGGAAGAGGGACAACGCTGAGCACTGTTTTTTAGGGGTAAAGATAAGGTCAGACGGAAATTAGAAAAAAATATAGAAATGTCCCTATCTTTTAATTCCTTCTTGCAGAATAACCCAGGAATCTCAAATTGACATAACCTAGCTATATAGAACAACCATGTTGTGCCAAAATTATAGTGTTAGAGACTTTTTCTAGGAAAAGATAGCACGCTATAGAAAATAGCGCCGTCTCTTAAATTACGCTATTAGCGAGGCATTATATATTAATTTATTTAGCGAGGTAATTCTCTATACGCTACAACATTGCTTTTTTTTTCCAGTGCTTTTTTCTCATCTCATGCTGTTCAGGGTACTTGCTACACTATGCTACAACATTGGGCCAGATGGTATATGGACTAGCATCTATATAAAAAGATTGGTATGACAAATTCTACTAATATTTTTGTGCCCACACAATTCATATGTAGGCACATTTGGAGCTTATATTCTCATTTTAACAAATCACAAAAGTGGTTCCTATGCTGTGTTTAATTTGTTACCAAGACAAAATGTTGAACCACATCGAAACTCCAACTTCAAAGACGATAGTGGTAGGATTGCATATTTCACCTATCTCCATGGTTTCTTGACTGGCTTGGCAACTCCAACTTCTCGGCGAGAAACTGATCTCCCCTCGAGCCACGACACTGCGAGAACTGTCTTCTCCCTCATTGAGACAACACAATGGTCTTGTATGTAAATACTCACAAAGACTTAGCACAAAAATGTTGACAAACATATTGTAGCCAAACTTGTGATGACCATAACAACAACTGGACCGATCATCACTCCTACTAGAGACCCTAGCAGGCAAAGCAATAAGCACCAAATAAACACGACTAATGAGGCATCCTCGGTCACTGGATGGTCTAACCAAAACTGTATAATGTGGGAGGACCAGAGATAAAGAAAAAGGTAAGAGACCACAACAATCTCAGAGACCAAGATTATCAGCCATTTGTATTCATAGTAGAAGAGCACAACAATGAAGATGAGAAGTACAATGGACCGGTACATGACTGCCACCTCTGCCATATTGCGTTGTTGCCTCCGCCTCTTCTCAATCTCATCCTTACTCAAGTAGTTGTAGCTTCTTCAGCAGCCTTTTGGATGGGAACAAGGGATGGGGTTGTAGATACTCACGTGGCGAAGACCCGGTGTGTCAAATTCATATCTTTATAATAAAATTTTGTACTTATTTAAACTGGTTGTATAATACTATAGCTTTAATTAGTTTACTTTTATATTATTTAGTTAGCATAGTCAACAACATAAAAATTCACCAAATAATACTTATAGTGTTCTCTGTTTTATGCAGCTTAAATGTATACCATTAAAATTTTGCTTCTCTTAAATTTAAGTTGTATAATATAAAAATTCTCTTTGAATTATTTAAAATAATAATTCTATTAACTATATAGTGTATAAATATACATTTCCATGCGTGTGTGTTCGTATATATTAATAGCATTAAATATGATGATAGAGATTTGTAAAGCATACAATCCAACAAAATATTAATAGTGGTTTCTAGTGTATTGTTAGGTAAGATTATATAAACTTTTGGAGTATGCCAATTGTCCCTTGCAACTTGGGTTCATTAACAAATTGGCAACATGTGCATGATTGGTACTTGTACTTCAAATAACACATTTATTGTAATCATCGAAGAACATAGAAAATTGCAGACTCTACTTTTGTACACATATGATTTGATATTTGATAAGCTCCTCTAGAATGTAACTAGTTTAATTTGGTGTATACCAAAGCTCCCACTAGCTTATAAAATAAAAGGTTGTGCATTAATTTGAATACAGAAATCTACTTAACATATATTTCATTATTGACATGCATGACATGTGAATTTGCTTCGAGATTATATACACTATTAGTATGTGGTGTGAATTTTCTCCCATGAAAATTGAATCTTCTTAGGTATTCAATAATCTTTCAGACATAATGTATAATACTATGGTCATTACTTCCATAATTTAGTAGTTTGGGGCCCTGTTGCTCTCAGGGCCCAGGGCGGTTGCCCTTTTTCCTCGGCCTATGGACCTGCCTTGCGCGTCGACCGTGTCGGTGGTGATCTCGGCGGCGAACGATGTTGAGTGATTCTCGCGTCGGCCTACCAAGGATGAAAATCATAGACGTGAGGAGTGGAGATGGGCGATGGCGGCGGAGGGGTTTAGCGGCGATGACATGCTTGCTTTTCTATCCACGGATTGCAAACCCCTCACTCTCCCTGCTCCAAGGGAGTGCCTTCTTCTCTTCGAAACTAATCTCTACTCATAAAGGGAGTTGGTATGTCGATTGGTTTGGTTTCACACTCACTCATTAATGCCTAAAAATCATCTCAGTTATCTCTTGTCCAATTCCTGCCTTGCCCACAATTGCATGCAATTAATTAGCCATACTAGTTAATTATGCATGTTAATTAGCCATACTATGTCCGTTTAATTTGGAAAGTATAATCGAGCGTTAGATGAGAGGATCACATTAACTATGAAGAATATCAGTTTTTGGACTGCAGGATCACATTAATTATGAAGAGTATCATTATTTAGACGGGATAATCATGTTAATTATGAAAAGCATTATCTAGTGTTTGATAGTAGGATCAGTACAATAATGAAAAGTATTATTTTTTGAACAGGAGGATCATGCTAATTATGAAAAGTTCATCGAATGTTGAACGGAAGGATCATGTTAATTACAGAGAGTGTCATTCTTTTTTGTCACTGGGATTGAGCACCACAAGATTGAACCCATTACAACCTCTCCCATTGCAAGAAAAATCAATCTAGTTGGCCAAACCAAATCAATATATTGGAGAGAAATACAAAGCTATATAAATAATGCATAAAAGAGTTCAGAGAAGACTCAAATAATATTCATAGATAATCTGAACATAAACCCACAATTCATCGGATCTCAACAAACGCACCGCAAAAGAAGATTACATCGAATAAATCTCCAAGAACATCGAGAAGAACATTGTATTGAAGATCAAAGAGAGAGAAGAAGCCATCTAGCTACTAGCTATGGACCCATAGGTCCTTGGTAAACTACTCACACATAATCGGAGGGGCAGCAAGGTTGATGTAGAAGCCCTCCATGATCGAGTCCCCCTCCGACGGAGTGTCGGAGAAGGCCCCAAGATGGGATCTCACGAGAACAAAAGCTTGCAGCGGCGGAAAAGTATTTCTGGTGTGCCCCTGGTCTTTGGGGAATGTTTGGGTATTTATAGAAGAAGAATTAGGGTTAGAGGAGGCATAGGAGGCCCACAAGCCTGGGGGGAGCCCCCCTAGGGCGCGCCCTATGAGCTTGTGTGTGGCACCCGGGCTCAGAGAAACCGGAACCCCCCGTATTCCAGCCCAGAGATCAAGGAGAAGTCTTCTGGAATACAGCACTACTTAGCATAGAACAAATCAACTCTTTATTGCAATCTATTGGGGTACAAGGGGATTACATCGGCATGACGACACTATGCCTGCCACGGTTGCTCTATGCAAGCAGCAGAACAACACGACGCAGCGGTATGACTACTGGCAGCGGAACAGCGACGACGGTGATGAACTCTACTCCGCAGGGACTCTGGCTGGAACGCTTATCCTAGCGCGCAAACAAGGGATCCACGGCAAACAAGCAATCATATCCGGCATGACCTGCAAACTGGCATGACACGCCAGGTCAGAATGTACTTGCAAGCTCACAACAACCAAAGCAATCAAGACAAACAATAGCATGGCAATTACAGGTTAACACGGATTAACATGATACTATCAGATCAATCATAGCATGAACAAGATGATACAACTAGAACATAAGCATGGTATAAACATATGAACATGATGATACTAGCATGCAACATGATGAAACTATCATGCACCAACTTACTCTATTCGTGTTACCTCGTAACCGTCACCTGTATCACTTACCATCATGGATATCACACAATCGTCTCAGGATCCAATCAAGCTTGGTATTAACAATACCGCAGTAATCATTTATGACCACAAGGAGCTTGGCCTTTACCCTTGACTCTTGCATAACATCCCCAAATATCCAATAAGTTGGTATTCACAATACCACAATTATCCTCTCACGATCACATAAAAATCAACCAACTTCTTTCATCATCGAACCGGGGTTGTTATTAAGCACATTATTATTATTACTGTTGACCCATAGTGTGATCGACACGAACTGGACCCATATCCGCGAGCGCTCGCGTATAGATAGATTAAACACACACTCTGCAGAGGTTAGCACACTGTATCCACACCACGGAACCCATGGTATCACACTCCCATACGTGTGGACACGACGTTCTGACAAAATCGATCTACTGCCATGACACTCTCCCGGCCACTCCGACCAACTCCCCTTTGGGCTAAGTCCTGGGTGGCCCCGTGCCTACCAAAGGCACCAACGGCCACCGTCGTGGCAAAACGGTCCCAAACGGAGACATGAGCTCAAAACCAAACATGGGCACACAAGGCTTATGCTGTCCTACCCGGCGAGGTGGCGCCGCAATATAACCTTCCCTCGCGGGAGGCACCGACGAGAGGCATGACAATAGACCCAGTTAGGGCCTTCCCATAAGGCTAACGTGGTTGCACTGGTCAGCTTGATATGGTGGCACCATGACTCAGCCAACAGTTGTTCAAGTTCAATTTAATCCGGTTAAACTTGAATGCAATATGCTGAGCCATGAAAAAATAACATGATACAACTACAATGCATGAACATGATATCAAACTTAAGCATGGAGGTGCATCATAACCCACGAGCATAGCAACAACATTTAACCATTTATCCAGATGAGCATGGCATCTTGACGAGCATGAATATCACAACTAGCACCTTTGTGGCCTTGAATAATAAGGCTACGATAATCCCTCCTTAATGGCGCCACGTCACCCAGTTCTTGTTGATATTCTCGCGTTAGTTCAAAAACCGATTTTAATTCAAATTCAAGCTAAAGGGAGACAACTAAAGTTTTCAAATATTAAAACTAAATTGTTAGGATAGTGTCAAATAATGCATAAGTAAATATGGTGAAGAAACCACATTGTTATAAAATGCTTAAATGCTTTAAAATAAATAAAACATTAGTAAAACAATTATTAAAAGCCTTTTGTAATTTATAAAATGATTAAACTATTTTCTATTGGATAACCAAATTGTATTATTATAGTAATGCTAACTTAGAGACTATTTTTATAGTTGGTAAAACTAAGCATAAAAGGAACTAGAAGAAAACAAAAGATAAAATAAATAAAAGAAAAAGGCAAAACAGAAAATGAATAAAAGAAAGGACCCTAAGCGGGCCTTGACCCAGCTGGCCGGCCCAGCTCACCCCTGGCCTATTTAGGCCTCCCCAACCCCCGTTGTGACCTAAATCCCCTCACCCGCACCCCACTCCTCCTCTCGTTCCCCACTCCCCCCCACCTTTCTGGATCGGGGCAACGGCGCGCCGACCCCGTCGTCCTCGCGCCGGACGTCCTCCCCGCCGCCTCAGGTTGTGCCGGGAGCACCGCCTCCGCCGTCTACGTCGGCTCTGCGGGCCTTGTCAGACTCAGGACCCCTGCCTCGCGCAGATCGAGCCGATTCCATTCTCTGTATCGCCACCTCCTGCACGTCGACGTCGCCGCCGCCTCGTCGGAACCCTCCCTCATCGGACTGCCTCCTCGTCTTCCCCTGCGCCGCACGTCGTCCCCGTCCCCCACCTCGCGCCCCGTTGCCATGTTCCCTACGGTCCAGATGTGAGCGCCTCCCATGCTCTCTCTCTTTCTCCTCCCCCCTGCCCGTTGGACGCCGAGGCCCAGCCGCGCCTGGCGTCTTCGCTTCGCGCTTCGCCGCGACCTCCACCCCCCCCCCCCGCGCGCCAGCCCTGGACGTGCCCGCGCCCGTGACCTCTGCTCCGGCTCCGCTCACTTCTGCACACCCCTGCTCGCCCGGGCTCTGCCCCGCATCTGCCGGCGCCTCCGGCTGCGCCCGACCACCGCCGAAGACCCTGCTGCCTCGTGCCTTCCGCTCGCCGGTCCGGTCCCCGCCAGCCTTGCCCATGGTTGGTGCAGGCGAGCTCCTGTCGGCGGTGGTGCCGTTGCCCGCCCGCCCTGCGCCGCTGCGCCCATGGCGCGCCGCTCCAGCCTTGGCCTCCTGTGACCTGCTGCGCGCGCCCCTCACCGCTGGCCCAGGCCACCGGCCCCCTGCACCGTCGCCCGTCTGCGCCGCTGGACCCTCTCTGGGTCGGGCGCTCGCATCCCCCCGCGCCCGTAACCGCTAAGGCCCCCTGGCCACTGACACAGGGGCCCCACGCCCAGAACGTTTCTGATAAGAAAAAGAAGAAACAAAAAATTAATAATAATAAAATAAATAAATAAATAAATAAATAATTAAAGAAACAATTAACTTAATTAATTTTGATTAATTAAATTAAGCAACTAACTAAAAGAATTACACGTTAGTTACCTAATTAACCTGATATGTTAAATAGTTAATTAATTAGTCAATGACAGTGGGGCCCACCCCTAATTAATACTAATTAGGTTAATTAATATGTTTAATTAAAATGTGTCAGCGACGGTGGGACCTTTGGTCGGGTTGACCGATCAACCCTATTGACTCTTGGCGTCGGCATGACATCATCTTGGCGTCATAAATCCATTTTGAATTAAATTAAATAATTAGTTAAATTCCAAAATTAATAAAATCTTTAGAAAATCATATCTTTTAAACCGTAACTCGGATTAAATTATTTTCAACATGAAAGTTGCTCAATACGACGAGGCGAACCGGAAACACAGCGGTTAATCGCCCGCATCCTAACCTATCGAACTCGCAACTTTCCCCTCGGCTCCCTGCTTGAAAACACGAAACACGGGGATACTTTCCGGATGTTTACCCTTCTTGGCATCACCTCATACGCGTTAGGGCACGCCTAGCATCACGCTTTTCTTTGTCATGCATCGTCATGCATCTGTTTTCTTAAATATTCATTGTTTCTTCCCCTCTTCTTAGCTGAACCTTTGAGACCAAGCTGCTGCTTTGCCCAATTCGACTACGGAGTTGGCAGACCCTCTCTCTTGCCGAGCAACCAGGCAAGCCCCTTTAATTGATCACGGATATCGCCTACTCTTCTCTATCTGCTTGCATTAGAGTAGTGTAGCATATTCTTGCTTCGATTAATCCTATCTTCTTTGCATAGCTTTGTCCTTGCTACTCTTGTTGTTACCTTTACCGCTATCCTCTTGCTTAGTATAGGATGCTAGTGTCCCATCGGTGACCCTACACTCTTGTCAAATGCGCCATGCTATACTCTTTGGGCTGTGATCACTTGGGAGGTGATCACGGGCATATCTATATACTTTACTTTGTTACATTACAGCAATCTTGTTAGAAGATGGGGTGAAAGGACGGTGGCTCCATCCCGTAGAGGTGGGCTGGGTTCCCTCTGACCCCGGCTGTTACTTTGTGGCGGAGGCGGCAGGGCAGGTTGAGACCGCCTAGGAGAGAGGTGGGCCTGGCCTGTTCGGCGTTCAGCGGGTACTAACTGCTTAACGAGATCTTGGTATTTGATCGAGTCGGCCATTTGGTCTATCGCACTAACCAACTACTGTGAGAGCAGATTATGGGCACTTTCGGCGTCGTGGTATCGGCCGGCACGCCGTGGCGTCGGCGACCGGCGCGCGCGCGGATTGGGCGTAGGCCTGCTCTTGTATTAAGGGGCTAGTTACGCTTCCGGCCATACGCAACGTCTTGGTGTGCTAAGGCGATGGGCCCAGACCCCTGTGCGCCGGTTTAGACCGGCGTCTTGACCTCTCTGTTGTGCCTAGGTGGGGCTGCGGCGTGTTGATCTTCCGTGGCGGGCATGACCGAGAAAGTGTGTCGGCCAAATGGGATCAAGCGTGTTGGGTTATGTGGTGCACCCTGCAGTGAAGTTAATCTATTGAATAGCCGTGATCTTGATAATGGGGCGACTTGGAGTTGTACCTTGACCTTATGACAACTAGAACTGGATACTTAATAAAACACACCCTTCCAAGTGCGGATACAACCCGGTGGTGGCTCTCTAACGGGGCATTGAGGAGGGATCGCGGGTAGGATTATGCTATGCGATGCTACTTAGAGGACTTGAGACTACTCTCGCTACATCTTTGCAAAGGCGGAGGCTGCGAGCGTAGTCTTGACGGATTAGCTATCCCCTCTTATTCGGCATTACGTAGTTCAGTCCGCGATATGGCCTTTACACATATATCCATGCATATGTAGTGTAGCTCCTTGCTTGCAGTACTTTGGATGAGTACTCACGGTTGCCTTGTTCCCCTTTTCCCCTTTCTTTACCCGATTGTTGCAACCAGCCGATGGAGCCAGGGCGGGCGCCACCGTCGATGGCGACTACTACCCGGAGGTGCCTACTACTACGTGCAGCCCGCGAGCGGCGACCGGGAGTAGTTAGGAGGATCGAGGCGGGAGGCTGCGCCTCTTCGTCTGTATCCCGGTTTGTGCTAGCCATCTTATGGCAACTTGTTTAACTTATATACGTACTCGAGATATTGTTGCTTCGCTGACTTCGTCTATGATCGAGCACTTGTATTCGAGCCCTCGAGGCACTGGCTTGTATTATGATGCTTGTATGACTTATTTATGTTTTAGAGTTGTGTTGTGATATCTTCCGTGAGTCCTTGATCTTGATCATTGCGTTTGCGTGTATGATTAGTGTCTGATTGAATCGAGGCGTCACAAGTTGGTATCGAGCCCATTGCTGTAGGAATCCCCTTCCCAACTCCTTGGCGAAGTCGAGTCTAGACATTACAAAACTTTTACTAACATGGCTGTGTGCCTTACGGGCCACGTCGCCATTAGGTGGTACTAGGATCTTTTACTCCTCGACCTTTACTCGGGATTACGAACTCTTTTCTATTCGGGTTAAGCGATTTTTACTAAAATCTAACTTTAGGTTCTCGAAAATACTTTCTCCGGAGGCCCTTGATCGAGATGATCATCATTGCACGGAAGATTTCAGAGATACTCTTTGTTATTCTCTCGAGACTTTGTGCCCATCACTTTTGCTATTCCTGACCACCGATAAATCCTTATGGATAACTACTTACACTTGCCATTCATACGATCATCCCCCATTGATCTTGTTATTACAAGATACCCCAAAGTTTTCTCTATTGTTCCTAGAATACTTTGTGCCTACTGCCTAGCAGTTCTTTGCCACATGAATACCCCCTTCAATTAAATCCTCGCACTTGTCGAGTATCCGCTCATCGATTGTTCATGTGTTTCACAAAAGTCTTCAAAATACTAATCGATCTTCCGAAAATCCTTTGGAGCCTCTCTTGAAATTCTTGCTTGCTTGCATTATGGTTAATCCCATAAGTCTCGTAGTCATATTGACATTCCTTGTCATTATCATTTTGAGTCTGTTGACTCAATATGTTTCTTGAATACTACATAATCATCATTGTTCCTTATAAATTACTTTTACGGCTGAGCTGCCATTCTTTTAACTGGAATTGGTTCTCGACCAATCCAATTGTCGTTGATTGTACCCTAAGGCTATTCAACTTATCCATCCCTAATCAGAGCATTGCTTCTGATCCCTTGATTTGGAAATCATAATTCCTTTGCATTTGGTAGTTGAGTTAGTCAGTTGTTTCTATAATCTGATCTCCTTGCATGCTTTCTTCTTCTGGTTGAGTACCAATGCTCACATCAGATCCCTTATGGACCACCAGATCCTTTGTTGAATTTTATCCGACAACGTCCTTCATATTCAATAAGCTTGTGAGTCCTTCTCCGATACATAATGACTTTGGTAAATTGTATCCTTTCCTTTTGTCAACCATGCTCTGCTTTCGAGCTGGTGATATTTACTCTTGAAGCTTATGGTATATGTTTGTAGAAGCCCGATGGGATTGAACCAACGCCTTCCCTCATCGGTGTGAACCGAAAGATTTCACGAGTCATACTTATACGGTATTGCACGGGTAAAACTTTCAACAACTAATGTCATCTTGAAATCGAGAGGTGAATGGAAGATTATGCATTGAGGAAGTGGGAGTCGACCTTGAACTTTGTGTTCATGCCCATGGACGCGATGTAGATCCTATCATAGAAGCTTCTTGTAATGTTAACTATTTCCTTGATATGAAATCATCTGGTATCTATGTATTGATCATTTGCAGTCGTGGTCCCGACCACATTTTCTCCTTGATTCCATTTCTCGGACAAGTTAAAGTACTTGCCTTTTGCAGATCAATACGCTTGCCCAACCTCTATTTTGATCTTCTTCGAGTATTAACCTCTCGTATCTCGAGAACTATGTTGCTTCCTGCGAGTCTTCGTCTAGTATTGCTTCTCACCGATCTCGGATCCCCCCAGGTTCTGAGTTATTAGTCACTCGAGAACACCCATAAGTGAATCGATTCCGAACTCCGATCCAATAACTCTAAGTAATTCTTGTTGCTTACGAGTTTAATAATCCTTCAAGTCATTCCTAGCATTATCGGCTATATCATTATCGTGCAAACTTCTAACTGTGCTACCTGGTCCTTCTTCTAGGAGCACAAAATTTTCGACGATGAGCTAAGCTTACGTCGATCTTCCTCGTCATATCAGTTCGCCTTGAACAACAATCTTGATTACAAGTTTGTGTCCTACCCATGGTTCCAATAACCTTCCGCTACCTCATTCCTTTGACTTGATGTCGTCGCAGATTGATTACATATTCATGAAATCTCTCGACAAATGTGTCGTGATCATCATCAACCTTATGAGCTCTTTCAGGATATCTATTGAATTCATGATGAGAAATACCGTCCTTGCCCCTCGATGGTTTGTGTTATCATCGACCACTTTATTACCTTTCGTTCAACACAAACTTATTCGTGTTTTGTGTTATACCTTGAGATCCTTACTATCCAGCATCTGTTCTTCTTTACCTTGGAGTATTACCATCTTTTATGTCAAGAATGTACTGAGATTTGTTCCACCTCTTGAGAATTCTTGACATAGAAATACCTCTCGCCATCTTCGTTCATTTCTTGGTCCCCGTGTTGATTCTAACCGGGATACCAACAAGTGAACGGTGTTGTTTGGATTCTGTACTTCTAGCAACCCTATTGCTTGTAAGTTAATGAATGATAGTTACATTCTTTGTGTATTGGATATCGAATCACTATTCTAACATTGATCGTGCTACCTAAGCCCATATGTCGTGTGCACCTTTCACCAATGTCTAAATTATGTATGTTTTGCTCGAGTATAAATCATTATATCATTTTATCTGACAAATGATATCTCCTTGTTCACATAATTGTGGAAATACATCATTTGGAAATCTCGATGAGTTGTCATTTGAGTCCATCAGCCACCTCCTCATCCTCTCCTTAGTTTAATGATGAACTCTCGTTTCGGAACTCACTCCCATAGTTCATTCCCCGAGTCCGAGTTATCCTGACACCAATTAGATCTGAATCTCAGTCAGATATGATGGTTGGAACATTTTCCAAGAGTCATAGCATTGGTCTTTCTATAACCGGTAAGGTGGTCATGCCTAACACACCTGGTCGGAGGACCTATTGCTATAGTTTCCTCTTTAGCGAGGTTAACCATTCTTCCATGAGGAAATTGTAAGACTTATTCTATAAGTTGTTCCTAATAAGTCCATTGTGTATCCAGAGTCCGAGCTTTGATTGAAGACCATGTCAATGCTATCTCAAAGCATGTCTGTGGTACTCCGGTTTTCAATAAGAACATTTGAAGCACCATGCTAAATGTTTATTGTTGAAATTACCCAAACACCATTGTATGGGTAATGTCATGAAATTTCTCTCCTCTTATCTAAAGGGTTTTCTACTTTATATCCTGTCTTGGATATCATCCTCTGCTTGACTTTGGGAAGGATATACCCCTGATATATGTGTTTAAACACATTTTATTTTCCATTGTTTTGTTCAAACTTTCTTATAATCTACTTAACTGAGCAGTGGCAATTCCCTGCTTAGGTAAGCACCTCGTGGTACAACTCTGCCAGTAAGACCCTATTACTAAAATTGATGACATTTCGGTAGCCACCGATGGACGAGAACTTTGCCTAATGGTCCGCCTCGTTCAACGAGCAGGAAAATGGTTCTCTTCGTCCCTCGCCCTTGGTATCGACATTGTTGCTAACATAACTAATAGGCTACCCTCTGACATGTATTGCTATCACGACCGTGCAAGATATCAACGCTTTTCCTACTTTTACCCACATGGTGGGCCCATAACCCACAGTTCCACAGGATCGAAACTTGACTCTCCTGCACTCCCTGTTCCCAAGGTTCTTCCTCGCGTGTGGCCTCGTATTTAATTCACGAGCCACCTTCCGAGAGATCATCAAATCTGTTACCGGATGCAATACTAATTCCCGGTTGCTTTGAGCCCCTCTCGAGCCCTGTTTCAGGCATCGAACATTCCTTCCCGCTTGAAACTTTCCATGATGCCGCCTTACTTTGCTCTCGATATTTTCTAAGTGTCAATTAGAGAGTTACTTTCCGCCACCTTCGATGTTATCGACTAGATAGTCAGCCATCTGAGGTCTGTTCCTGGAATACCCTTATCCTTTTACGTAAATGCGATGGAGTTCGAAGGAAGGGCGACAACTTCATCATGATGACTGAAGCGAGAGAAATGAAGACATCAATGTAATGGATCGACCTTTTCGAGAAAAGCAACTATGTCGAGGAGAATCGTTAGAATTTCGTAACGAGAACTTTCCCCTTACTCCCTCTTAAATCTCGGGGCGAGATTTCTTGTAATGGAGGAGATTTATTACGCCGGATAATAAGGCTACTGATAATCCCTCCTTAATGACGCCCACGTCACCACGATTCTTGTTGATATTCTCGCGTTAGTTCGAAAACCGTTTTAATTCAAATTCAAACTAAAGGCGAACAACTAAAGTTTTCAAATATTAAAACTAAATTGTTAGGATAGTGTCAAATAATGCATAAGTAAATATGGTGAAGAAACCACATTGTTATAAAATGCTTAAATGCTTTAAAATAAATAAAACATTAGTAAAACAATTATTAAAAGCCTTTTGTAATTTATAAAATGATTAAACTATTTTCTATTGGATAACCAAATTGTATTATTATAGTAATGCTAACTTAGAGACTATTTTTATAGTTGGTAAAATTAAGCATAAAAGGAACTAGAAGAAAACAGAAAGATAAAATAAATAAAAAGAAAAAGGCAAAACAGAAAATGAATAAAAAGAAAGGACCCCCAACTGGGCCTTGACCCAGCTGGCCGACCCAGCTCACCCCTGGCCTATTTAGGCCTCCCCAACCCCCGTTGTGACCTAAATCCCCTCACCCGCACCCCATTCCTCCTCTCGTTCCCCACTCCCCCCACCTTTCTGGATCGGGGCAACGGCGCCCCGACCTTGTCGTCCTCGCGCCGGACGTCCTCCCCGCCGCCTCAGGTTGTGCCGGGAGCACCGCCTCCGCCGTCTACGTCGGCTACGCGGACGCATCGGAGCTCGGGACCCCTGCCTCGCGCAGATCGAGCCGATTCCATTCTCTGTATCGCCACCTCCTGCACGTCGACATCGCCGCCGCCTCGTCGGAACCCTCCCTCATCGGATTGCCTCCTCGTCTTCCCCTGCGCCGCACGTCGTCCCCGTCCCCCACCTCGCGCCCTGTTGCCATATTCCCTACGGTCCCGATGTGAGCGCCTCCCCATGCTCTCTCTCTTTTCTCCTCCCCTGCCCGTTGGACGCCGAGGCCCGCCGCGCCTGGCGTCGCTTCGCTTCGCTTCGCGCGACCTCCACCCCCCCCCAAGGCTCAGCCTGGGCGTGCCCGCGCCGTGACCTCTGCTCGGCTCCGCTCACTTCGCACCCCCTGCGCCGGGCTCTGCCCGCATCTGCCGGCGCCTCCATTGCGCCCGGCCACCGCCGAAGCCCCTGCTGCCTCGTGCCTTCCGCTCGCTGGTCCGGTCCCCGCCAGCCTTGCCCATGGTTGGTGCAGGCGAGCTCCTGTCGGGCGGTGGTGCCTTCGCCAAAGACGCCCGGCGCCGCTGCGCCCATGGCGCGCCATGGCCTCAGCCTTGGCCTCCTGCCACCCAGCGTCGGCCGCGCCCACCTCACCGCTGGCCCTAGGCCACCGCCCCACTGCCGCCTGCCCTCTGTGGCGGCTGGACCTCCACAGGTGGGCGCTCACATCCCGTGTGCGTAACCGCTAAGGCCCTCGCCCCTTGACACGGGCCCCATTCGAAGCGTTTACGATAAAAAAGAAGAAACAAAAAATTAATAATAAATAAATAAATAAATAATTAAAGAAACAATTAACTTAATTAATTTTGATTAATTAAATTAAGCAACTAATTAAAATAATTACCGTTAGTTACCTAATTAACTCCGATATGTTAAATAGTTAATTAATTAGTCGATGACGATGGGGCCCACCTAATTAATACTAATTAGGTTAATTAATATGTTTAACTAAAATGTGTCAGCGACGGTGGGACCCTTGGTCAGGTTGACGATCAACCACATTGACTCTCGGCGTCGACATGACATCATCTTGGCGTTATAAATCCATTTTCGAATTAAATTAAATAATTAGTTAAATTCCAAAAATTAATAAAATCTTTAGAAAATCATATCTTTTAAACCGTAACTCGGATTAAATTATTTTCAACATGAAAGTTGCTCAATACGACGAGACGAACCCGGAAACACAGCCCGTTCATCCGCCACGCATCCCTAACCTATCGAATTCGCAACTTTCCCCCTCCGGCTCCTCTGCCCGAAAACACGAAACACCGGGGATACTTTCCCGGATGTTTACCCCCCTTCACCGGCATCACCTCATACCGCGTTAGGGCATGCCTAGCATCACGCTTTGCTTTGTCATGCATCGTCATGCATCTGTTTGCTTAAATATTCATTGTTTCTTCCCCTCTTCCGCTAGACACCGAGACCGACGCCAGCTGCTTGCTGCCCGGTTCGACTACGGAGTTGTGAACCCTCTCTCTTGCCCGAGCAACCAGAAAGCCCCTTTAATTGATCACGGATATCGCCTACTCTTCTCTATCTTGCTTGCATTAGAGTAGTGTAGCATATTCTCGCTTTCAATTAATCCTATCTTGCTGCATAGCTTTGTCCTTGCTACTCTTGTTGTTACCTTTACTGCTTTATCCTCTTGCTTAGTATAGGATGCTAGTGTTCCATCATTGACCCTACACTCTTGTCCGTCGCCATGCTATACTCTTGGGCTGTGATCACTTGGGAGGTGATCACGGGCATATCTATATACTTTACTTTGTTACATTACGTGATCTTTGTTAGGAGATGGAAATTTGAAAGGACAGTGGCTCCATCCCGTAGAGGTGGGCCTGGGTTCCCACGGCCCCCATTGTTACTTTGTGGCGGGCGGCAGGCAGGTTGAGACCGCCTAGGAGAGGTGGGCACTGGCCTGTTCGGCGTTCATGGTACTTAACACGCTTAACGAGATCTTGGTATTTGATCTGAGTCGGCCATTTGGTCTATCGCACTAACCAACTACACGGGAGCGATTATGGGCACTCGGCGTCGTGGTATCGGCGAAACGCCGTGACGTCGGCGGGCGGTAGCCTTGATTGGAGCGTAGGCCTGCTCTTGTATTAAGGGGCTAGTTACGCTTCCGGCCGCCCGCATAGCGTCTTGAGTGTGCTAAGGCGATGGGCCCGGACCCTGTGCGCTTAGGTTTAGACCGGCGTCTTGACTCTCTGTTGTGCCTAGGTGGGGCTGCGGCGTGTTGATCTTCAGCGGCGGGCATGACCCGGAAAGTGTATCGGCCAAATGGGATCAGCGTGTTGGGTTATGTGGTGCACCCTGCGGGAAGTTAATTTATTGAATAGCCGTGATCTTGATATGAGGATGACTTGAGTTGTACCTTGACCTTATGACAACTAGAACTGGATACTTAATAAAACACACCCTTCCAAGTGCCAGATACAACCCGGTGGTCGCTCTCTAACAGGGCATTGAGGAGGGGATCGTCGGGTAGGATTATGCTATGCGATGCTACTTGGAGGACTTCAGACTACTCTATGCTACATGTTGCAAGGCGGAGGCTGCCGAGCGTAGTCTTGACGGATTAGCTATCCCCTCTTATTACGGCATTCGCAGATTCGGTCCTTGATATGGCCCTTTACATATATCCATGCATATGTAGTGTAGCTCCTTGCTTATGCGTACTTTGGATGAGTACTCACGGTTGCCTTGTTCCCCTTTTCCCCTTTCTTTACCCGATTCTGCAACCAGCCGATGGAGCCGGGCGAGCGCCACCGTCGATGGCGACTACTACCCCGGAGGTGCCTACTACTACGTGCAGCCCACCGATGGCGACCGGGAGTAGTTAGGAGGATCGAGGCGGAGGCCTGCGCCTCTTCGTCTGTATCCCGGTTTGTGCTAGCCATCTTATGGCAACTTGTTTAACTTATGTATGCGTACTCAAATATTGTTGCTTCCGCTGACTTCGTCTATGATCGATCACTTGTATTCGAGCCCTCGAGGCCCTGGCTTGTATTATGATGCTTGTATGACTTATTTATGTTTTAGAGTTGTGTTGTGATATCTTCCCGTGAGTCCCTGATCTTGATCGTACACGTTTGCGTGTATGATTAGTGTACCATTTAATCGGGGGCGTCACACACACTACTCATAGCATGACATGACACTAGCATCAACAATAAATACCATGCAATAACGATAAAATTACCATGCAAGTATTTAATCAATTGGATGTAAAGAAACATGCATAACGGTGGTACTCGGAACAGACGATAGTCATGCACCGAAGACCATCGCCAACATGTACTACTACCAAATATGGTCCATAAGAAAGTAATACTAGCATGAAGAGCATAATAACATAGCGCAAGAAAACATAGCATGACGGTAAACACCGATCCATAACCATAACCGAAATACTGACAACAGTAGCAAAACAAACAGACAGTTATTAAATATTAAGTTGAAAACCAATGCTTCTGCATGGCTATCATGCAATTGGTGGTTGTGGCTTTCCTGGGGCTGGAGAAGGCTCCGGGAAGAAGTGCAAAATGACCGCGGAAGGAATCGCCGGAAAGGGTACTCTCTCGGAGGGGGCTGATTGGGGCAAGGGCAAAATGGACATTTTGAGGATGTTGAAACATAGTGAAAATGGTGGGAACAGAACGGGCTCGATGAGACGAAGACGTGGGCATTGGATTCACCTCGATCGGAGTTACGGATAAAAAGTTAGGAGGAGTTTTCTGCCAGGGACCTATCTGCAAGAAAAATATTTTCAAACAGGGCCTGGACAGAAAAACTGAAAGCGTATTCAAGTTAATACGTTTCCTGTAAAGGAAAGCGCACTCACAGCCGCAGTTAACACAACATACGCTTTCCAAATTCAGAAATGTCTTCAGGAGACTACGCTTCCACTTAGCTAACGTGGCAGTGGCGGGGCCGGGCTTATCTCGCTGACGTGCGGGTCCCGCGGGCAGTGGGGCCCGTCACTTATCCACATCGGCCACCAGGTCAACGGTTCGGAGGCCGGCAGGTGGGGTCCACGAGGCTGGGGCCAGCCTGGCAGGGGGTGAATGCCTTCTTCCTTCCACTCGCGCCCGATACAAGGGAGGAACGGCGCTGCGGACGGCCGTCTGGCCGGCTCCGGCCACCTCTCGCGGCGCTCGGCACACTGGTGAGCTCGGGGAAGAGCAGAGCATCCATTCCTAGGGTGCACGGGCTCCGAGAGGGACCGAAACGGCAGCGGTGAGGGCTGCGGCGGAGGAGGGCTTCGGGTGGAGATGTGGTTCTGGCCATAGTGGCTCCGGCAAGGGAAAGAGGGTCCGAGGAGGGTCACCGGAGATCATAGGGGCTAGAGGTGGTGGCTAGAAGTGGAGGAGGGGCTCGGCTAGCTCCAATTTAGGAGGACCGAGGCGGCGGCCATGGCGACACAAGGAGGGCTGGAGAGCTTCTTGAGCTCGAGACAGAGGCTAGGCAGGGCTCTGCAAGTGAGGTGAGGTGCGTGGTGTTCTTGGGAGGGGTCGGGGATGGCTTATATAGCCGTGGCAAGGCGGTTCGAGCTCGGTTACCATCGCTGATGCGTGTCCGGCGCCGCGAACGTGTGTGCTCGCGGCCAAGCTCGAACGGCGACGAGGGGGAAGTGGACGAGGGTCACGGAGACGAGAGGGGCTCGGGGATAAGAGAGGGAAGAAGCCACGGCGCCATTAATTCCTTGTGGGCACTGCGCGCCCGTGGACGCGCTCTGTTTCTCGACGTGGACGGGTCACCGGGGAATCAAACGGAGGGGTCAAGAGGTCCAGAGGGACGGCGATGGCTCGGGGAGCACGCTGGACATGGCTAGGCTCCAAGGGAACCAGCGCACAGAGAGGGACAAGAAAACAGAGGCGCTAGAGCGCGCGGATGATATGCCAACACGGTGGTCACCACTGTGACCGGCAAGGAGAAGCTTCCAAGGGCTGGCAAAGTTTGTCTGGAGGCTAGTCCTTGATCCCCAAGGCATCTCAGAAGTAAAATATAACGAGAAGGAGAGAAGGAGAGGAGTGTGGCATCGCTACAAGTTTGTTGTATCAGATTTGGACAAGCATTGCTGATCAACAGGAAAGGGATTAGAGCCAAATGGGTTGTCTGGTGTGTTTATGATAGGAAGGACAAGAATCTCGTGAAGTTTGGAGGGATTTGGACCACTAATTAATATAGTTGCTTTACAACTAAGTAATCTGGTCCAGAATGAAGATCATGATGATGCTCTCACATGGAGTATCAACTTGAGCTCAACTTGGGTAAGGCTGAGTTATTTGGTCATATGAAGATGCTTCAAAAGGTTTCATACCAATTGGATAAACCAAAATGGTACTTACTTCACAAGCATTTCCACTGACCAGAAACTAGAAATAATTTTGGTGATCAAATGGCTTAATCAAATGATCCCAAATTTGGTGGAGATATGTTATTTGGGTAGGAGCATGATCTGGTAATTTGTCAGAATTAATGAAGCAATTTAAAATATACTTGCTTCATAACCTGAAAATATTGCTAGAAACAAAGATTTGGTCCTGTGCTCACATAGATCATAGTATAGGGCTGAAAATTGGAGGAGGGCAATTATATGAGCACATGAAGGAGTGTGAAAAATTTCAACTTATTTGGATAATCCTAGCTAGCACTTCCTTCACAAAGGCTTCCCTCAGGCAGGAACTTTGAAAAATCACTGAGGAAGCTTGGCTAGGCAAATAAAGTTGAATTTTGGCACATGTCAATTATTTGCACATAAAAAGGTGTCCAAGAAGTTTGAGGTCAATTGGGAAAAGTAAAATAGCACTTGCTTCACAATGTGCCATTTAGGGCGGAATAGGAAATGAATTATTCGAGCATGATGATAAACATGGCAAATGAAATAATCTGCCATATTTGAGGAAGATATGACCCAAACAATTTATGAGAATTATTTGGGAATTTTAGGGTTGACAGAAATATAGGTTGCTTCACAACCTAGGGAAATTAGGGTTATTCCTTTAACAGAAAAAGGAATATTCCCAATAAAAAGAATATTGGGATTTGGTCCAAGGTGGAAATGGAAAGTTCTAGGGAAGGATTTGAGGTTGACAAGCCACTCTGGAAGTAAAGAAGAGGTCATCTTCTTCAGATTCCAGACCACAAAGCCACGAAGAAAGAAAACTCACACAAAAACCTCAGAAAATCAAAAAAAAAGTAAGGGCCAAAAATCAGGCTGTGACAAACCTTCCCCCCTTAAAGAAATCTCGTCCTCGAGATTTGGTTGCTCAAGGAACAAATATGAATATACCGACTTAAGGAAACCGTTTCCAATTCGGGTATCCTTTTTCCTTTGTTTATTGTGCCCATTAAATTCTTCATCTTCCTTACCTGACTGGTTCTGGGGCGATTTGCTTCACTGTATCCATATCCTGACAGATCTTTCCTCACGTTTTCCTGCTTATACTGGCTCCAATTCTGCTCATATCTGCTGACTTATCTAAGATTTTCCATGTCTGAAATATATTTCTGTTTCACAAATCCAAGGGTGATTTCTGATTGCTGTGTCTGTGCTGACAACTGTCCATGAATTGGTGATCAGATTTTCTTGATGAACACCCAAGCTCTGACTCCTTGCATTGGGTTTCTCCACTAAATGCAGGTTCTTTGGGTTCCAAACAGAGAGTTGAGACATAACCGTTTTCCTGACAGATTCTGACTTACCGCAGGAATTTCTTAATTATCATGACTGGCTCCACTGTCTTGAGTCTCAGCTTCATACCGAATATTTGATTATCGCCTATCGTGGCCAGCATAAGGGGTATGACCTTATCTGATAATATCCTCATCCTTGACTGACGGTGGTTCAAAATTGAGTAGACTCCTTAGGTGAATATCCATGGCGGTCGATCCCGACTCAGACTGTCCGGGGTATCTGCACCATGTGAATCATGCAACAATTATCAGTCTGGCTCCTTCATTACTGTTTTCCTTGCCTGGATCCTTAGGTGAAGGAGCGGGTCATATTGCTTCTTCGTGTGACCATAGGTTCTATCGGTTGCAATATTTTGACTGGCGTACTTTTATCCTCATCTCCTGACATGGTAGCTTCATTCCCATTGCAGTTTCATCGTCTCTCAAGTTTTAACCGTAGGAAAATGATCATCTGAACCCTTGCAAGAAATCGGCAAATAAATCAGTAGCCACCAGAACGGTCTTTACAACTCAGATCTGGGACATTACTGAAGTAACTCAACCACGGCTCAAGACGGCCAAAAAGCGGCTCAGAGCAGGAGACCGTGTTGATAAGAAGAAAGTGACAGTTCCCTAAGACGGACGAAAAGCAGCTCAGAGAAAAGGGCCACTGTCAAAAAGAAACTCAACAGCTGTACGGGACGGCCCGAAAGGAGCTCAGAACTCATGACAGTTGTTGAATAGAGAAATATAAAGTCGGCATCCACCCTGAACGGCCAAAAACAGCTTAGAACACAGGCATGGTGCCGTTACCAGAGAAAAGAAGACAAGGGCTCATCAGGATCATATTCTTGGTTCACCGGTACTTGTACAGAGCTCAGTGTTGTCGTCAATCCTCATGGTCCTTTGTCACTCTGAGGTGTATATCTGGCTCCCTTCACATATATCTGAGATTCTGACTCCCGAGGCAGACTTGTGTTCTGATTAATTCTTGCTTCTGCCCAACTGTTGCGGATCTGATTCTGCGATCTGCTGTCAATTCACAATGTACTATCATGCATCAGTGTTGTACTGAGGACGGTTGGATGGCTTATGCTGGAAACCATCGAGAGTATCTTCTTTGAGGAAGGCGGGTTTCGTCTTTGCGAAGCTTCTCATTGTGAGGTGCGGACTGATTACCATATATATCCACCATCTTAATATTTCCGCTGTTGATTTCTTGCATGAAACATGATTTTCTGGACCATCCTCCTTTATGAATATATGGCACATCCTTGCTTTCTCCCAGGCATATCAAAATCATCCTCAACGAAGAATCAAACCTTGTATCTGAACCATACCTTTGACTGAAATTACCTTTGTTGGTCTTGCACATAGCTTATCTTCTTGCTGATCGATCATTTCTGTCATGAAGAGTGCACACTGAGGCAAACGTGATTATCCGTACTGTTGTAAGGAGTGCACGCTAATGCAAACATGATACTGACTGTCCATCCAAGATTCCTTTTCCATTCAGACGAGGTATTCCAAATTTCATTGCAGTCTGCTGATAACTTCATTCCGTTTGTCTGAGCTTCCAAGTATTTGAATTCCTTACTGATTCTTCAGGTCCGGTGTCGGTTGACGAGCAAATTTAATAAGGGGAAAATAATGCCTCACCGAAGGCCCAAAGAAAAGAAGCAAAAGAAACAATGAAAACAACAAAACAAACACACAAGCATACAAATAATATAAAATCAAGCTACATCACATATTACTGCTACTCACACAATAATATGCATGCATACCTAAGCACACAAATCTCGCGGAAACTCTGGTATTACGGTCTAATATGCTGTGACGGTGTGCACGAAAGTGAATTCACGTGTGGAAGGAGTTGGTGTAACCAAGGCTACACCATGCGTTGGCTGAACTCTGGTTGCAACTGGATGAATAGATAGGTGAGGGTGGACTTGGCGATCATGTAGCGAGACACAAGGTCATGACCACATCATCATCAAGCGTACGAAGGGAAACCATACACGTCCAAAGAATGGGAGGACAGGTTATTATAGGGGAGGAAAAGCAAGGCTTGATTGCATTGCCCTTTTCTGATAACAATTATCAGTAAGGGTTGCCGAAGGGACGAGATGGATGGCATGATTCGGGATAGAGACAAGTCTATCATCGAAATAATACGGGTGGGTAGTGGAAAGATATCAACGCGATACCTGAGCATATGTAACGCCCGGATAATCGTGCTACAGTAATCCCATGCTAATCGTGCCATGACACCTCGGTTACTGTTGCTATCCTTGCAATAATTCGAAACCGTTCGAAATTCAAATTCAAATTAATGATAACAATAAAAGTTTTCAAAATTTGAAACAAAAATGTTCGGTGGTTGCCAAATATTACAAGGGTAATTATGGTGCAACAAACACCTTTTTATAAAATGGCTAAATGGTTTAAAATGATTTAAATAGAAAAGAAAGAAATAATAAAAGAAAACAGAAAACAAGCAAACAGAAAAAAGAGAAAAAGGAAAAGAACCCCCCCGGGCCAGCCGACCCAACTGTCGCCCATTCGCCACCGCCCAACTGGCAGCCCAAACCGCCTTGATCGGCCACCCACTGCCCCTCCTTATCCACTCCCACTCCCCCCACTCCACCGACACCCCACGACCCCGCCCCCAAAATATCTCCTCCCTCCTCTCCCCGATTGGATCGGGATCGAGGAGGAGGTCACCGACGCCGCCCCGCCGTCAGGACGCCGCCACCTCGCCGGACTCCTCCCGCTCCGTCGCTCGTCCCCGTCATCCTCCCTGACCTCCACCGAGCACGTTGCCCCGTCCCTACTCCGCTCCGTGAGCCCCCACCTTTCCTTCTCTCTCCCTCGCCCCGCGCTCACCGCGTCGCCCGGCAGGCCCGGCACTCTGGGACGCGCCACGGCGCGTGCGCAGCACATGTGCGCCATCCATTCTGCCCCCAGTCGCATTGTGACCACAAGGCCTCGCTGCTTAGCATCCGTCGCCCCCCTGCGCCCCTGCCTACTCCGGCAGCCCCTCAGCCCGCCCCCTGTTGCTTTCCCACAAGCTCGCGCCGCTGGGCGTGCCTCGCCCTCTTGACATGCGGCAGCCTCTTTGCACCCAGCGCCGCTGGTTGCCCTCTGCGCTGGCGTCGCCACCGTCCCGCTACCTCCTCGAGCAGCGGCGACGTCGTCCACCTACCGGCAACAACGGGCCCCGTTCACCCTCCAGACGCAGACGCGGCGTGGGCAGCTCGCCGGTGCCCTCCACGGCCCCGCCGCGCTCCTCGAACGCCTCATGGCGCCATGTCCAGCGCCCGTCCCTCCATTGTCGACACAGGCGGGTGCCCAGCCTGGTTGCGCATGCGCGCTTGCTGCCCGACCCGCTATGGCACAGGGGCCTATGACCGATGGGGCCCGCCTGTAACGGAACTAAAAAAAAGGATTTAGAAATAAAAATAAAAAAATTAAAAAAATAAAATATAAATAAATAAAATAATTAAATTATTAATTAGTTAATTAATTAAAGAATTAATTAACTTAATTAATCCTAATTAGATTAACCTAATCACCTAGTTTAGTTAATTAATCTGTTAGGTTAGTTAACAGTCAATGACATGCGGGACCCACACGTCAGTTGACCAGTCAACACCTCTGTTGACCGCTGACGTCATGCTGACGCCATGATGACATCAGCAAACACTGTTTTGGATAATGTTGGATTTAAATAAATAATTAAAATCAGAAAATGATTAAATCTTTAGAAAATCATATCTTTTAATCCGTAACTCGGATGAGAATACTTTCTACATGAAAGTTGCTCAAAACGACGAGACGTTTCCGTATACGCAACCCGTTCGTCCGCCACACCCCCCTAACCTATCGAACTCGCAACTTTCCCCCTCCGGCTCCTCTCCTCGAAAACGCGAAACACCGGGAATACTTTCCTGGATGATTTCCCCATTCGTCGGTATCACCTACTACCGCGATTGGGCACCCCTAGCATAGTTACTTGTCATGTCATGCATCGATATGCATCTGTTTGCATGGTATTCATTGTTTCTTCCCCCTCTTCTCTCTGGTAGACTACGAGACCGACGCTGCTGCTGCCCGGTTCGACACGGAGTTGGCGACCCTCTCTCTTGCCCGAGCAACCAGGCAAGCCCCCCCCCTTGATCACCAGATATCGCCTATTCTACTCTATACTTCTTGCATTAGAGTAGTGTAGCATGTTACTGCTTTCCGTTATACCTATCTTGACGCATAGCCTATCCTTGCTACTACTGTTGTTACCTTTACCTGCAATCCTACATGCTTAGTATAGGATGCTAGTATTCCATCTGTGGCCCTACATTCTTGTCCGTCTGCTGTGCTATACTATCGGGCCGTGATCACTCGGGAGGTGATCACGGGTATATACTTATACTTATACATGATACATGTGGTGACTAAAGTCGGGTCGGCTTGTGGAGCACCCACGAGTGGATCTTTGTGGCGGAGCGACAGGGCAGGTTGAGACTGCCTAGGAGAGAGGTGGGCCTGGCCCTGTTTGGCGTTCGCGGATGCTTAACACGCTTAACGAGATCTTGGTATTTGATCTGAGTCTGGCCATTTGGTCTATACGCACTAACCAACTACGCGGGAGCGATTATGGGCACTTTCGGCGTCGTGGTATCACCGGCACGCCGTGACGTCGGCGATCGAAGCGGCGCTAGCGCGGATTGGAACGTAGGCTGCTCTTGTATTAAGGGGGCTAGTTCTGCTTCCGGCCGCCCACGCAACATGTAGGTGTGCTAAGGGCGATGGGCCCAGACCCCTGTGCGCTTAGGTTTAGACCGGCGTGCTGGCCTCTCTGTTGTGCCTAGGTGGGGCTGCGACGTGTTGATCTTCCGTGGCCGGGCATGACCCAGGAAAGTGTGTCCAGCCAAATGGGATCAAGCGTGTTGGGTTATGTGGTGCACCCCTGCAGGGAAGTTAATCTATTCGAATAGCCGTGATCTTCGGTAACAGGACGACTTGGAGTTGTACCTTGACTTTATGACAACTAGAACCGGATACTTAATAAAACACACCCTTCCAAGTGCTAGATGCAACCCGGTGGTCGCTCTCTCTCAGGGTTACGAGGAGGGGATCACCGGGTAGGATTATGCTATGCGATGCTACTTGGAGGACTTCAGTCTACTCTCTTCTACGTGTTGCAAGGCGGAGGCTGCCAGAAGCATAGTCTTCGACAGGATTAGCTATCCCCCTCTTGTTCTGGCATTCTGTAGTTCAGTCCACTGATATGGCCCTTTACACATATATCCATGCATATGTAGTGTAGCTCCTTGCTTGCGAGTACTTTGGATGAGTACTCACGGTTGCCTTGTTCCCCCTTTTCCCCCTTTCTTTACCCGGTTGCTGCGACCAGACGATGGAGACCAGGAGCCAGACGCCACCGTCGATGACGACTACTACACTTGAGGCGCCTACTATTACGTGCAGTCCGCCACACGACGACCAGGAGTAGTTTAGGAGGATCCCAGGCAGGAGGCCTGCGCCTCTTTCGATCTGTATCCCAGTTTGTGCTAGCCTTCTTAAGGCAAACTTGTTTAACTTATGTCTGTACTCAGATATTGTTGATTCCGCTGACTCGTCTATGATCGAGCACTTGTATTCGAGCCCTCGAGGCCCCTGGCTTGTATTATGATGCTTGTATGATTTATTTTATGTTTTAGAGTTGTGTTGTGATATCTTCCCGTGAGTCCCTGATCTTGATCGTACACGTTTGCGTGCATGATTAGTGTACAATTAAATCGGGGGCGTCACAAGTTGGTATCAGTGCCGACTGCCTGTAGGAATCCCCCTTGCACACTCCTTGGCCGAAGTCGAGTCTAAACTTTACAAAACTTTTACTAACATGGCTGTGTGGCCCATGGGCCCACGTCGCCATTGGGAGGTATTAGGATCTTTTATTCCTCGACCTTTACTCTGGGACTCTGGACTCTCTTCTACTCGGGTTAAACGAATTTACTAACTCTAACACTAGGATCCCGTGACCACATTCACCCCAAAGTTGGATAAAGCCATAGCTATTTCTTAGAATAGTATTTTGAACAATTTCCACACTGTCTTTTGACTCCTTTGAAACATCTTTGTTTTCAGATGGAACCCACGAGGCAGGTCATCCGCCACACGATGACCATTGGTGCCTCGGGATCACCTGCGGTGCTAGCAGAGATGATGACCTATCTGGGTTATCGCTGGCACCCTGAGTACATCGTCTTTGAGGAGTACCAGGACTTTAACCAGGAGCAGCACCCAACCATCGTCCACCTCTACTCTCGGGAGTATGACTCCACTACTGTGCTGCACACCGCACATGGTGTTGGGGTGACTATCGATATGGCAGTCCACGATGCTGCTTATGCTGCTCGACACGTCTCCGTGGAGAGTATCGGAGTTGGACTCCTCCCCTTGAGCACATTGCTATCGCATCGATGTTGGTGCGGAGGGTTACTACACCGCTGCCTACTCCATTGTCACCCGAGAGCCCTTCTACCATCGAACTTTGTTACGCATGTCGATGGGCTGGATCGAGCTAACCGAGCTTTTCGCCACGAGTTGTACACCACCCGTCGGCACCTTTACCGTGCTCGACGCTGTTGCACCCTTTGTCCGATCCAGAGAGCTGCCGTGTTCTGCGATCTACCTAGCCAGGACCGTGATGCCCCAGGGTGTCGGTTGGCCAGAGGTGGGAGGCTACTCTCCCGCACTTGGCCCTCTTCTACCACCTGAGCGTCGGGTTCTACACCAGAGTATCCGCGGCCCCCAGGTCACTGACATGGAGGACTATCCTGTTGGGGAACGTAGTAATTTCAAAAATTTCCACGAACACGCAAGACCATGGTGATGGCATAGCAACGAGAGGGAGAGTGTCCGTCCACGTACCCTCGAGACCGAAAGCGAAGCGTTATAACAACGCGGTTGATGTAGTCGTGCGTCTTCACGATCCGACCGATCCAAGCACCGAACGTCACGGCACCTCCGAGTTACGCACCGTTCAGCTCGATGGCGATCCCGGACTCCGATCCAGCAAAGTGTGGGGATGAGTTCCGTCAACCGACGGCGTGGTGGCGATGTTGATGCTCCACCGACGCGGGGCTTCGCCTAAGCTCATGACGATATGACCGAAGTGGAATATGGTGGAGGGGGCACCGCACACGGCTAAGGAACGATCCGTAGATCAACTTGTGTGTCATCGGGTGCCCCTGCCCCGTATATAAAGGAGCAAAGGGGGTGCGGCCGGCCCTAGGGAGGCGCTGGAGGAGTCCTACTCCCACCGGAGTAGGACTCCCCTCTCCTAGTTGGAGTAGGATTGGGGAGGGAAGAGGGAAGGCGCCGCCCCCTCTCCTGTCCTATTCGGACTAGAGGGGAGGGGCGCGGCCTGCCCTGGCCGGCCCTTCCTCTTCTCCCTTGTGGCCCATTAAGGCCCATATACCCCCCGGGGGGTTCCGGTAACCCCGGTGTTCGGTAACTTCTGTTTTCATTGGAACCCTTCCAAGTCCAAACATAGGCTTCAATATATCAATCTTTATGTCTCGACCATTTCGAGACTCCTCGTCATGTCCGTGATCATATCCGGGACTCGAACAACCTTGGTGCATCAATACTTATAAACTCATAATGAACTGTCATCAAAGCGTTAGCGTGCGGACCCTACGGGTTCGAGAACTATGTAGACATGACCTAGAACCATTCTCGGTCAATAACCAATAGCGGAACCTGGATGCCCATATTGGTTCCTACATATTCTCTGAAGATCTTTATCGGTCAAACCGCATAACGACATCGTTGTTCCCTTTGTCATCGGTATGTTACTTACCCGAGATTCGATCGTCGGTATCCAATACCTAGTTCAATCTCGTTACGGTAAATCTCTTTACTCGTTCCGTAATACATCATCTCACAACTAACTCATTAGTTGTAATGCTTTCAAGGCTTAAGTGATGTGTATCACCGAGAAGGCCCAGAGATACCTCTCCAGACAATCGGAGTGACAAAACCTAATCTCGAAATCGCCAACCCAACAAGTACCTTTGGAGACACCTGTAGTACTCCTTTATAATCACCCGATTACGTTGTGACGTTTGGTAGTACCAAAGTGTTCCTCCGGTAAAGGGAGTTGCATAATCTCATAGTTACAGGAACATGTATAGGTCATGAAGAAAGCATTAGCAACATACTAAGCGATCAAGTGCTAAGCTAACGGAATGGGTCATGTCAATCACATCATTCTCCTAATGATGTGATCCCATTAATCAAATGACAACACATGTCTATGGTTAGGAAACATAACCATCTTTGATTAATGAGCTAGTCTTGTAGAGGCATACTAGTGACTATCTGTTTGTCTATGTATTCACACATGTATTATGTTTCCGGTTAATACAATTCTAGCATGAATAATAAACATTTATCATGATATAAGGAAATAAATAATAACTTTATTATTGCCTCTAGGGCATATTTCCTTGATCTCCCACTTGCACTAGAGTCAATAATCTAGATTACACGGTAATGATTCTAACACCCATGGAGTCTTGGTGCTGATCATGTTTTGCTCGTGGAAGAGGCTTAGTCAACGGGTGCGCAACATTCAGATCCATATGTATTTTGCAAATCTCTATGTCTCCCACTTGGACTTGGTCCCGAATGGAATTGAAGCGTCTCTTGATATGCTTGGTCCTCTTGTGAAATCTGGATTCCTTTGCCAAGGCAATTGCACTAGTATTGTCACGAGAAGATCTTCATTGGTCCCGATGCACTAGGTATAACACCTAGATCGGAAATGAACTCTTTCATCCAGACTCCTTCATTTGCTGCTTCGAAGCAGCTATGTACTCCGCTTCACATGTAGATCCCGCCACGACGCTTTGTTTAGAACTGCACCAACCGACAGCTCCACCGTTTAATAAAATACGTATCCGGTTTGCGATTTAGAATCGTCGGATCAGTGTCAAAGCTTGCATCGGCGTAACCATTTACGACTAGCTCTTTGTCACCTCCATACGAGAAACATATCCTTAGTCCTTTTCGGTATTTCGGGATGTTCTTGACCGCTGTCGATGATCCACTCTGGATTACTTTGGTACCTTCCTGCCAAGCTTACAGCTAAGCATCGTCGGTCTGGTACACAGCATTGCATACATGATAGAGCCTATGGCTGAAGCATAGGAACATCTTTCATTTTCTCTCTATCTTCTGCTGTGGTCGGGCATTGAGTCGACTCAATCTTACACCTTGTAATACAGTAAAAACCTTTCTTTGCACTGATCCATTTTGAACTTCTTCAAAACTTTATCAAGGTATGTGCTTTGTGAAAGTCCAATTAAGCGTCTTGATCTATCTCTATAGATCTTGATGCCCAATATGTAAGCAACTTCACGAGGTCTTTCATTGAATTTTTTTATTCAAGTATCCTTTTATGCTATCCAGAAATTCTATATCATTTCCAATAAATAATATGTCGTCCACATATAATATTAGAAATGCTACTGAGCTCCCACTCACTTTCTTGTAAATACAGGCTTCTCCAAAAGTCTCAGATAAACCCATATGCTTTGATCACACTATCAAAGCGTTTATTCCAACTCGAGAGGCTTGCACTGACCATAAATTGATCGCTGGAGCTTGCACACCTTGTTAGTACCCTTTGGATCGACAAAACCTTCTGGTTGCATCATATACAACTCTTCTTCTAGAAATCCATTCAAGAATGCAGTTTTACATCCATTTGCCAAATTTCATAATCATAAAATCGGCAATTGCTAACATGATTCGGACAGACTTAAGCATCGCTACTGGTGAGAAAGTCTCATCGTAGTCAACCCCTTGAACTTGTCGAAAACCTTTCGCAACAAGTCGAGCTTTGTAGACAGTTATATTACCATCGCGTCGGTCTTCTTCTTAAAGATCCATTTATTCTCAATGGCTTGCCGATCATCGGGCAAGTCAACCAAAGTCCATACTTTGTTCTCATACATGGATCCCATCTCAGATTTCATGGCTTCCAGCCATTTTATGGAATCTGGGCTCACCATCGCTTCTTCATAGTTTGTAGGTTCGCCATGGTCAAGTAACATGACTTCGAATAGGATTACCGTACCACTATGGTGCGTATTTTACTCTGGTTGACCTCTGAAGTTCGGTAGTAACTTGATCTGAAGCTTCATGATCATCATCATTAGTTTCCTCACTAATTGGTGTAGTTGTCACAGAACCATTTCTTGTGATGAACTACTTTCCAATAAGGGAGCAGATCTGATTATCTCATCAAGTTCTACTTTCCTCCCACTCACTTCTTTCGAGAGAAACTCCTTCTCAAGAAAGGATCCGAATTTAGCAACGAAAATCTTGCCTTCAGATCTGTGATAGAAGGTGCACCCAACATCTCCTTTGGGTATCCTATGAAGACACATTTTCCGATTTGGGTTCGAGCTTATCGGTTGAAGTTTCTTCACATAAGCATCGCAGCCCCAAACTTTAAACGACAACTTTGGTTTCTTGCCAAACCACAGTTCATACGGTGTCGTCTCAACGGATTTAGATGGTGCCCTATTTAACGTGAATGCGGCCGTCTCTAAAGCATATCCCCAAAGCGATAGCGGTAAATCAGTAAGAGACATCATAGATCGCACCATATCAAGTAAAGTACGATTCGACGTTCGGACACACCATTTCTCTGTGGTGTTCCGGGTGGCGTGAGTTGTAAACTATTCCACATTGTTTCAAATGTAAACCAAACTCGTAACTCAAATATTCTCCTCCACGATCAGATCGTAGAAACTTTATTTTCTTGTTACGATGATTTTCCACTTCACTCTGAAATTCTTTGAACTTTTCAAATGTTTCAGATTTGTGTTTCATTAAGTAGATATACCCATATCTACTCAAATCATCTGTGAAGGTGAGAAAATAACGATACCTTGCGTGCCTCAACATTCATTGGACCACAAACATCGGTATGTATGATTTCCAACAAATCAGTTGCTCGCTCCATAGTTCCGGAGAGCGGCGTTTTGGTCATCTTGCCCATGAGGCACGGTTCATAAGTACCAAGTGATTCATAATCAAGTGATTCCGAAGCCCATCGGTATGGAGTTTCTTCATGCGTTTTACACCGATATGACCTAAGCGGCGGTGCCACAAATAAGTTGCACTATCATTATCAACTCTGCATCTTTTGGCTTCGACATTATGAATATGTGTATCACTACTGTCGAGATTCAACAAGAATAGACCATTCTTCAAGGGTGCATGACCATAAAAGATATTACTCATATAAATAGAACAACCATTATTCTCGATTTAAATGAATAACCGTCTCGCATCAAACAAGATCCAGATATAATGTTCATGCTCAACGCGGCACCAAATAACAATTATTTAGGTCTAAAACTAATCCCGAAGGTAGATGTAGAGGTAGCGTGCCGACCGCGATCACATTGACTTTGGAACCGTTTCCCACGCGCATCGTCACCTCGTCCTTTGCGGTTGCTCGTCTATTAGTAGTCCTGCTTTGAGTTGCAAATATTAGCAATGAACCAGTATCAAATACCCAGTGCTACTACGAGCTCTAGTAAGGTACACATCAATAACATGTATATCACATATACCTTTGTTCACCTTGCCATCCTTCTTATCCGCCAAATACTTGGGGCAGTTCCGCTTCCAAATGTCCGATCGCTTGCGGTAAAAACACTCGATTTCAGGTTTAGGTCCAGACTTGGGTTTCTTCTCTTGATCAGCAACTTTCTTGCTGTTCTTTTGAAGTTTCCTTCTTCTTCCCTTTGCCCTTTTCTTGAAACTAGTGGTCTTGTTGACCATCAACACTTGATGCTCTTTCTTGATTTCTACCTCCGCTGCTTTTAGCATTGCGAAGAGCTCAGGAATTGTTTTAGTCATTCCTTGCATATTATAGTTCATCACGAAGCTCTTGTAGCTTGGTGGCGTGATTGGAGAATTTCTGTCAATGACACTATCATCCGGAAGAGTAACTCCCAGTTGAATCAAGTGATTATTATACCCGGACATTTTGAGTATATGTTCCTTGACGAGAACTATTCTCCTCCATCTTGCAGCTATAGAACTTATTGGAGACTTCATATCTCTCAATCCGGGCATTTGCTTGAAATATTAACTTCAACTCTGGAACATCTCATATGCTCCATGGCGTTCAAAACGTCGTTGAAGACCCGGTTCTAAGCCGTAAAGCATGGCACACTGAACTATTGAGTAGTCATCAGCTTTGCTTTGCCAGACGTTCACAACTTCGGCTCAGCTCCCGCAGCAGTTCTGTCACCCAGCGGTGCTTCGGGGCGTAATTTTTACGTGCAGCAATGAGGATAATCCTCAAATTACGGACCCAGTCCGTGTAATTGCTACCATCATCTTTCAACTTTGCTTTCTCAAGGAACGCATTAAAATTCAGCGGAACAACAGCACGAGCCATCTATCTACGGTAAACATAGACAAGCAAAATACTATCGGTACTAAGCTCATGATAAATTTAAGTTCAATTAATCATATTAAAACTCCCACTTAGACAGACATCTCTCTAGTTATCTAAGTGATTACGTGATCCAAATCAACTAAACCATGTCCGATCATCACGTGAGATGGAGTAGTTTCAATGGTGAACATCACTATGTTGATCATATCTACTATATGATTCACGTTCGACCTTTCGGTCTCCGTGTTCCGAGGCCATATCTGTTATATGCAAGGCTCGTCAAGTTTAACTGAGTATTCGCGCGTGCAACTGTTTTGCACCCGTTGTAGATGGACGTAGAACTTATCACACCCGATCATCACGTGGTGTGCGGGTACTACTGAACTTTGGCAACGGTGCATACTCGAGGAGAACACTTCTTGATAATTTTAGTGAGAGATCATCTTATAATGCTACCGTCAATCAAAGCAAGATAAGATGCATAAAGGATAAACATCACATGCAATCAATATAAGTGATATGATATGGTCATCATCATCTTGTGCTTGTGATCTCCATCGCCAAGCACCGTCATGATCACCATCGTCACCGGCGCGACACCTTGATCTCCATCGTAGCATCGTTGTCGTCTCGCCAACTATTGCTTCTACGACTATCGCTCTTGCTTAGTGATAAAGTAAAGCAATTACATGGCGTTGCATTTCATACAATAAGCGACAACCATATGGCTCTGCCGGTTGCCGATAACTTCGGTTACAAAACATGATCATCTCATACAATAAAATATAGCATCACGTCTTGACCACATCACATCACAACATGCCCTGCAAAAACAAGTTAGGCGTCCTCTACTTTGTTGTTGCAAGTTTTACGTGGCTGCTACGGGCTGAGCAAGAACCGTTCTTACCTACGCATCAAAACCACAACGATAGTTTGTCAAGTTGGTGCTGTTTTAACCTTCGCAAGGACCGGGCGTAGCCACACTCAGTTCAACTAAAGTGAGAGAGCAGACACCCGCCGGTCACCTTTAAGCAACGAGTGCTCGAGCGGTGAAACCAGTCTCGCGTAAGCGTCGCGTAATGTCGGTCCGGGCGCTTCATCTCACAATACCGCTGAACCAAAGTATGACATCTTTGGTAAGCAGTATGACTTATATCGCCCACAACTCACTTGTGTTCTACTCGTGCATATGACATCAACGCATAAAACCAGGCTCGGATGCCACTGTTGGGGAACGTAGCAATTTCAAAAATTTTCCTACGAACACGCAAGACCATGGTGATGGCATAGCATATCCGCTGCCACACTACCAGCTTTCAGGCTACAGCTACCTCCGCAGTACCGCGTGGGACTGATGTAGGCTTGCTTGTTAAGTGTTAGATCCATTCGCCGCGAGCCTGCGTGCCGCCTATGATGTCTTAGTCTATGTACCGAACTCTATGTACCAAACTCTATGCATGATCCCTTTTGTAAGATATGCCGACTACTATGTAGTATCTGTCGTGCTGCTTTCATTATGCATGTTTCATCATGAATGATTCTTGTCCTTTGCAAATTTCTCAAATGCTGAACTACCCCTGTTATATATTAGCAGGATGGTTAGACCAGGTGGTCGTGGTCGTGGTGGCAACTTCCCACCACCCCTTGAGTACATGGCTGGCATGATCCAACAGCTTGAGATGAATCGCCAGTTCATGGAGAATATGATGGCTCAGTTTCCTCGCCCCAATATGAACCAGCAGCCAACCCAAAGAACTCCGCAGGATTTCATGCGCTGAACCCAACTGTATCGCAGCTCAACTCAGCCTCACGGATCTTGATGGTAGCTCCGTGACATCACCTATGAGATGGAGTCTGCTGATGTAGCCCCGCCAGCTATGTCACCTTTGCTTCCTTCTTCTTGAAGGGACCCGCAGCTCAATGGTGGGACAGCCACAGCGTACTCGCCAGCTTGGAACAATCATCACTGGCCGGACTTCCAAGCTGCTTTCCGTGCCGCTTCATCCTCAAGGAGTCATGGACGGAAGAAGCGTGAGTTCATAACCTCACCCAAGGCAACAAGACTGTTGAAGCTTATCGGAGAGTTTACGGACTTGTCTCGCTATCTTTGAAGAGGACATTGCAACCGATGCACGAGCGGGAGAAGTTCCGTGACGGCCTTCAAGCTGACATCAAGCTCGTACTTCTAGTGCACGAATTTGCTGATTTCGCCACCTTGGTGAACAAGGCCATCAATGTCAAAACTGGCCTGCAGGAATACCAGAGCTCTAACAGGCGCAACCGTGACACGGGCTCATCTTGGCCCGTCCTCGCAGGCGTAAGATATGGATTCCCAACAGCATGTACCAGCCTAACCGCACCTGCCCCTAAGGCAGACCTATGTTGCACCTCCCCGCCTACTCCTCCAACTAGGCAGCCAAGGCTTCCAGCTCCACCACCCCAAGCTCTGTTCCCACTCCCAATAATGGTCTCGTGCTACAAGTGTGGTCAACCAGGTCACCGTGCTAGGGATTGCAATCGAATCGAGAATCAATCGGCACTTCCATGGCGGCCGTGGAAGCAACCAGCCCCGCAACAACAATGCCAAGCCTTATGGTCGAGTTCATGCCAACCACGTTGATCTGAATGAAGCTCAAGACCAGCCTGCTACTGTGATGGGTACACTCCTCGTAAATTCAGTACCAGCATCCGTTTTATTTGACACAGGTGCATCGCATTCATTCATGTCTGAAGATTTTGCATGCTTGCACGACATTAAATGTGAGGACATGAACGCTTCGCTATTAGTGCACACCCCTGCGGGCCAATGTCGGACCTCCATGATTTGCAACGACGTCCCCGTTGAAATCGAAGGACTGGAATTTCTTGTCTCTCCCATAGTACTGAAGTCCTGTAGCATTGATCTCATTCTGGGAATGAATTGGTTAAAAGCGCATACTGCTTCTATCGTTTGCGCCACCAAGACCGTCCATCTGCTACACCCTTCTGATGAAATAATAAGCTACAATGCTCGTCTGGTTCAAAATGCCGAGGAAAGGCTCTATGCATTGAATGCATTGAACGCTGCACCACTCGAGGGCATTGAAAACATTCCTGTCGTTCGCGACTTCCAGGACGTCTTTCCTGAAGAACTTCCAGGGATTCCCCCTGCTAGAGAGCTGTCGAATTCGTCATCGACTTGAAACCAGGCACCACTCCTATAGCCAAGCCACCCTACAAGATGCCGCCGCATGAACTCCTTGAGCTTAAGGAGGAAATCGACAAGTCTCTTCGCAGTGGTTTCATTTGCCCAAGTTGCTCTCCTTGGGGAGCACCTTCTCTCTTTGTCAAGAAGAAGGATGGGACAAACCGATTGGTCCAAGACTACCGCCCTATTAACCAGGCTACCATTCAGAACAAGTATCCTCTTCCTCGGATCAATGATCTGTATGATCAACTGGCTGGTTCGTCAGTGTTCTCTAAACTCGACTTGAGGTTGGGTTACCACCAGATCCGTGTTCGTGAAGAGGATATTCCAAAGACCGCCTTCGTGACTCGTTATCGTTCTTATGAGTACACCGTCATGTCTTTCGGCTTAACCAATGCTCCAGCCACCTTCTCTCGATCGATGAACTATATATTCATGGATTACCTCGACAAGTTAAATGCGTGGTTTATCTAGATGATATCCTGGTATTTTCCAAGAATGAAGAAGAACATCTTTGAACATCTTCGTCTTGTGCTAGAAAAGCTACGAGAGCATCAGCTATACGCCAAGTTCTCCAAATGTGAATTCTGGCTTCCTGAAGTAACCTATCCCGGGCATGTCATCTCTAAGGATGGTATTGCCGTCAACCCTGAACGAGTTCAGGCTATTCTTGATTAGAATCCTCCGAAGAATGTCAAGCAAGTCAGAAGTTTTCTCGGTCTCGCCAGCTATTGCCGTCGATTCGTCGAGAACTTCTCCAAGATTGCCAGGCCTCTGACTAACCTGTTGCATAAGGGCGTCAAGTTCCAATGGATAGACAAATGTCAGGAAAGCTTCCAGGAACTCAAAGACAAGTTGACTTCTACCCCAGTACTAGCTCCACCTGATACTAAGAAGGACTTCGTCATTTACTGCGACGCTTCCCGTCAAGGATTAGGCTGTGTCCTAATGCAGGAGCGCAAAGTGATTGCCTATGCCTCTCGACAATTGCGCCCTCATGAAGAGAACTACCCAGTTCACGACCTCGAGCTTCTGCTGTTATCCATGCATCAAACAGTGGCGACATTACCTTCTCGGTAATCGCTTGCGAGATCTTCACCGACCACCAAAGTCTGAAGTATCTGTTTACTCAGCCTGCACTGAACCTCCGCTGCCAGAGATGGATGGAGATTGTTGCGAACTTTGACTTGGGTATTTCCTATACACCGTGCAAGGCTAATGTAATGGCTGATGCCTTAAGCGCATAAGTCTTCTCGCAACCACCTCCAGATTCACAAGGTTCAGCCCTCACTTGTTGAAGAATTCAAAGCTGAACCTCCATATTGTTCCTCCAGTGCACTTGCTCTCCTCCCGGAGTTTCACAAGATGAATCTCCATGTTGTTTCCCAGGGTTCCCTCTATACCCTGGCTGTCGAACCCGATCTCGTGAGCTCCATCAAGACAATATAGGGATATGACTCTGAAGCCCACAAGATTAAGCGCGACCTCAAAGAAGGAAAGCCCTCATTGTTCACTATTGCTGATGATGGCGCCTTGTACTTCAAAGGCCGCCTAGTGGTGCCGTGTAAGGAGAAAAACCTGAATATGACTCAGAAGGTTAGGAAAGAAGCTCATGATACGCCTCTATGTATCCATCCTGGTAGTACAAAGATGTACCAGGACATTCGTCTAAGATTCTGGTGGTCTAACATGAAGCAAGACATCGCTTGTTATGTTGCTGAATGTGACGTTTGCCGTCGTATCAAAGCAGAACATCAAAGGCCTGCTGGAACTCTGCAACCTATCTCTATTCCTGAATGGAAATGGGACCATGTTGAAATGGACTTCGTCCTTTGGATTTCCCAAATCGCAGAAAGGTAATGAAGCTATTCTTGTCGTCATTGACGGCTTTCTAAAGTTGCACATTTTCTGGCGGTCAAAGAAACGATCACTGCTAGTCAGCTTGCAACTCTCTACATGTCCGGAATTGTTTCACTTCACGGTATTCCACTGGTTATCAGTTCGGACCGTGGCAGCTTATTCACTTCAAGATTCTGGGCAAGTTTCCAAGAAGCTATGGGGACTCACTTATCTTTCAGTACTGCGTTTCATCCGCAGTCACAAGGGCAAGTTGAAAGTGTCAACCAAGTTCTCAAAGACATGCTTCGAGCTTGTGTTATTTCCTTTGGCAAGAAATGGGAGGAATCTCTCCTGTATGTTGAGTACTCTTATAACAATAGCTATCAAGCTAGTCTGAAGATGGCCCCCGTCGAAGTGTTATATGGACGAAAGTGCCGAACCCCTCTGAACTGGTCAGAAATAGGGGAACGTCCACTCTTCGGTCCGGATATTATCCAACATGCCGAAGAACAAGTCCGCATTATTCGCGAGAATCTCAAGACTGATCAGTCACGTCAAAAGAGTAATTATGACCGTCATCATAAAGACATGGTCTACCAACCTGGCGAAAAGGCCTATCTTCGAGTTACACCAATGAAGGGTGCTCACCGCTTCGGGATCAAGGGCAAGCTAGCTCCTCGCTATATTGGCCCATTCACTATTCTCGAAAGGCGTGGAAAAGTAGCATATCAGCTGGAGCTTCGCTGAACCTTTCTCGGAGTTCACGATGTGTTCCACGTGTCACAGCTCCGTCGCTGCTTCAAGGACCCAATCCGAGCAGTGGATCATGAAGTGCTCGAATTGCAACAGGACCTCTCCTATAAAGAGCATCCGGTCCGCATTCTCGACCAAGCTGAACGCCGACACGCGCGAAAGGCGATCAAGTTCCTCAAAGTCCAGTGGTCGCACCATTCTGAAGATGAAGCCACCTAGGAACGCGAGGATCGCCTGCGTGATGAATACCCCGCACCGTTTTCTTCTACCTCCTAAATCTCGGGACGATATTTCTTGTAGTGGAGGAGATTTGTAACGCCCGGATAATCGTGCTACAGTAATCCCACGCTAATCGTGCCATGACACCTCGGTTACTGTTGCTATCCTTGCAATAATTCGAAACCGTTCGAAATTCAAATTCAAATTAATGATAACAATAAAAGTTTTCAAAATTTGAAACGAAAATGTTCGGTGGTTGCCAAATATTACAAGGGTAATTATAGTGCAACAAACACCTTTTTATAAAATGGCTAAATGGTTTAAAATGATTTAAACAGAAAAGAAAGAAATAATAAAAGAAAACAGAAAACAAGCAAACAGAAAAAAGAGAAAAAGGAAAAGAACCCCCCCGGGCCAGCCGACCCAACCTGGCGGCCCATTCGCCACCGCCCAACTGGAAGGCCCAAACTGCCCACCGCCACCCACCCCCTCCTTATCCACTCCCACCCCCACTCCACCGACACCCACGACCCCGCCCCAAAATATCTCCTCCTCCTCTCCCGATTGGATCGGGATCGAGGAGGAGGTCACCGACGCCGCCACCTCGCCAGACTCCTCCCGCTCCGTCGCTCGTCCCGTCGTCCTCCCCGAAGCTCCACCGAGCACGTTGCCCGCCCCTACTCCGCTCGTGAGCCCCCCTCTCTCTTCTCTCTCTCCTCGCCCAAGGCTCACTGCGTCGCCGGCCGCGCCCGCGCTTCTGGACGCGCCCTGGCACGTCTTTGGCAGACGCTGCGCCATCCATCGCCGCCCGGGTGTGGTTGTGACATGGCGCTCCACAAGGCCTCGCCTCCGTCGCCCCCTGCGCCCCCGCCTACTCCGCAGCCCTCAGCCAGCCACCCCTGTTGCTTTCCCCTATTAAGTCACAGACTTGGGCGTGCCTCGCTCTGACGCTGCAACCCTCTTTGCACCCAGCGGCCATTGGCTGCCCTCAAGGCCCGGCTGCCACCGTCCTCAAGCCTTCGCGAACGGCGACGCTGCTCGTCCACCTACCAAAGAACCCGGGCCCCGTTCACCCTCCAGACGCCAAGACGGCGTGGGCGGTTCACGGTGCCCTCCACGGCCCCGCCGCCTCCTCGAAACCGCCTCATGGCGCCCATGTCCGCGCCCGACCCTGCATTGTCGACACAGGCGGGTGCCCCAAATGGCTGCACACCAGCGCCGTTGCCCGACCCGCTATGGCCTCGGGCCTATGACCAGTGGGGCCCCGCCCCAGAACGGAATTAAAAAAAAGGATTTAGAAAAAAAATAAAAAAATAAAAAAAATAAAAATATAAATAAATAAAATAATTAAATTATTAATTAGTTAATTAATTAAAGAATTAATTAACTTAATTAATCCTGATTAGATTAACCTAATCACCTAGTTTAGTTAATTAATCTGTTAGATTAGTTAACAGTCAATGACATGCGGGACCCACACGTCAGTTGACCAGTCAACACCTCTGTTGACTGCTGACATCATTCTGACGTCATGATGACACCAACAAACACTGTTTTGGATAATGTTGGATTTAAATAAATAATTAAAATCAGAAAATGATTAAATCTTTAGAAAATCATATCTTTTAATCCGTAACTCGGATGAAAATACTTTCTACATGAAAGTTGCTCAAAACGACGAGACGTTTCCGGATACGCAACCCGTTCGTCCGCCACACCCCCCTAACCTATCGAACTCGCAACTTTCCCTCTCCGGCTCCTCTGCTCGAAAACGCGAAACACCGGGAATACTTTCCCGGATGATTTCCCCATTCGTCGGTATCACCTACTACCGCGATTGGGCACCCCTAGCATAGTTACTTGTCATGTCATGCATCGATATGCATCTGTTTGCATGGTATTCATTGTTTCTTCCCCCTCTTCTCTCTGGTAGACTACGAGACCGACGCTGCTGCTGCCCAGTTCGACTACGGAGTTGGCGACCCTCTCTCTTGCTTGTGAGCAACCGTGCAAGCCCCCCTTGATCACGAGATATCGCCTATTCTACTCTATCTTGCTTGCATTAGAGTAGTGTAGCATGTTACCGCTTTCCGTTATACCTATCACGATGCATAGCCTGTCCTTGCTACTATTGTTGTTACCTTTACCGCAATCCTACATGCTTAGTATAGGATGCTAGTATTCCATCTGTGACCCTACATTCTTGTCCGTCTTGTGCTATATTATCGGGCCGTGATCACTCGGGAGGTGATCACGGGTATATACTTATACTTATACATGATACATGTGGTGACTAAAGTCGGTCGGCTTGTGGAGAACCCCGAGTGGATCTTTGTGGCGGAGCGACAGGGCAGGTTGAGACCGCCTAGGAGAGAGGTGGGCCTGGCCTGCTCGGCGCTCACGGTACTTAACACGCTTAACAAGATCTTGGTATTTGATCTGAGTCCGCCATTTGGTCTATACGCACTAACCAACTACACGGGAGCAGCTTATGGGCACTGACGTCGTGGTATCACCGAAGCACTTCGTGGCGTCGGCGATCGAGCGCGCGACCGGATTGGAACGTAGGCCTGCTCTTGTATTAAGGGGCTAGTTCGCTTCCGGCCGCCACGCAACGTGTGTGTGTGCTAAGGGCGATGGGCCTGCACTGCGGCGCTTAGGTTTAGACCGCGTGTTGACCTCTCTGTTGTGCCTAGGTGGGGCTGCGACGTGTTGATCTTCCGCGCCGGGCATGACCCAGAAAGTGTATCCGCCAAATGGGATCAAGCGTGTTGGGTTATGTGGTGCACCCCGCAGGGAAGTTAATCTATTGAATAGCCGTGATCTTGGTAATGTGACGACTTGGAGTTGTACCTTGACTTTATGACAACTAGAACCGGATACTTAATAAAACACACCTTCCAAGTGTTAGATGCAACCCGTGGTCGCCTCTCTCGTGGTTACGAGGAGGGATCACCGGTAGGATTATGCTATGCGATGCTACTTGGAGGACTTGACCTACTCTCGCTCACGTGTTGCAAAGGCGGAGGCTGCGAGCGTAGTCTTCGACGTGATTTGCTATCCCCTCTTATTCGGCATTCTGCAGTTCAGTCCATCGATATGGCCCTTTACACATATATCCATGCATATGTAGTGTAGCTCTGCCTTGCAGTACTTTGGATGAGTACTCATGGTTGCCTTGTTCCCCTTTTCCCCTTTCTTTACCCGGTTGCTGCGACTGCACGATGGAGCCCAGAGCGACGCCACCGTCGATGACGACTACTACACCTGAGGCGCCTACTACTACGTGCAGCCAGCATGGACGGCGACTGTGAGTAGTTTAGGAGGATCTGCGGGAGGCTGCGCCTCTTTGGGCTCAGATCCCAGTTTGTGCTAGCCTTCTTAAGGCAAACTTGTTTAACTTATGTCGTACTCAGATATTGTTGCTTCCACTGACTCGCCTATGATCGAGCACTTGTATTCGAGCCCTCGAGGCCCCCTGGCTTGTATTATGATGCTTGTATGACTTATTTTATGTTTTAGAGTTGTGTTGTGATATCTTCCCGTGAGTCCCTGATCTCGATCGTACACGTTTGCGTGCATGATTAGTGTACGATTAAATCGGGGGCGTCACAGCATAACTCCTGCAAATGGTGTCTGGAACACTTGGCACCAGGGCATCACTCTGCTAGGATAGAGATAATGCTGAACACCGAAGAGCAGGCATGCTAAGAAGGAGGGTGCAGGTAGTGGGTCGAAACCGATGCCACCTATACTCACAAGATTAACCGTTAGCGACTAAATAATAATCTATATGCATGCTATGCAACAAACAAATGCAGCAATCAAGTGCAACAAACCACCCAGACTCTATACTACCGCATTCTAAAGTTCGCGCGGGCTAGGGCATCCTATGGCCCGACCTGCTCTGGTTCCAAGCCTGTGGCACCCCAGCTCAGAGAAACCGGAACGCCCCGTATTCCAGCCCAGAGATCGAGGAGAAGTCTTCTGGAATACGACACTGCTTAGCATAGAACAAATCAGCTCTTTATTGCAATCTATTGGGGTACAAGGGGATTACATCGGCACGGCGACGCTATGCCTACCACGGTTTCTCTATGCAAGCAGCAGAACAACACGACGCAGCGGTATGACTACTGGCAGCGGAACAGCGATGACGGTGATGAACTCCACTCCGCAGGGACTCTGGCTGGAACGCTTATCCTAGCGCGCAAACAAGGGATCCACGGCAAAAAAGCAATCATATCAGGCATGACCTGCAAACTGGCATGACACGCCAGGTTAGTACATTGAATGTACTTGTAAGCTCACAACAACCAAAGCAATCAAGACAAACAATAGCATGGCAATTACAGGTTAACACGGATTAACATGATACTATCAGATCAATCATAGCATGAACAAGATGATACAGCCAGAACAATACGAGCATGGCATAAACATATGAACATGATGATACTAGCATGCAACATGATGAAACTATCATGCACCAACTTACTCTGTTCGGGTTACATCATAACCATCACCTGTATCACTTACCATCACGGATATCACACAATCATCTCAGGATCCAATCAAGCTTGGTATTAACAATACCGTAGTAATCATTTATGACCAAAAGGAGCTTAACCTTTACCCTTGACTCTTGCATAACATCCCCAAATATCCAACAAGTTGGTATTCACAATACCAAAGTGATCCTCTCACGATCACATAAATATCAACCAACTTCTTTCATCATCGAACCGGGGTTGTTATTAAGCACATTATTATTATTACTGTTGACCCATAGTGTGACCAACACGAACTGGACCCATATCCGCGGGCACGGCTATCGATAGATTAAACACACACTCTGCAGAGGTTAGCACACTGTACCCACACCACGGAAACCTATGGTCTCGCACTCCCATACGTGCGGACACGGCATTACGAAAAAACCGATCTACTGCCATGACACTCTCCCGGCCACTCCGACCAACTCCCGTTTGAGCTAAGTCCTGGGTGGCCCCGTGCCTACCAAAGGCACCAACGGCCACCGTCGTGGCAAAACGGTCCCAAACGGGGACATGAGCTCAAAACCAAACATGGGCACACAAGGCTTATGCCGTCCTACCCGGCCAAGGTAGCACCCGCGCATAACCTTCCCTCGCGGGAGGCACCGACGAGAGGCATGACAATAGACCCAGTTAGGGCCTTCCCATAAGGCAAACATGGTTGCACTGGTCAGCTCGATATGGTGGCACCATGACTGAGCCAACAGTTGTTCACGTTAAATTTAATCCGGTTAAACTTGAATGCAATATGCTGAGCCATGACAAAATAACATGATACAACTACAATGCATGAACATGATATCAAACGTAAGCATGGAGGCGCAACATAATCCACAAGCATAGCAACAACATTTAATCATTTATCCAGATGAGCATGGCATACTGACGAGCATGAATATCACAACTAGCACACTACTCATAGCATGACATGACACTAGCATCAACAATAAATACCATGCAATAACGATAAAATTACCATGCAAGTATTTAATCAACTGGATGTAAAGAAACATGCATAACGGCGGTACTCGGAACAGACGATAGCTGAAGACCATCACCAACATGTACTACTACCAAACATGGTCCATAAGAGAGTAATACTAGCATGAAGAGCATAATAACAGAGCGCAAGAAAACATAGCATGACGGTAAACACCGATCCATAAGCATAACCGAAATACCGACAGCAGTAGCAAAACAAACACACAGTTATTAAATATTCAAGTTGAAAACCAATGCTTCTGCACGGCTATCATATAAATGGTGGTTGTGGCTTGCCCGGGGATGGAGAAGGCCCGGGAAGAAGTGCGGAATGACTGCGGAAAGAATCGCCAGAAAGGGTACTCTCTCGGAGGGGGCAGATTGGGGCAAGGAAAAAATGGTCATTTTCAGAATGTTGAAACATAGTGAAAATGGTGGGAACAGAACGGGCTCGACGAGACGAAGACGTGGGCGTTAGATTCATCTCGATCGGAGTTACGGATAAAAAGTTAGGAGGAGTTTTCTGCCAGGGATCTATCTGCAAGAAAAATATTTTCAAACAGGGCCTGGACAGAAAAACTGAAAGCGTATTCGAATGAATACGTTTCCTGTAAAGGAAAGCGCACTTTCAGCCACAGTTAACAGGAAATACGCTCTCTGAATCCGAAAACATCTTCCGGAAACTGCGCTTCCACTTAACTGACGTGGCAGTTGCAGGGCCGGGCTTATCTCGCTGACGTGCGGGTCCCGCGGGCAGTGGGGCCTGCCACTTATCCACGTCGGCCACCAGGTCAACGGATCGGAGGCCGACAGGTGGGGTCCACGGGGCTGGGGCCCGCCTTGCTGGGGGTCAACGCCTTCTTCCTTCCGCTCGCGCCGGATGCAGGGGAGGAACGGTGCTGCGGGCGGCCGTCCGGCCGGCTCTGTCCACCTCTCGCGGTGCTCGGCACACCGGTGAGCTCGAGGAAGAGCGGAGCATCCATTCCTGGGGTGCACGGGCTCGGAGAGGGACCGAAACGGCAGCGGTGAGGGCTGCGGCGGAGGAGGGCTTCGGGTGGAGATGGGGTTCTGGCCATAGTGGCTCCGACGAGGGGAAGAGGGTCTGAGGAGGGTCGCCGGAGATCAGAGGGGCTAGAGGTGGTGGCTAGAAGTGGAGGAGGGGCTCGGCTAGCTCCAATTTAGGAGGACCGAGGCGGCGGCCATGGCGAGGGCTGGAGAGCTTCTTGAGCTCGAGACAGAGGCTAGGCAGGGCTCTCAGAGTGAGGTGAGGTGCGTGGTGTGCTTGGGAGGGGCCGGGGATGGCTTATATAGCCGTGGCAAGGCGGTTCGAGCTCGGTTGCCACCGCAGACGCGTGTCCGGCGCCGCGAACGCGTGTCACGGAGACGAGAGGGGCTCGGGGACAAGAGAGGGAAGAAGCCACGGCGCCATTAATGCCTTGTGGGCACTGTGCGCCCGTGGACGCGCTCTATTTCTCGACGGGACGGGTCACCGGGGAACCAAACGGAGGGGGCAAGAGGTCTAGAGGGACGGCGACGGCTTGGGGAGCACGCTGGACATGGCTAGGCTCCAAGGGAACCAGCTCACAGAGAGGGAGAAGAAGACAGAGGCGCTGGAGCACGCGGATGATATGCCAACACGGTGGTCACCACTGTGACCGGCAAGGAGAAGCTGCGAAGGGCTGGCAAAGTTTGTCTGGAGGCTAGTCCCAAAGGCATCTCAGAAGTAAAATATAACGAGAAGGAGCCAAGGAGAGGAGTGTGGCATCGCTACAAGTTTGCTGTATCAGATTTGGACGAGCACTGCTAATCAACAGGAAAGGGCTTAGAGCCAAATGGGTTGTCTGGTGTGTTTATGATAGGAAGGGCAAGAATCCTGTGAAGTTTGGAGGGATTTGGACCACTAGTTAATATAGTTGCTTTACAACTAAGTAATCTGGTCCAGAATGAAGATCATGATGATGCTCTCACATGGAGTATCAACTTGAGCTCAACTTGGGCAAGGGTGAGTTATTTGATCATATGAAGATGCTGCAAAAGGTTTCATACCAATTGGATAAACCAAAATGGTACTTCCTTCACAAGCATTCCATTGACGAGAAACTAGAAAAAATTTTGGTGATCAAATGGCTTATGCAAATGATCCCAGAGATGTTATATGGGTAGGAGCATGATCTGGTAATTTGTCAGAATTAATGAAGCAATTTAAAATATACTTGCTTCACAACCTGAAAATATTGCCAGAAACAAAGATTTGGTCCTGTGCTCACATAGATCATAGGATAGGGCTGAAAATTGGAGGAGGGTAATTATATGAGCACATGAAGGAGTGTGCAAAATTTCAACTTATTTGGATAACTGTCGGTGTCAAAACCGGCGGATCTCGGGTAGGGGGTCCCGAACTGTGCGTCTAGGATTGATGGTAACAGGAGACAGGGGACACGATGTTTACCCAGGTTCGGGCCCTCTCTATGGAGGTAATACCCTACTTCCTGCTTGATTGATCTTCATGAATATGAGCATTACAAGAGTTGATTTACCACGAGATCGTAATGGTTAAACCCTAGAAGTCTAGCCTGCATGACTATGGTAATGAGTATATCTTATCTGGACTAGTCCCTCCGGTTTATATAGGCACCGGAGGGATCTAGGGTTACATAGAGTCGGTTACATAAGAAGGAATCTTCATAGTCGGTCGTCAAGCTTGCCTTCCATGCCAAGTAGAGTCCAATCCGGACACGGGTGTAGTCTTCGGCCTTCATGTCTTCACAGCCCATCAGTCCGGCCCATGGATAACAGGCCGGACGCCCGAGGACCCCTTAGTCCAGGACTCCCTCTGTAGCCCCCAAACCGGTCTTCAGTAGTGAAGTGTTCGTCACACAAATTGTCTTCGGCATTGCAAGGCGGGTTCCTCCTTTAATGATCTCCAAGTAATGTATTCGGCCATTGATCCAATGTCGCTCCCCTCGGCTTTTGCGCGTTAAATAACTTCGTCTTCCATGTGTCGAGCGAAGGTGGAAGGTCAGGGTATTTTTGCAGATAACACCCCGTCCATGCAAGGAAGAGCGCCTATTAAAGAGATTGGATCTTAGATCCATTCGGCACCACGCAGAGAAAATAAATAAATCCTTGGAGACTATTTAAGAGAAACCACTCCAGCATGGCTAGCGTCCCCATCTCCTCCACCCGTTCCAGCCCAGAGAAAGGCGAGTGGGAGAGGTGTTCAGTGTCCCACAGTCAATTGATGAAGTTGCAGACGCAGGGATTTCTTCCCCCTGCAGATCTAGTCCATGTTCGAGCGGGGCTAGACTTCTTCAACGGTGAGACTCAGGCAGAGGACTTTCCCAATCCATCCTGCGGAGAGCGAGTATGTTTCATCCCCTACCTGCTAAGAGGCGTTGGATTTCCCATCCATTCGTTCCTCCGAGGGCTTCTGGAATACTATGGCCTCCAACTGCACAACTTCACCCCTGCCTCCATTCTGCACATTGCGGGTTATGCCACTTTTTGCGAATTATTCCTGTGCATTGAAGCCCATTTTGAGTTGTGGAGGAAATTGTTCTGTCTTGTCCCGCGCAATCATGAGGGGTCAATATTTGAAGTGGGCGGAGCCGAAGTGTGGCGTATCGCCAATACCGGATATCTGTCCGGCACACCAAGGAAGGCATCTGAACAATGGCCGTCCGAATGGTTCTACATTGAGGACGTCGCACTTCCCGACTTAGTTCGAAAGGGTCTTCCTGAATTCATGAGTGTTCTGCTGAAGAAACGCCACAGTTGGCGTCCCCGGAGTCATGAAGAGGATGACAGTGCAGAAGTTCATCAGCTCGTGAGCAAGATAAAGACGCTCGCTCCGTCCGGACTCACAATAATTGAGGTAATGGCGACCTCCATAGTGTGAGGGGTTCAGCCGCTACAATACAAAGGGCTGCCGATGTGGCACTATAATGGAGAGGATGACGCCTCCCGCTGTGGGCAGAAAGGTCCGGATACCCCTGCCGCTCTGGCCAAGACATTAGCCGAGCTGTTTAAAGGGGTGGAATAGGAGTTTCTTCGCATTAAGCACAGAGACGGGCATTCTATGTATGATCCTCCCAGCTGGGTAAGCCTCCACCCCTCTGTTTCACTCATTCCCTTGCCGGATTACTTTTGACAAATTTCAAATTCGTTTGTTATGACAACACTGGTTAAAGGTCACCGAAGGACTTCATAGTCCCGCCCCATGATACGTCCATTTTACATCATGATTTTATATCAATATTTATTGCATTATGGGTTGTTATTACACATTATGTCACAATACTTATGCCTATTCTCTCTTATTTTACAAGGTTTACATAAGGAGGGAGAATGCCGACAGCTGGAATTCTGGGCTGGAAAAGGAGCAAATATTAGAGACCTATTTTGCACAACTCCAAAAGTCCTGAAACTCCACGAAAGTTATTTTAGGAAATACTAAAAAATACTGGAAGAAGAATCTACGTCAGGGGGCCTCCACCTGTCCACAAGGGTGGGGGGCGCGCCCTACCCCCCTGGGCGCGTCCCCCTGCCTCGTGGGCCCCCTGGTGGCCCTCCGGTGGCCATCTTCTGCTATATGAAGTCTTTCGTCCGAAGAAATATCATAAGCAAGCTTTCGGGACGAGACTCCGCCGCCACGAGGCGGAACCTTGGCGAAACCAATCTAGGGCTCTGGCAGAGCTGTTCTGCCGGGGACACTTCCCTCCGGGAGGGGGAAATCATCGCCATCGTCATCACCAATGCTCCTCTCATCGGGAGAGGGCAATCTCCATCAACATCTTCACCAGCACCATATCCTCTCAAACCCTAGTTCATCTCTTGTATCCAATTCTTGTCTCATAGTCTGGGATTGGTACCCGTAGGTTGCTAGTAGTGTTGATGACTCCTTGTAGTTGATGCTAGTTGGTTTATTTGGTGGAAGATCATATGTTCAGATCCTATATGCATATTAATACTCCTCTGATTGTGAACATGAATATGCTTTGTGAGTAGTTACGTTTGTTCCTGAGGACATGCGAGAAGTCTTGCTATTAGTAGTCATGTAAATTTGGTATTCGTTCGATATTTTGATGAGATGTATGTTGTCTCTCCTCTAGTGGTGTTATGTGAACGTCGACTACATGACACTTCACCATTATTTGGGCCTAGAGGAAGGCATTGGGAAGTAATAAGTAGATGATGGGTTGCTAGAGTGACAGAAGCTTAAACCCTAGTTTATGCGTTGCTTCGTAAGGGGCTGATTTGGATCCATATGTTTCATGCTATGGTTAGGTTTACCTTAATACTTCTTTTGTAGTTGTGGATGCTTGCAATAGGGGTTAATCATAAGTGGGATGGTTGTCCAAGTAAGGACAGCACCCAAGCACCGGTCCACCCACATATCAAATTGTCAAATTACCAAACGCGAATCATATGAACGTGATGAAAACTAGCTTGACGATAATTCCCATGTGTCCTCAGGAGCGCTTTTCTCTATATAAGAGTTTGTCCAGGCTTGTCCTTTGCTACAAAAAGGATTGGGCCACCTTGCTGCACTTTATTTACTTTTGTTACTTGTTGCTCGTTACAAATTATCTTATCACAAAACTATCTGTTACCTACTATTTCAAAGGTTTGCAGAGAATACCTTGCTGAAAACCGCTTATCATTTCTTCCGCTCCTCGTTGGGTTCGACACTCGACTTATCAAAAGGACTACGATAGATCCCCTATACTTGTGGGTCATCAAGACTCTTTTCCGGCGCCGCTGTCGGGAGTGAAGCGCCTTTGGTAGGTGGAATTTGGTAAGGAAAAATTTATATAGTGTGCTGAAATTTCATCGTCACTTGTTACTATGGAAAGTAATCCTCTGAGGGGCTTGTTCGGGGTATCTTCACCCCGACCAGTAGAGCAAAGAGTTTCTCCTCAAACTATTGAACCTACTGAAAATGAAAATGTCTACTTTGAGATTCCTTCGGGTATGATAGAAAAATTGCTAGCTAATCCTTTTGCAGGAGATGGAACAATGCATCCTGATGAGCACCTAATATATGTGGATGAAGTTTGTGGATTATTTAAGCTTGCAGGTGTGCCCGGGTTTGTTATTAGGAAGAAGGTCTTCCCTTTATCTTTGAAGGGAGATGCATTGACATGGTATAGGCTATGTGATGATATGGGATCATGGAACTACAAACGATTGAAATTGAAATTTCATCAGAAATTTCATCCTATGCAGCTTGTTCATCGTGATCGCAATTATATATATAATTTTTGGCCCCGCGAAGGAGAAAGCATCGCTCAAGCTTGGGGGAGGCTTAAATCAATGTTATATTCATGCCCCAATCATGAGCTCTCAAGAGAAATGATTATTCAAAATTTTTATGCTCGACTTTCTGATAATAATCGCACCATGCTCGATACTTCTTGTGCTGGCTCTTTTATGATGAAAACTATTGAATTTTAAATGGGATTTATTGGAAATAATTAAACGCAAGTCTGAAGATTGGGACCTCGATGAAGGTAAGGAGTCAGGTATGACACCTAAGTTTGATTGTGTTAAATCTTTTATGGATACCGATGTTTCCGTAAGTTTAGCACTAAATATGGACTTGACTCTGAGATAGTAGCTTCCTTTTATGAACCTTTTGCTACTCATGTCGATCTCCCTAAAGAGAAGCGGTTTAAATATCATCCTCCCATAGAAGTAAAAGTAGCTGCACCTATTAAAGTTGAAGAAATGACTATCACTTATAATGATCCTATTGTTCCTACTGCTTATGTTGAGAAACCACCTTTTCCTGTTAGGATCAAGGATCATGCTAAAGCTTCAACTGTGGTTCGTAAAAGCAATATTAGAACTTATACACCTCCTGAGAAAGTTAAAGTTGAACCTAATATTGCTATTGTTAAAGATCTCTTGTCTGATAATATTGATGGGCATGTTATTCATTTCTGTGATGAAACTGCTAGAATTGCCAAACCTTGTGCTAAAGATAAACATAGACCCGTGGTAGGCATGCCTGTTATTTCTGTTAAAATAGGAGATCATTGTTATCATGGCTTATGCGATATGGGTGCCAGTGCTAGTGCTATACCTCATGACTTATACAAAGAAATTATGCATGAAATTGCACCTGTTGAGATAGAAGATATTGATGTTACCATCAAGCTTGCCAATAGAGATACCATATCACCCATTGGAATTGTTAGAGAAGTTGAAGTCTTGTGTTGGAAAACTAAATATCCTGCTGATTTTCTTGTTCTTGGTTCCCCACAAGATAGCTTTTGTCCCATTATTTTTGGTAGACCCTTCTTGAACACTGTTAATGCTAAGATAGATTGTGAAAAGGATGTTGTTACTACTGGTCTAGGTGATATGTCTCATGAGTTTAACTTTTCTAAATTTCGTAGAAAACATCGTGAAGAGGAATTGCCTAGTAAAGATGAAATTATTGGTCTTGCTTCTATTGCCGTAGCTCCTGGTGATCCTTTAGAACAATATTTGCTAGACCATGAAAATGATATGTTTATGAATGAAAGAAGGGAAATAGATGAAGTATTCTTTAAACAGGAACCCATCCTGGAACACAATTTGCCTGTTGGAATCCTAGGGAATCCTCCTCCACCCAAGGGTGATCCCGTGTTTGAGCTTAAACCATTGCCTGATACTCTTAAATATGCTTATCTTGATGAGAAAAAGATATATCCTGTTATTATTAGTGCTAACCTTTCAAAGCATGAAGAAGAGAGATTATTGAAAACTCTGAAGAAGCACCGCGCTGCTATTGGATATACTCTTGATGTTCTTAAGGGCATTAGTCCCACTCTATGCCAACACAAAATAAATTTGGAGAAAGATGCCAAACCAGTTCGTGACCACCAACGACGGCTTAATCCTAAAACGAAAGAGGTGGTGTTGTAGGGTGAAACCCTAGAGGGGATCTTTTCACACTTGGAGGGGGAAAAGGAGGAAGAACACTCAAGAACACAAGGCACAAATCACTCTCAAACAAACCCAATATCACATCCACTAGAGTAACACACAAGATATCCACAAGATTACATGAACAATTCAAGGAAAATAGCACTAGGTAAGTTCTTCCCACTAGGTGAGGTCTTGATCTTGATCTCCTTCAAGAGGAGGGCTTGATAATCCCAAGGATTCTTCCCAAAGAGGGGTCTTGATCTCCAAGAGGAGGAGGATACAAGGAGCAAAGCTCTCTTTGGTGTTCTAAAATACTTTGCTATCCTACAAATGACCTAGGATATGACCTTATATAGTTTAGGGACGAAACAAGTGAAGAGGGGGGGTACAAAGGCCAAGGGGCCAAAGACACGCGGCTGGACCGGAGGGGTCCGTGCACCCGAGCAACATGGGCCGGGCACCCGGCCTGCTCACGGGGCGACTCGAGGGTGGCCGGGCACCCGGGGGTGTGCTGGAGGCCGGCTGGTGGGGAGGCGAAACTATAAGCCCCTATCTTTCTCTGTGTCCGAATAAAACTCCGTAACCACAAATATTGCGTGAGTGTTAGCAATTGTGAAAGACTAAATGATAGTTGAGTATGTGGACTTGTTGAAAAGCTCTGACATAGACTCTTTCTGATGTTATGATAAATTGCAATTGCTTCAATGACTGAGATTATAATTTGTTGATTCTCAATAAAGTTTCTGATTCATACTTTGCATTGTGAATAGATTATTACTTGAGCATAAGAGATCGTATGACAATATCCATATATGTTTCTGTTATGAGAATAATCATGATGCCGTCATATCCGTATTTTATTTTATCGAAACCTCTACCTCTAAACATGTGGACATATTTATTGTTATCGGCTTCCGCTTGAGGACAAGCGAGGTCTAAGCTTGGGGGAGTTGATACGTCCATTTTACATCATGCTCTTATATCAATATTTATTGCATTATGGGATGTTATTACACATTATGTCACAATACTTATGCCTATTCTCTCTTATTTTACAAGGTTTACATAAGGAGGGAGAATGCCAGCAGCTGGAATTCTAGGCTGGAAAAGGAGCAAATATTAGAGACCTATTCTGCACAACTCCAAAAGTCCTAAAACTCCACGAAAGTTATTTTCGGAAATAATAAAAAATATGTAACACCCCGGATACAACTTTCGATATTCAGAATCTCGACTCTTGCCTTTTCCCGAGATGCTATATGATATTTCCTTCGTGGTTGGGTTTTTGTCGTTGTTTTGCTTTTTGTTCTTGTTATGCATCTCGCCTCATAGCATCATCTCGCATTTCATCGCATGTTTTTCAAATCTTGCATCCGCTCAGAAGTTGCCGCTGTTCCCCCCTTGCCTTCGCTTGTCCCTCTCGAGAGCAACTGCTCATTTGTTGTCCGACCGCTTGAGCTCCCGCCTCAGCCCACCTAGTCCAGCCTCCTTCCCTCTTCGCTTCGGAGTTGTCCGATGCGACCGCACGGTCCAAACCCTCTCAAGACAAAGGCATCGAACCCCCTCTTGCGTGCGTCCAAACCTGCCTCAACCTAACCAGCTCGGTCATCTCCGTTGGATTCGGATCATCCCCAAACATCTAGTAAACATCTGCGCTTATTTGTGAGACTCCCTAAGCCATTTATTTTCGATGGTCCGATTACGATCGGAGGGCCAAACCTATTCTAATCTCCCTTTCCTTATATATATACTCCCTAGTCTAAATTAGGCCAAACCCTAACTTCTAGGAGTTTGTCCTCTCAGCCGCCGCCAAGATCGTCCTCGGGATCCCAGCGCCTCCTCTCTGCCTCCACCGCACCCCCAACCAGCACCCGATCCCCCAGCCCGAAGCTTCCACTGATCCCGTCGCCTCCTTGCTCGGAGAGGAAGGCTCACCCCAAGCAGCCCAGCGCCTCGTGCCTCCTCCTCCTTGGTCCTGGACGCGTCCGGCCGCCAGTAGCCGCTGTCGTCGCGCCAGCAGGATCCAGCAGCTGCAGCCCCGAGCTCCTCGCTTTTTTCCCGCCAAGGCCCGAGGCCGCAGCCTCCTCGCCCACGACCACCTCACCTCGCCAGTAGCTCAACACCCTCGGAGCCCCAAGTCCGTGCCCTTCGCCTCGCCTCCCGAGCTCGTCCTCCCAGGATCCACGCCACGGAGCTGCTCCGCCTCGCCTCAACCAGCAGACCGCCCTCACCGCCCTTCCCTTTTCCCTCCTCCGCTGAAGCTCTCTCGTCTCACTGACTCCCTCTCTTTTCTTCAGAATAACAGCACGGATGCCGCCCCAAGCTGGCCGCCGGTCACCTCCGTCCGCTGGCCCGGTCGATCCGGGCGCCCGTGGCCGGATCCGCCTCCCGTCGTGCTCTGCCTGCCTCCGCCCGGTGTGCCCTGGTTGCCTCCTCTGCCTCCCCAGATGAGGTGGACGAGCGCAGCCTGCCGCCGTGCCCGTTGCCGCTGTCGCCCGCTGCAGGCCTCCTCGCCCCATCTCCATCGCAGGCCAGCCCGGCCTGCCCAGCTCGGCGCCCAGATGGGCCACAAAGAAGCCGGGCCTAGCACCTCCCAGCCCTGGGCCTCCACCGGACCGGCCCAAGCGCCTTTCCCCCCGCCTGGCCTCCTCCCCACCAGCCGGGCCTTTGAGCCTGTGGTGAGCAGCCCAGTCGATCCAGATTTCGGCCCGATATGTTTTTTTCCTGGATCTGCGAATTTGCCTATTACCCAGTATATTACTGTTTTGCAGAAAACCCCTTGTTCATCATGCATTTAATAACTCACAAATGGTGCATCGGATTAAAATGTTTTATATATGTAATATGCTCAGAAAATTGTGTAGATTAATAATTTGCCACTTTCATCCCATGTTAAAATGTTTAACTTGCTGTTTATTTAAATTTGCTAATATGCCATGCTAAAATGATTTATTTCATAACTAAATAACCGTAACTCGGATTTAAATAAATTATATATGTAAATGGGGTAGAGAAATGCCTAGTTTAACATGGTGTGCTTGCTTTGCATGTTTAACAACTCTAAAATATGCTTTAGGTCAGATCAGTACCGAATCCATAATATGCATATGGGGTTTTACCGGAATTGTTGTTTGTTGTTTCCGGCCTCATTTAAACTTGCCTAGATAGGTAGTTTCATTATGCTTCACCTCTTGCCATGTTAACAACATTTAATATTGTTGAGTACCTAATCGGGAGTGAACTAAATAAGTGATGTGGCGTTTTGTCAATATGCAACTCGTTGCATATTGAGCTCCACTTAATTTGTAGTGTTGTTTGTTGCACTTTGCCATGCCATGCGATTTAAACCGGACATGCATCATACTCGCTTGTGCATCATGCCATGTTCATGTGATGGTTGTTTTACCATGTTGTTTGCTTCTTTCCGGTTTGCTTCTCTCGTTAGCTTCGGTTCCGTTCCGGAGTTGTGAGGATTCGTTCGACTACGTCCGTTTGTCTTCTTCATGGACTCGTTCTTCTTCCTTGCGGGATTTCGCAAGATGACCATACCCTCGAAATCACTTCTATCTTTGCTTGCTAGTTGCTCGCTCTTTTGCTATGCCTATGCTACGATGCCTACCACTTGCTATATCATGCCACCCACATTGCCATGTCAAACCTCTAACCATCCTTTCCTAGCAAACCGCTGATTGGCTATGTTACCGCTTTGCTCAGCCCTCTTATAGCGTTGTTAGTTGCGGTGAAGATGAAGTTTGTTCCTTGTTGAACATGGAGTTGTTGTTCCTTGTTGGAACATGGTTACTTGTTGGGATATCACAATATATCTTATTTGATTAATGCATCTATATACTTGGTAAAGGGTGGAAGGCTCGGCCTTATGCCCGGTGTTTTGTTCCACTCTTGCCGCCCTAGTTTCCGTCATATCGGTATTATGTTCCGGATTTTATGCTCCTTACACGGTTGGGTGATTTATGGGACCCCTTGACAGTTCGCTTTGAATAAGACTCCTCCAAAGAAGGCCCAACATTGGTTTTAACATTTGCCACCTAAGCCTTTTTCCCTTGGGTTCTGCAGACTCAAGGGTCATCTTTATTTTAACCCCGGACGGTGCTCCTTCGAGTGCTGGTCTAAACGGGCAGATCTGCGGGGCCACCTCGGGCAACTCGAGGGCTGGTTTTACTCAGAGGCTGACCTATCCGGTGTGCCCCGAGACCGAGATATGTGCAGCTCCTATCAGGATTTGTCGGCACATCCGGCGGCTTTGCTGGTCTTGTTTTATTGTTGTCGAAATGTCTTGTAGTCCGGGATTCCGAGATCGATCGGGTCTTCCCGGTAGAAGGAATATCCTTCGCTGACCGTGAGAGCTTATAATGGGCTAAGTTGGGACACCCCGCAGGGTATTATCTTTCAAAGCCGTGCCCTGCGTTATGAGGCAGATGGGAATTTGTTAATGACCGTTGTAGAAAACCGAAGTTGATCTTAATTAAAATACACCAATCAAGGTGTAACCGTGATGGTCTCTTCTCGTGAGTCCGGGAAGTGAACACGGTGTTGGAGTTATGTGTGACGTAGGTTGTTCTAGGATCACTTCTTGATCATAGTTGTTCGACCGTGCTTTTGCCTTCTCTTCTCGCTCTCTTTTGCGTATGTAGCCACCACATATGCTAGTCGCTTGCTGCAGCTCCACCTCACTACCCTGTCCTACCTTTAAGCTTAAATAGTCTTGATCTCGCGGGTGTGAGATTGCTGAGTCCCCGTGACTCACAGATACTTCCAAAACCAGTTTGCAGGTGCCGATGAAACCGTGCAGGTGACGCATCCGAGCTCAAGGAGGAGCTCGATGAAGATCTTGTTCATTGTGTTGTTTCGCTTCAGCTTGATCAAGAGTGGAGCCAGTTGGGACGATCGGGGATCTGTGTAGCATTTGGGGTAGTCTTCTTTTATTTTGGTTCCGTAGTCGGACCTTGATTGTATCTGTATGATGTAATGTTTTACTCATGTATTGTGTGAAGTGGCGATTGTAAGCCAACTATGTATCTCTTTCCCTTATGTATTACATGGGTTGTGTGAAGATTACCTCACTTGCGACTTTGCTTTCAATGCGGTTATGCCTCTAAGTCGTGCTTCGACACGTGGGAGATATAGCCGCATCGAGGGCGTTACAAAATACTAGAAGAAGAATCTACGTCAGGGGGCCTCCACCTGTCCACGAGGGTGGGGGGCGCGCCCCCTGCCTCGTGGGCCCCCTGGTGGCCCTCCGGTGGCCATCTTCTGCTATATGAAGTCTTTCGTCCGAAGAAAAATCATAAGGAAGCTTTTGGGACGAGACTCCGCCGCCACGAGGCGGAACCTTGGCGAAACCAATCTAGGGCTCTGGCAGAGCTGTTCTGCCGGGGACACTTCCCTCCGGAGGGGGAAATAATCGCTATCGTCATCACCAATGCTCCTCTCACCGGGAGAGGGCAATATCCATCAACATCTTCACCAGCACCATCTCCTCTCAAACCGTAGTTCATCTCTTGTATCCAATTCTTGTCTCATAGTCTGGGATTGGTACCTGTAGGTTGTGTGACGCCCCCGATTCAATCGTACACTAATCATGCACGCAAATGTGTACGATCAAGATCAGGGACTCACGGGAAGATATCACAACACAACTCTAAAACATAACTAAGTCATACAAGCATCATAATACAAGCCAGGGGCCTCGAGGGCTCGAATACAAGTGCTCGATCATAGACGAGTCAGCGGAAGCAACAATATCTAAGTACAGACATAAGTTAAACAAGTTTGCCTTTAGAAGGCTAGCACAAACTGGGATACAGATCGAAAGAGTTGCAGTCCTCCCGTCTGGGATCCTCCTAAACTAGTCCTGGTCGTTGTCAGCGGGCTGCACGTAGTAGTAGGCACCTCCGGTGTAGTAGGAGTCATCGTCGACGATGACGTCTGGCTCCTGGACTCCAACATCTGGTTGCGACAACTAGATAGAAGGGAAAGGGGGAAAAGAGGGAGAAAAGCAACCGTGAGTACTCATCCAAAGTACTCGCAAGCAAGGAGATACACTACATATGCATGGGTATATGTGTAAAAGGCCATATCGGTGGACCGAATCGCAGAATGCCGTAATAAGAGGGGATAGCTAATCCTCGTCAAGACTACGCTCGCAGCCTCCGCTTTGCAAAGATGTAGAAGAGAGTAGATCAAGTCCTCCAAGTAGCATCGCATAGCATAATCCTACCCGCGATCCTCTCCTCGTAGTCTCTGTTAGGCGACCACCGAGTTGTATCCGCACTTGGAAGGGTGTGTTTTATTAAGTAACCGGTTGTAGTTGTCATAAGGTCAAGGTACAACTCCAAGTCGTCTGTTATCAAGATCACGGCTATTCAATAGATTAAACTTCGCAGGGTGCACCACATTACCCGACACGCCGATCCCATTTGGCCGACACACTTTCTGGGTCATGCCCGACCGCTGGAGATCAACACGCCGCAGCCCCACCTAGGCACAACAGAGGTCAAGACGCCGGTCTAAACCTAAGCGCATTGAAGGTCCTGGGCCCATCGCCTTAGCACACCCGCACGTTCCAGACGTGGCGGAAGCAGACCTAGCCTAGCAGCGTTCAAATCAATCCGGCAGCGCCGCTAAGTCGCCGACGTCACGGCGTTTCGGCCGATACCTTGACGCCGGTTGCCCATATCTTGTCCCACGTGGCGGTTATGCAGATAAGGTCAACGACCCAACTCAGATCAAATACCATGATCTCGTTACATGTTAAGTATCCGCGAACGCCGAACAGGGCCAGGCCCACCTCTCTCCTAGGCCGCCTCAACCTGCCCTATCGCTCCGCCACAAAGTAACGAATGGGGCGTCGGGAACCTGGGCCCACCTCTACCGGATGGATCCACCGCCCTTTCAGCCCCATCTCCTAACAGTATCACAGGTAATGTAATAGTGTAAAGTATATAGATATGCCCGTGATCACCTCCAAGTGATCACATCCCAAAGAGTATAGCATGGCGAGCGGACAAGAGTGTAGGGCCACCGATGGAACACTAGCATCCAATACTAAGCAAGAGGATAAAGGTAAAGGTAACAACAAGAGTAGCAAGGACAAAGCTATGCAGAAAGATAGGATTAAGCGAAAGCAAGAACATGCTAAACTACTCTAATGCAAGCAAGATAGAGAAGAGTAGGCGATATCCGGTGATCAAGGGGGGCTTGCCTGGTTGCTCGCACAAGAAGGAGGGTCATCGGTGACGAGTCGCACCACGGGGGCATCAAAGATCGCCACGGGGTCTACCGGAGAGAAGAGGGGAGAAACAGTAAATACATAGCAAGCAAGTGCGTAATAGGACAACAAGCAGAGCTAGACGTGTTCTAACGCGGTATGAGGTGATACCGGTGAAGGGGGGAAACATCCAGGAAAGTATACCCGGTGTTTCGCGTTTTCGGACAGATGAAACGAAGGGGGAAAGTTGCGTGTTTGCTATGCTAGGGATGTGTGGCGGTCGAACGGGCTACGTATCCGGATTCGTCTCGTCGTTCTGAGCAACTTTCATGTACAAAGTTTTTCCATCCGAGCTACGGTTTGTTTTATATTAATTTTAAAAGATTTAATCATTTTTAGAATTTATTTAATTATTTAATTCTAACATTATCCAGAATAGTGTAAGGTGATGTCAGCATGACATCACCATGGCGTCAAACAGGTCAAACCCAATCGACTGAGTCAACTCGGACTGTGGGTCCAAGGGGACCCACCGTCATGCACTAACATGTAAATTGGGGCTTAATTAAGCAGGATTAATTAAGTTTAATTAATTGATTAGGTTAACTAAACACAATTAATTAAGTCAATTAATTAATATATGTATTTATTGTTATTTTTAATTCTTTTTTTATGTTCTAGGGGCTGGGCCCCGACTGTCATAGGCCCCTGGGGCCTTGCGGGCGTGCGGGCTACGGGCGAGGGCGTGCGGGCGCACGTGCACGGCCACGAGCGCCCGATAGGGAGCCCGGACGCTGGCCTCTGGCAAGACCAAAGGTGCGGTCGCCGGCGCCACGACGCCGGCCAGGGAAGGTGACGGAGGTGCGGGACTAAGGCGAGGGGAGTAGGGTGCGGGGGTCGGAGCGCCGGAGTTGGCCGCAGGCGTGGCGGCGTCACCGGCGCAGGGGGTGTGAGGAGCGGGCGCCAAGGCGTGTGACGGCGACACGCGCGCACAGAGGAGGAGAGGGTGGAGGAGGGAGGTGGTGACTCACAGGGGAGCGGGAGGGGCATGGCAGCGGGCTCGAGGGCGACCCGTGGGGAGGAGGACGACGACGAGGTCGGTGACGAAGAGGATGGCGAGGCGGCGATCCGGCGGGTGGCTCCGCGATGGCGCTGAAGCGGCGGGGCGGAGCTGGCCGAGGCGGTGCGCGGCGGCATAGGGGGCGGCTACGGGCGACGGTGAGGTCTGGCGACGAGGTGGCCGCGACGGCGAACGACGGGGTTCGTCGAGGGGTCGGGGTGACGTGGGCGTCGTATGCCCCGACCGGATCCACACGGGGCGGAGGTTTGAGGAGGCGGGTCGGCGATGACGAGGTAGCGCCGCGCGGTGTCGGCAAGGTGGCGGCGGGGTCTACACGGCGACGGGCGACGCGGTGGCCGGACGGGGTGGGGGTGGTCGCCTGATCTGGATCGGGGGAGTGGGGGGGTGAGAGAGCGAGTGGGGGGAGGCAAAGGCGGTTGGATTAGGGTTTCGGGTCCGGGGGGATATGGGCGCGGTTGGGCCAGCCCGTTCGGACAGCTGAGGCCAGCTGGGCCACTTGGCCCAATGGGGAGGGTTCTTCCCTTTTTTTTTCTGTTTGGTTCTTTTCTTTATTTATTTATTTTCTTTTCTGTTTTATTTCATTTTAATGTATTTAGGCATTTTCTAGAAAGGTGTTTTCTACACTATAATTACCTAGGCATTTAACTGCACACTCCGATCAATTTTGTTTCAATGATTGAAAACTTTTATTGTTTGTTTAATTTTGAATTTGAATTCGAACCAGTTTCGAACTAACGCGAGATTAGTAACAATAATAAAGGTGACGTGGCATCACTAGCAGAGGTTCACTGTAGCTTAAATATCCGGGCGTCACAATTCTCCTCCACTACAAGAAATCTCGTCCCGAGATTTAAGATGTAGTGAAAGGGGGGAAGGTTTGGTAATGAATCTGGCGGGTCTTCTCATTCTGGCTTGCTCTTCTCGAAGAGACCGATCCAATACGTTGATGTCTTCATTCCTTTGCTTCCGGTCATCATGATGAAGTCGACATCCTTTCTTTGGAATCTTCATCGTACTTACGAATAGGTAATGTAAGGCAGATCGGCAACGATGTAATGCTATAAGGGTAATAATCTGGGATTAACCCATGAATGAGATATGAGTACCTCTCGAGTTGAACAAATAAAACACATCGAGAGTGAGGTTCAAGGTACAATAAGAGGTTCCAAGCAGATAGATAGTTGCTCAAGTCCGAACCAGAGGAGAAAGGGGTTCGTGAGTAGCGAGAGTAAGTATAGCGCCCGATACCGAATAGAGCACTCGGAAGGTTGCCCGTGAATTAAATACAAAGCCAAGCATGGGGAATAACCATTAGAAACAGGATTGTACAGGTGAGTCGGGTTTCGATCCTGTGAAACTGTGGGTTATGGGCCCACCACGTGGGTTAAAAGTAGGAAGGGCGATGACGTCTTGCACGATCATGTAAGCAAGGAATGTCAGAGGATAGCCTATCAGTTATGTTGACTGCATCGTCGGTACCAATGGCGAGGGACGAAGAGAACCATTTTCCTACTCGATGAACGAGGCGGACCAATAGGCAAAGTTCTCGTCCATCGGTGGTTACCGGAATATCATCAACAATAGTAACAGGGTCTTACTGACCAATTGTACACCGAGGTGTTTACATAAGCAGTGAATCTTTACTGCTTAGATTATATAGATCACAAGAAGGTCAAACACAACAAAGTAAAGGAAAAGGTGATCAATAGATTAAATAGAACAATGGAATGGAAAATGTGTTTATACACATATTTCAAGGCTATATCCTTCCCAAGGGCAAGCAAAGGATGATATCCATGACATGATATAATGCAGAAAACTCTTTGGGTAAGGGGAGAGAAATTTCAAGACATTACCCATACAACGGGGTTTCGGATAATTGATAAAGATAAAGAAAAGATAGCATTGCTTCAACTGTTCTTATTGAAAATCAGAGTACCACAGACATGCTTCGAGATAGCATTGACATGGTCATCGGTAAAGATCAGACTTTGGATACACAAAGGATCCATCAGGGACAACTTGTAGAATAAGTCTTACAATTTCCTCACGGAAGAATGACTAACCTTGCCAAAAAGGAAACTATAGCGATAGGTCCTCCGGCCAGGTGTGCTAGGCACGACATTACCTTACCGGGTCACATAAAGACCATTGTTATAACTCTTGGAAATATGTTCCAACCATCATCTCTGACCGAGATTCAGATCCGATTGGTGTCATGATACCTCAGACTCAGGATGTCCGAGAAGAAAAGGTGCAAAACAAATCGACGAAATGACGTTGCAAGATTCTCGGGAAATGAACTATGGGAGCGGGTTCCTGAAACAATAGTTCATCATTAAACCAAGGAGGGGATGAGAAGGTGGTTGATGGGCTCAGCGACAATTCATCGAGAATTCCAAGCGGATGAATTTTCCACAATAATGTGAACAAGAAGATGACACTTGTCAATTCAAATGATGTAATGTTGTATGCTCGAGGAAAACATACACCATCAATCATTAGTTGAAAGGTGTGCCTGAAATATGACCTTAGGCAGCAAGATCAATGTTAGAGTGACGATTCCATAACCAACAGTCTAAGAACGAACTGTCGATCGTTAACTTCAAAGCAATAGGGTTGCTAGAAGTACAAAACTCAAGCATCATCGTTAGTACATTGGTATCCCGGTTAAAAACAACACGGGGACCAAGGAAGAATGGTGATGGTGAGAAGTATCATCATACCGAGAATTTCTAAGAGGTGGAGCAATCCCCACAACATTCTCGACATAAAAGACAGTAAAACTTCAAGGCAGAACACACCACTAGCTGGAGAGCAAGTTGTATTCATAATGTGGACAAGTTCGCGATGAAAGGAAGTCAAGGGTGTTGTCGATGGTAATAAAAATCATTGAGGGCAAGGAGGGTATTTCTCATCATGAACACAGTTGACATCTCGGAAGAATTCAAAGTGTTGAAGGTGATCCAACACATTTGCCGGGAGGTTTCAAGAGGATGCAATCAAACAACAACGGCAACAAGAAAGGGAATGACGAAGTGGCAAGTTATCGGATCAATATATAAGATGCAAACTCGGAACCAAGGTTGCCTTTCACGACAAGCAACATGATGTTGAAAGCTCGACGTAAGTCGTGCTCACACATCAAGAATTCGTGCACCGTAGAAGGACGAGGTAGCATACCAAGATAGCAAGACCAGGATGCAATGATAGTCTATGAATGACCAAATTGAGTTCAGAATTTCCTAGTAAAAATGCTAGGGGTATTTGATTTGCAAGGCGGAATAATTTCACTAGTCGGTGTCCTCTACCGACAAAGAATCCGTAACCCGTAGAGTGATTACGACAAGGAAATACATTACTTCAACAAAGTTAGTAAGATGTGGTGCAATGGATGACATCTTCGAGGTACCAGGTAATACTCAAGGTTAAACATGATAAAAGTATAACCGGTCATTGACCTGTGATGAGATACTTCAACCTCGCCAAAAGTAGACAAGGCACTAGAATGAATTCCCATCAGATATATCAGACCAGGACAGCATGGTCGGAACCATAACTATAAGGAATCAATTCAAGAATACCCAAAGAATCATACAGCTGGATAATCATTTTGCAAGAAGCTTCCGAGACGGTCTACATCATTTTCATGGGCATGAACACAAAGTTCAAGGTCGACTCCCACTTCTTTAATGCATAACATTTCATTCACCTCTTGCTTTTCGAAAATGACATTAGTTGTTGAAAGTTTTTACCTGGTGCAATACCAGATAAGTATGCCACGTGAAATCTTTCAGGATCACTTAACACATGCTCGAAGCAGAGCACATGGTTGACACAAGCATAGGATATAACTTGCCAAAGGCAGAGGACACAATTTACCAAAGGCATTATGTATCAGGGGAGAAACTCTCAAGGTTATTGGATTTGAAGGACACTGTCGGATAATAACCAAGCAATTGGTCTCGCGGACCACCCAAAATCTGATGTGAGTATCGGTACTCAATCAGAAGGAAAAAGAATGCAAAAGGCATCGGTTTATAGAACATCTGAATAATTCATCGTTTAAATAACAAAGGAATTATGATTTTCAAATCAAGGGATCAGGAGCAAACGCTCTGATCAAGGATGGATAAGTTGAATAGACTTAGGGGTACGATCGATGGCAATCTGATTGGCCGAGAACCACCTCATGTTCAAAATGACATCTGAGCCGGAAGGATGAATTCTAGGATCTGATTGAGGATTGCGAGCATTCACAACATATCGAATCAAGTGACTCGAAATGATAGTGACAGAGGATGTCAATGGAGATTACTAGAAGTATGGAATTAACCATAATGCCGGAAGGCAAGGAAATCAAGAGCAATGGGCTACTGAGGATTTTCAGAAAATCGAATGGTATTTCGAGGACTTATGTGAAACACATGAACGGCTAGGGATGAGGGGATACTCGGCAAGTGCGAGGAATTATCCGTTTGGGTATTCAGGTGACAAAGAACAGCAAGGCAGTAAGCTCAAAGGATTATCGAAACAACAACGAGTGTTTAGAGGTATCTTGTAATAACAAGACAAACTAGGGATGAATGTAAGAATAACAACTGCAAGTAGTTATCCATAAGGGTTGACGGTGGAAGGGAATTGCAAGCGCGATGAACACAAGTTCTCGGGTTAACAACGGAGAGTATCTTCAGGGTCTTCACGTGCAGCAGATGATCATCAGTAATAAGAGGCTCTCCAGGTGAAAGTGACAATGAGATCCTAATGTTAGATTTAGTAAAATTCATTTAACCCGAATAGAAGAGAGATCGAGTCCCGAGTATAGGATGAGGAATAAAAGATCCTACTACCAATTAATGGCAACGCAGCCCGTAAGACACACAACCATGTTAGTAAAAGTTTTGCAATGTCTAGACTCGACTTCGCCAAGGAGTTGGAAAGGGGATTCTACAGCAATGGGCTCGATATCAATCTTCAGACGCTTCGATTCAATCGTGACACTAATCATGCACGCAAATGTGTACGATCAAGATCGTGGACTCACGGAAGATATCACAACACAACTCTAAAACATAACTAAGTCATACAAGCATCATAATACAAGAAAGGGGCCTCGAGGGCTCGAATACAAGTGCTCGATCATAGACGAAGTCATGGAAGCAACAATATCCGAGTACGCACATAAGTTAAACAAGTTTGCCTTAAGAAGGCTAGCACAAACCGGGATACAGACGAAAGAGTTGCAGGCCTCAGATGGGATCCTCCTAAACTACTCCCGTCATTGTCGGCTGGCTGCACGTAGTAGTAGGCACCTCCGATGTAGTAGGAGTCATCACGACGGTGGCGTCGCCTCGGATTCCAACATCTGTTGCGACAACAGGTAGAAGGGAAAGGGGAAAATAGGGAGAAAAGCAACCGTGAGTACTCATCCAAAGTACTGCAAGCAAGGAGATACACTACAAATGCATGGGTATATGTGTATAGGGCCATATCATGGACCGAATCGCAGAATGCCGTAATAAGAGGGGATAGCTAATCCCGTCAAGACTACGCTTTGGCAGCCTCCGCTTTGCAAAGATGTAGAAGAGAGTAGATCAAGTCCTCCAAGTAGCATCGCATAGCATAATCCTACCCGCGATCCTCTCCTCGAGCCTCTGTTAGAGAGCGACCACCGAGTTGTATCCGCACTTGGAAGGGTGTGTTTTATTAAGTAACCGGTTCTAGTTGTCATAAGGTCAAGGTACAACCCAAGTCGTCCCTCTATCAAGATCACGGCTATTCAATAGATTAACTTCACCGCAGGGTGCACCACATTACCCGACACGCCGATCCCATTTGGCCGACACACTTTCCTCGGTCATGCCCGCCGCTGGAGATCAACACGCCGCAGCCCCACCTATGCACAACAGAGAGGTCAAGATGCCGGTCTAAACCTAAGCGCACAGGGTCTAGGCCCATCGCCTTAGCACACCTGAATGTTGCGTGACGAGGCCGGAAGGCACCTAGCCTAGCAGCGTTGCTCAACCAATCCGCGCGGGCCGCCAGCCGACGCCATGAAGTGCTTCGCCGATACCATGACGCCGGTTGCCCATATCTTGTCCCGTGGCGGTTAGTGCGATAAGGTCAACGACCCAACTCGATCAAATACCAAGATCTCGTTAAGTGTGTTAAGTATCCGCGAACGCCGAACAGGCCAGGCCCACCTCTCTCCTAGGCGGTCTCAACCTGCCCTATCGCTCCGCCACAAAGTAACAATCGGGGGCGTCGGAACCCAGACCCACCTCTACCGGGATGGAGCCACGTGTCCTTTCAGCCCCATCTCCTAACAGCATCACGGTGTAATGTAACAGTGTAAAGTATATAGTATATGCCCGTGATCACCTCCCAAGTGATCACAGCCCAAAGAGTATAGCATGGCGCATTTGACAAGAGTGTAGGGCCACCGACGGAACACTAGCATCCTATACAAAGCAAGAGGATAGCAGGTAAAGGTAACAATAATAGTAGCAAGGACAGGCTATGCAGCAAGATAGGATTAATCGAAGCAAGAATATGCTACACTACTCTAATGCAAGCAGATAGAGAAGAGTAGGCGATATCCGTGATCAAGGGGGGGGCTTGCCCTGGTTGCTCGCATAAGGAGGGGTCGTCGGTGACGTAGTCGACCACAGGGGCATCAGCATCGTCACGGGGTCTACGGTTAGCAAGCAAGTGCATAACAGGACAACAAGCAGAGTTAGACGTGTTCTAACGCGGTATGAGGTGATACCGGTGAAGGGGGGAAACATCCGGGAAAGTATACCCGGAGTTTCGCGTTTGGACAAATGAAACGGAGGGGGAAAGTTGCGTGTTTGCTATGCTAGGGATGTGTGGCGGTCGAACGGGCTACGTATCAGGATTCGTCTCGTCGTTCTGAGCAACTTTCATGTACACAGTTTTTCCATCCGAGCTACGGTTTGTTTTATATTAATTTTGAAAGATTTAATCATTTTTAGAATTTATTTAATTATTTAATTCTAACATTATCCAGAATAGTGTAAGGGGATGTCAGCATGACATCACCATGACATCAGCAGGTCAAACCCAATCGACTGTAGTCAAGTCTCGGATGTGGGTCCAGTGGGACCCACCCATCATAGACTAACATGTAAATTGGGGCTTAATTAAGCAGGATTAATTATGTTTAATTAATTGATTAGGTTAACTAAACACAATTAATTAAGTTAATTAATTAATATATGTATTTATTGTTATTTTAATTCTTTTTTTATGTTCTAGGGGCTGGGCCCCTGCTGTCATAGGCCCCTGGGACCTTGCGGGCGTGCGGGCTACGGGCGAGGGCGTGCGGGCGCACGGGCACGGCCACAAGCGCCCGATAGGGAGCTCGGACGCTGGCCTCCGGCGAGACCAAAGGTGCGGTCGCCGGCGCCACGACGCCGGCCAGGGAAGGTGACGGAGGTGCGGGACTAAGGCGAGGGGAGTAGGGTGCGGGGGTCGGAGCACCGGAGTTGGCCGCAGGCGTGGCGGCGTCGCCGGCGCAGGGGGGTGCAGGAGCGGGGCGTCGGGCGTGCGGTGACGGCGACACGCGCGCATAGAGGAGGAGAGGGAGGAGGAGGGAGGTGGCGGCTCACAGGGGAGCGGGAGGGGCATGGCAGCGGGCTCGAGGGCGACCCGTGGGGAGGAGGACGGCGACGAGGTCGGTGACGAAGAGGATGGCGAGGCGGCGATCCAGCGGGGTGGCTCCGGCGATGGCGTCGAGTGGCGGGGGTGGAGCCAGGCCGAGGCGGTGTGCGGCGGCGGCGTAGGGGGCGGCTACGGGCGACGGTGAGGTCCGGCGACGAGGTGGCCGCGGCGGCGACCGACGGGGTTCGTCGAGGGGTCGAGGCGACGTGGGCGTCGTCTGCCCCGACCGGATCCACACGGGGCAGAGGTTTGAGGAGGCGGGTCGGCGATGACGAGGTAGCGCCGCGCGGTGTCGGCAAGGTGGCGGCGGGGTCTGCGCGGCAACGGGCGACGCGGTGGCTTGACGGGGTGGGAGATGGTCGCCTGATCCGGATCGGGGAGTGGGGGTGAGAGAGCGAGTGGGGGGAGGGGAGTTCAGGCGGTTGGATTAGGGTTTCGGGGTCCGGGGATATGGGCGCGGTTGGGCCGACCCGTTCGGACGGCTGAGGCCAGCTGGACCACTTGGCCCAGCAGGGGGGGAGGGGTTCTTCCGTTTTTTTCGGTTTGGTTCTTTTCTTTTTTTATTTATTTTCTTTTTTGTTTTATTTCATTTTAATGTATTTAGGCATTTTCTAAAAAGGTGTTTTCTGCACTATAATTACCTAGGCATTTAATCGCATTAATTCGATCAATTTTGTTTCAATGTTTGAAAACTTTTATTGTTTGTTTAATTTTGAATTTGAATTCGAACCAGTTCCGAACTAATGCGAGATTAGTAACAATAATAAAGGTGACGTGGCATCATTAGCAGAGGTTCACTGTAGCTTAAATATCCGGGCGTCACAGGTTGCTAGTAGTGTTGATTACTCCTTGTAGTTGATGCTAGTTGGTTTATTAGGTGGAAGATCATATGTTCAGATCCTATATGCATATTAATGCTCCTCTGATTATGAACATGAATATGCTTTATTAGTAGTTACGTTTGTTCCTGAGGACATGGGAGAAGTCCTGCTATTAGTAGTCATGTAAATTTGGTATTCGTTTGATATTTTGATGAGATGTATGTTGTCTCTCCTCTAGTGGTGTTATGTGAACGTCGACTACATGACACTTCACCATTATTTGGGCCTAGAGGAAGGCATTGGGAAATAATAAGTAGATGATGGGTTGCTAGAGTGACAGAAGCTTAAACCCTAGTTTATGCGTTGCTTCGTAAGGGGCTAATTTGGATCCATATGTTTCATGCTATGGTTAGGTTTACCTTAATACTTCTTTTGTTGTTGCGGATGCTTGCAATAGGGGTTAATCATAAGTGGGATGCTTGTCCAAGTAAGGACAGCACCCAAGCACCGTTCCACCCACATATCAAATTGTCAAATTACCGAACGCGAGTCATATGAACGGGATGAAAACTAGCTTGACGATAATTCCCATGTGTCCTCGGGAGCGCTTTTCTCTATATAAGAGTTTGTCCAGGCTTGTCCTTTGCTACAAAATGGATTGGACCACCTTGCTGCACTTTATTTACTTTTGTTACTTGTTGCTTGTTACAAATTATCTTATCACAAAACTATCTATTACCTACTATTTCAGTGCTTGCAGAGAATACCTTGCTGAAAATCGCTTATCATTTCCTTCTGCTCCTCGTTGGGTTCGACACTCTTACTTATCGAAAGGACTACGATAGATCCCCTATACTTGTGGGTCATCACCGCACAGCCGGAGAACCACAATCGGGAGCTTGATCCTGGATTTGAGGAGGATCCGGATATATTCGTGGTGCTCGCAGAGGGAGTGTTTTACTAGACAAGCTATGATGGCACAGAAGTGGCCATCACCGCCGACTACCCTGGCCTTCTTCCTGTTTCGCGCGTAAGTAATCAAGAGACACCTCCTTTTAAAAGAGTGCTCTTATTCTACATTACCCACTGTACTATCTTGTGGTTCAAAGAGGAGGCTTCGGCGATTCCGAGGAGATCGGCTCCCACACCGGGCCAGCCTTCGAAGAGAAAGGCCGGCGAGGACACAGCCAGGCTTTCATCGAAGAGGTACAAATCCATAAATATTTTCTTCAGCGGTCGCACCCGACTGTGACTGTGTGTTTTTGTCCAGTTCCAGGAAATGGTTCCGTCGGACTATGTTCGGGGGCCCGGCCGGCCGTGTTCCTGACGACCGGGATTCAGGTCCTATTGGAGAGACGTGGGTCGGTGTAGGAACAACGCCGGACTGCCCTTCGGTCGAGGGTTCAGAAAATATGTCCGTCACCAACTCGGAGGTAGAGAGTGCCATGAATCATCGGCGCTGCAGGGCTGTTTTACGAGACCCCAAGTTCTCGGAAGAGGCATTCAATGCCTTTAGCTCGGGCGACGCATACATCCGGGCTGCTCGAGACGGGCTTAGAAGAGCCACGGAGCAATATCTGACAGATGTGCAGGTAAGTTTTCTTTGTCCAAAAAAGGATAACCATGTGCCCGTAGCCCCCGAGACTTAAAGCAGTTGGCACAACTGATTTAAGGATCGCTGTACAATCAGGTATTTACTGAGAAGAATGCTCTGCTAGCCCAAGAGCTGGAGTAGTGTCGGGCGCAGCTGAATGCTGCTACCGCCGAACTGGAAAATTTCAAGAAGGCGTCTTTCGGTAACGTTCCCCTCCATCGAGGAACAATAATTTTATATCAACTGTGCTAATACTGTTGCTGATCGCGTAATAGGATCGCATGATCAACTTGAAGAGAAGTTGAAGATCGCCCAAGAGGGAGAAAGAGAGGCGAAAAGGCTATACGCCACAGGCGAGCGTGTGCTGACCCGCGTTAGGGACGAGAAAAACAAGCTATAGGATTCCAACACTACATTGGGTGAAGTGTTGAAAGATGTGCGGGCCCAGCTGGTTGACTCCGTGAAGGAGAACAAGCTGCGGGGCGGCATATTCAGTATGTATCTAAACTTATTTTTAAATTAGTTCGGAGACAAATGGAACTGATATAGTTATGTTTGCAGGCATATTGACGGGCCGTCCTAAAGAGGAGGTGTCCGGATCATCAAGTGATCTGCTGCAAAGTCTGTCGCAAGTGCACGAGCATGCCCGGTTGGCCATGCGGAGCGTTGCCAAGGCCTTATGGCCATCCGCCTCCCCTCCAGGAAGTATGGAGGAGCTTGTAGAGCTGTTCAAGGGAGCGTGGCGGCGTATCCGACTATGGAAGGTATCGGCCTGCCGAGAGGGTGCACGAGAGGCCTGGGCCATGGTGAAAACGCGATATACCAAGCTGGATCCGAATCACATGGCCCGGGTTGGACCGCTAGGGTCAAATGGGGAAGAAATTCCCGTTAGTTTAGTATATGACCAAGTAGAGGTGGCCGCCAAATATTCCCAACAGGATTGTAAGTTAGACTGCCTGTTGGATGGTATAGAGGAGGAAGTGTTTGAGTCCAAGTGACTATGTACTTTCCTTACCATGTGTAATTCTAGCTGAATTGTATAGCATTTATCATGGAAGACCTTTTCGCTTCAACCTCCGGAACCGAGGGTGCGGAGTGTTTCCGAATACCCTTGCGGCCAAATAGACCGGGGTATGCCTGGAAAACTAGGCGTAGGGGTCATAGTTGCTTGAACAGACAAGTTGTATCCTACTAGTTATGTTATATTACATTGAGATCGTAAGAAATATCTTCCAGAGAGAATAGTTCCGTTAAGGTTTCCTTTCCCTGGGTGTGCATGTATTGATGTACATGTTTGAATTATGATCGAAAAATCACAATGTATGTAACTTCTGGGGTTCGTAATGGAGTAAATGCAAAAACATCTTTAATTCACTGACCGAATATTCCCTTAAGAATGCTAGCTTTAGGCTTCATCCAGTCTGAGGTACACATCCGGATGACCCGCAAGAATAAACGCAGAGGTGCTCCCCCAGATGCCCTAGCCGAACTAAGGGGAACGTAGGGCATACGCACAGGAGCCAGGCAACCCAGCTTGGCCAAAACTTAAGTCATATCGATGCATATAATCGTGAAGAAAAGGTACATAAGGAAGAAAACGCATATGTGAAGAGCTTGATGCTCTGTGAATAATAAAAAAGCTTCTGTTCAAGAAGCCCCCAGGTATAATGGACGTACATATATAAACATGTGTACGTCAATGGTGTTCGGTCGAGCCGTATGAGAGCTTTAAAGCAAAGAAATAAAAGCGGAAAAGAGAGAAAAAGTAATGGAAACTATAGAGGAGAAGGAGACAAACAAAGAATTCGGTGCTAGGCATAGAACCTTCAGAGTCTGGCCGCGTTCCAGGGGTTCGGCTCTAGGCGATTGTCCGATGCATCACGAAGACGGTACGCTCCTCCAGTAAGAACTTCGTCAATTATGAAGGGACCCTCCCATTTGGGCTTGAATTTGTCCTTTTTCTTCTCCGGCAAGCATAGAACGAGTTCGCCAACGTTGTAAGTCTTGGCCCGTACTTCTCTTCTTTGATATCTTCGAGCCTGCTGTTGATAAAATGCTGAATGGGCTTTGGCGACGTCGCGCTCCTCCTCCAGGGCATCTAGGTTGTCCTGCCGATCCAACTCGGCCTCTTTCTCTTCATACATACGCGCTCGAGGTGAGTCATGTATAATATCGCAGGGCAACATAGCCTCTGCACCATACACCATGAAGAAAGGTGTGTATCCGGTAGTACGGTAAGGCGTGGTCCGCAGCCCCCAGAGTACGGAGTCAAGCTCCTCAACCCAGTGCTTGTCTGATTCTTTCAAATACCGCACTAGTCTGGGTTTGATGCCGCTCATAATAAGACCATTGGCTCGTTCAACTTGACCGTTGGTTTGCGGGTGGTAGACGAAGGTGTAATCGAGTTTAATGCCAAGATTAGTACACCAGGTTTTTACCTCGTTGGCTGTGAAATTAGAGCCGTTGTCGGTGATGATGCTGTGTGGAACACCATAACGGTGCACCACTCTGGATATGAATTCTATCACCGGGCCGGACTCAGCCGTTTTGACCGGTTTAGCCTCTATCCACTTAGTGAATTTGTCCACCATAACCAGTAGATATTTTTTTCTTATGGCTTCCCCCTTTAAGGGGTCCAACCATGTCTAGTCCCCAGACCGCGAAAGGCCAAGTAATGGGGATAGTTTGTAAGGCAGTTGGGGGCATGTGGCTTTGGTTGGCGAAGAGTTGGCATCCCACGCAGCACTGGACGAGGTCTTGTGCGTCTGCTCGGGCCGTCGGCCAATAAAACCTAGTACAGAAGGCCTTGCTAATGAGAGCCCGAGCTGCGACGTGGTGTCCACCAAGACCGGCGTGTATTTCCGCCAAAAGTTACCGCCCCTCTTCTTCGGAGATACATCTTTGAAGTACTCCAGTAGTACTTTTCTTGTAGAGCTCTCCGTCGTGAACCTTGTAGGCCTTCGAACGCCGAACAATGCGGCGAGCCTCATTCTGGTCTTCGGGAAGCTCCTTCCTATTAATGTAGGCCAAGAAAGGTTCGGTCCATGGGGCAATGACTGCCATAATGAGATGGGCCGATGGTGTTATTTCGGTGGCTGAGCCCCCGATACTATTGGTTTGTTTGGGATTTGGAGTTGTATTCGGATCTGGACTATTGTTGCCTCCCTCCCCTTGCCACACCACGGATGGCTTAAAAAGCCTTTCCAGAAAGATGTTAGGTGGGACGGGGTCGCGTTTAGTGCTGATGCGAGCAAGGACGTCCGCCGCTTGGTTACTTTCTCGGGCGACGTGATGAAATTCAAGCCCCTCGAACCGAGCCGACATTTTTAGTACGACATTGCGATAAGCTGCCATCTTTGGATCTTTGGCGTCAAAGTCGCCTTTTATTTGAGATATGGCGAGGTTCGAGTCCTCACAGCACCTCCGTGCATTGTATGCCCATGGATACGCCATCCAAGACCATGCAGAGGGCCTCGATTCGCTGCATTGTTAGAGCCTGTGTATAATATCTGGAGTACATACTGGACGACGTCTCCGGTGGGGGATGTTAACATGACTCCCGCTCCTAGTCCTGCCAACATTTTGGAGCCGTCAAAATACATAACCCAATTGGAATATGCGCCGTACTCTTTAGGGAGTTCGGCCTCTGTCCATTCGGCGACGAAGTCGGCCAGTACTTGGGATTTGATGGCTCGTCATGGCTTGTATGTTATGTCAAATGGGAGTAGCTCTATGGCCCATTTAGCGATCCGTCCCGTGGCGTCGCGATTGTTTATTATGTCATTGAGTGGGACCTCGGCCACCGTGATTGAACACTCCTGGAAGTAGTGTCGAGCTTATGGATGCCATGAAGACCGCGTATGCTATCTTTTGGTAGTGGGGGTACCGGGATTTGCATGGTGTGAGGACGGTGGATACGTAGTATACTGGTTTTTGAGGTGGGAATTTGTGTCAATCCTGTTCTCATTCTACGACGAGCACGACGCTCACCACCTGATGTGTTGCTGATATGTATAGCAACATGGGTTCGCCTGCGTTTGGTTCTGCCAGGATTGGATTTCTTGCTAGGAGGGTCTTTATTTCCTCCACCGCGGTTGCAGCGCCTGTCCATTCGGGTTATCGATTGCACCGTGAAGAGGCGATAGAGTGGTAGCGCCTTTTCTCCTAATCTGGAGATAAATCGACTTAATGCTGCCACGCAGCCAGCTAGTTTCTGGACTTGTTTGAGGTCCGTTGGTGTAGCCAACTGTGTCAGAGCTCAGATTTTAGCTGGGTTTGCTTCTGTTCCTCTGTTGGAAATGATGAAGCCCAGCAACTTTCCAGCGGGGACGCCAAAGACACACTTTTCTGGGTTGAGTTTAATGTCATACGTGCGGAGGTTGTCGAATGTGATACGTAAATCGTCTATTAGTGTTTCGACGTTCCTTGTTTTGATGACAACGTCATCGACGTAGGCCTCTACTGTCTTGCCGATCTGCTTCTCCAGGCATGTTTGAATCATGCGTTGGTATGTCGCGCCGGCGTTCTTGAGCCCGAAGGGCATGGTGTTGAAGCAGAATGGCCCGTATGGGGTAACAAATGTTGTTGCAGCTTGATCAGACTCCTTCATTTTGATTTGATGGTATCCGGAATATGAATTGAGGAAACACAGTGAGTTGTGTCCTGCGGTGGCGTCAATGATTTGATCAATGTGGGGAAGGGGGAAGGGATCCTTAGGGCAAGCCTTGTTGAGGTCCTTGAAATCGACACACATGCGCCAGATTTATCCTTCTTGGTACCATCACCAGTGTTTGCCACCAGTCCGGATGTTTGATTTCTAATGAATCCGGCTTCGATAAGCTTGGCCAGCTCCTCCCCCATAGCTTGTCGCTTGGGTTCGAAAAAGTGCCGCAGTGTCTGCTTGACCTGTTTAAATCCCTTTAATATATTGAGGCTATGTTCAGCCAACCTGCGGGAGATCCCTGGCATATCCGAAGGGTGCCAGGCAAATATGTCCTAGTTTTCACACAGGAATTCTCGTAGTGCAGCGTCAACTGTTGAGTAGTTGCGCTCCGATAGATGCTGTCTTGTTGGGGTCCGTTGGGTGGACTTGGAATTTGAGTATTTCTTCTGCTTGTTTGAAGGAGGTGGATTTGGGGCGTTTGTCGAGGATCACGTTGTCCCTGTCCACCGTGGAGTGTAGTGCGGTTAGTTCTTCGGCCGCGAGGGCATCGGATAGCGCCTCCAGGGCCAGGGATGCGGTTTTGTTTTCAGTGTGGAGTGCTGTGTCTGGATCACTGACGAGAGTGATTATACCGTTTGGTCTGGGCATTTTGAGCTTCATATACCCGTAAAGGGGTATGGCTTGGAAGCGTGTAAAGGCATCCCGCCCCAACAAGGCATGGTATCCGCTGCTGAAAGGGGCCACTTGGAAAGTTATTTCTTCGGAATGATAGTTCTCTGGCGTGCCGAATACTACGTCAAGTGTGATTTTGCCCGCGCACCACGCCTCCCGGCTGGGAATGATTCCTCGGAAGGTTGTGCTACTTTGCTTGATGCGGCTCCTGTCTATTTCCATTTTATGGAGTGTGTCCTCATAAATGAGGTTTAGTCTGCTACCGCCGTCCATGAGGACCTTGGTAAGTCGGAACCCGTCCATGATGGGAGTGAGGACTAGCGTGGCTGGCACTCGGACTGTTCTGTACTTCGGTTTGTCACCGGCATTAAATGTTATAGCCGTGTCATTCCAAGGGTTTATTCCAGCGATTTGGCCGACTTCTGCGAGGTCACGAAGTGCCCTTTTGCGCTTGTTGTTTGAAGCGAATGTCTCAAAGACCACCAATACTCTTGTGCCGTCGTCTTCGGGGGTGCTGTTCTTGGGCGTCCTTAATAAGGATGTCCTCGCTGCTCTTGGCTATCTGCCGTACTATCCAACATGCTCTAAGGCTGTGGGTTGCCATGGTATCTGGTGTTGTATGTATTTTGCATGGGCCGTCGAGCCACCCCTCTAGAACGGTGCCGTGCCGCATAGTGGTTTTATGTTTCTTGACTATTGGACTGGGCGTGCCACGGGGGTGCGCCCTCTTCGCCTGTAGGGGGAGTTGAGTTGGGACCCACGGTTCCCAGCGAGCTGCCTGAGTTTTCCAGGCGCTCTCCATTGCGCTGTACTTTTGTACGATGGTTGCTAAGTGAGCGAATTTCAGTATGCGGCGGTGATTGATGGCGTTGAGGATTCCTTCGTCCGTGCAATTGTTGCAGAACACTGATATTGCGTCCTCGTCACGGCAATCTTTTACCTTGTCCTTGACAAGGAGGAATCTGGCCCAGAAGTGGTGGACTGTTTCCTGAGACTGCTGTTTTATGCTCATGAGAGCGTCTATGTCTGGGTGGGTGGGTGGAATTAAATCCGAACCCCGACCTAACTGATTATCCGGAGTCTGACGACCTTCCGGGCTTAACAGTCCGGGTTCCGAAATATCTTCTGATTGTTTTGGACCGCCGTCCGATGCTATGTTCGGAGGGCTGGTTGCATCCTTTTGCGGGTGAGTATTCGGCTCTTCCTGTACGGCGATCCGAACGTAGTCCGTCTTCGATATAGAAGAAGACTCGCCGTCCTGCTCCACGACTACCGCAATCTGGTGGGTGACCGGTGGGGCCTTGATTTCTCCTTGATCGTTTTTAGGCCCAATCCGATCATAGTCTGTGGCGATTCCCAAAGCGGCGATGCGATCTAGGAGTTCGTTCAAAGACGAAAACTTTGCCGGATCCATCTGCTTGGAGTGCTCGGAGTTGATGCGAAGGGGGTTTTCGATGGCCCGAGAGGTCATCGTCGGCTAGATGGCCGAACGGGCGATCATAGTAAAGCCGCCCAACCGGAGGGTTTGGCCCGGGGCCAAAGCTCCCCCGGAGGTGATGTTGTCTTTAAGGACAAGGCGAGCCGTCGAGCCTTTCGTCGACGGAACAGTGGAGCTCTCAATGAAAGCACCAATGTCGGTGTCAAAACCCGCGGATCTCGGGTAGGGGCTCCCGAACTGTGCGTCTAGGATCGATGGTAACAGGAGACGGGGGACACGATGTTTACCCAGGTTCGTGCCCTCTCTAGGGAGGTAATACCCTACTTCCTGCTTGATTGATCTTGATGAATATGAGTATTACAAGAGCTGATCTACCACGAGATCGTAATGGCTAAGCCCTAGAAGTCTAGCCTGTATGACTATGGTAATGAGTATATCTTATCCGGACTACTCCCTTCGGTTTATATAGGCACCGGAGGGATCTAGGGTTACATAGAGTCGGTTACATAAGAAGGAATCTTCATAGTCGGTCGTCAAGCTTGCCTTCCACGCCAAGTAGAGTCCAATCCGGACACGGGTGTAGTCTCGGCCTTCATGTCTTCATAGCCCATTAGTCCGGCCCAGGAATAATAGGCCGGACGCCCGAGGACCCCTTAGTCCAGGACTCCCTCAATAACCCTAGCTAGCACTTCCTTCACAAAGGCTTCCCTTAGACAGGAACTTTGAAAAATCACCGAGGAAGCTTAGCTAGGCAAATAAAGTTGAATTTTGGCACAGGCCAATTATTTGGACATGAAAAGGTGTCCAAGAAGTTTGAGGTCAATTGGGCAAAGGAAAATAGCACTTGCTTCACAATGGGCCATTTAGGGCGGAATAGGAAATGAATTATTTGAGCATGATGATAAACATGGCAAATGAAATAATTTGCCATATTTGAGGAAGATATGACCCAAACAATTTATGAGAATTATTTGGGAATTTTAGGATTGACAGAAATATAGGTTGCTTCACAACCTAGGGAAATTAGGGTTATTCCTTTAACAGAAAAAGGAATATTACCAATAAAAAGAATATTGGGATTTGGTCCAAGGTGGAAATGGAAAGGTCTAGGGAAGGATTTGAGGTTGACAAGCCACTTTGGAAGCAAAGAAGAGGTCATCTTCTTCAGATTCCAGACCACGAAGCCACGGAGAAAGAAAACTCAAGCAAAAACCTCAGAAAATCAAATGAAAAAGAAAGGGCCAAAAATCAGGTTGTGACATTGTGGCCACCTCGTAGCTCTTCTGGCCTCCTCCCTAAGCTTCCTGGGTGTTTTGTAGGCCAAGAAAATCATCAAAAAGTTTCGTTCCATTTGGACTCCGTTTGGTATTGATTTTCTGTAAAGGCAAAAACAATGAAAAAACAGCAATGGCACTGGGCACTAGGTTAATAGGTTAGTCCCAAAAAATGATATAAAATAGCATAATAATGCATATAAAACATCCAAATGGATAATATAATAGCATGGAACAATAAAAAATTATATATACGCTGGAGACGTATTAGTGTCTAACCGGTTGATCTGTTGGGGGTTGTCCGTATGCTCCAAAGGACATAAGGGAGCTCCTCAACCCAACAACCTGGAGTGTGCTCAAGAGGGTGTGCCACTGAGGCTACATCAAACTGGATGTGCTCTTGCTGATAGAACTTCTTCATAGCCCCTTTGGACAAATTACTGCCATTATGAGTGATGTGGCTATGCGGATAACCAACGCAAAAAATCAACTTCTGCACGAACTTGACCGCCGTTGCTGCATCACAATTGCTGACTGGCTCTGCTTCAACCCACTTGGTGAATTTATCAACAGCAACAAAAGGTGAGTTTTCTTGTCCTTGGACCGTTTAAACGAACCAACCATATCAAGCCCCCATACTGAAAAAGGCCAAGTGATGGGAATCATCCGAAGCTCTTGAGCCGACACATGAGCTTGACGTGCAAACTTCTCGCAACCATCACACTTGTGTACTATTTCCTCAGCATTTGCACGCGCCGTGAAACAGAAAAAACCATGAAGGAAAGCCTTTGCCACAAGGGATCGTGAGCTGACTTGGTGACCACAATCACCAGAGTGAATCTCATTGAGTATCTCTCGCCCTTCATCAGGGGAAACACGTCGTTCGAAAACACCGGTGATGCTTCTTCTACGCAACTCGCCATTGACGATAGTCATGGACGTGGAACACCGAACGATCTGATGAGCAATGAATTCATCTTCGGGGAGCTCTCCTCGAGTCAGATAAGCCAGATAAGGAACCGTCCAATCTGGAATAGCACGAAGAGCCGCCACCAACTGGGCCTCCGGGTTAGGCACAACAAGATCTTCCTTGTAAGGCAATTTAACAGAAGGATTATGGAGAACATCAAGGAACACATTGGGAGGGACCAACTTATGCTGAGAGCCAAGTCGTGATAGAGCATCAGCTGCCTCATTAAGCCGCCGATCTATATGATCCACCTGATATTCTTTGAAATTCCCGGCGATGTTAGTCACTGCTTGTCGATAAGCCGCCATGAGGGGATCCTTGGAGTCCCACGTTGTAGAGACCTGCTGGACGACCAAATTAGAGTCGCCCAGGCATCTGACCCGGCTGAGATTCATCTCCTTGGCCATACAGACACCATTAAGGAGGGCTTCATACTCAGCTACATTGTTAGTACAGGGAAACATGTTTCTAAGGACATAGAAAAATTTATCACCTCAGGGAGAAGATAAACAATTCCAACCCCCGAGCCTTCCAGTTGCCTTGAGCTGTCAAGGTGTATCATCCAGTATGTATTGTCCGGCTTCTCCTCAGGAATCTATAGCTTAGTCCAATCATTGATGAAATTCACTAATGCTTGAGATTTGATGGCTAAACTGGGCACATACTTAAGATGATGAGGACCGAGTTCAATTACCCACTTAGCAACTTGGCCTGTGGCCTCCCTGTTCTGGATGATATCTCCCAAGGGAGTTGAGCTCACCACAATTATTGGGTGTTCTTGGAAATAGTGCTTCAACTTACGACTAGCCATGAAAACGCCAAATACCAGCTTTTGTGAATGTGGATATCTCTGCTTGGATTTTGTCAAAACTTCACTGACATAATAAACCGGCCGCTGGACCGGATATTCCTTCCCAGCCTCCTTGCGCTCGATGACAACTGCTGCACTTACTGCTTTATTATTAGCGGCAATGTACATGGGCATAGCTCTTTGTTAATAGGAGCAGCAAGAACAGGTGGCTCAACCAGCTATTTCTTCAAGACTTCAAAGGTCTCATTTGCAGCATCACTCCAGACAAAATTCTTAGTGTTTTTCAACATCTAGTAGATCGGAATAGCCTTCTTGCCAAGGCAGCTTATAAACCGGCTTAAAGCTGCGATTCGTCCTGCCATGCACTAAACATCATTGATATTTTCCGGCTTAGCAAGGGAAGTGACCGCCTTGATTTTCTCCAGCTTAGCTTCGATGCCTCTCCCTGACACCAGGAAACCGAGCAATTTCCCTGCAGGAACACCAAAAACACATTTGGTCGGGTTGAGCTTCATCTGATAGACCCAAAGATTATCAAAAGTCTCCTTGAGGTCATCCAACAGAGTTTCTTTTTTCTGGGATTTGACCACAATATCATCAACATAAGCATGCACATTACGCTTGATCTGCTTGTGGAAGCAATTCTGGACACAACGCTGATAAGTCGCCCCAGGACTCTTAAGCCCAAAAGGCATAGCAGAAAGCCCCAAAGGGTGTAATGAAGGTTGTCTTCTCCTGATCCTCAACAGCCATCTTTATCTGATGATAGCCGGAGTAAGCATCCAAGAAACATAAGCTCTCACAACCAGCCGTGGAATCAATAATCTGATCAATGCGGGGGATGGCAAACTGGTCTTTGGGACAAGCCTTGTTAAGGTCTGTGTAATCGACACACATGCACCAAGTGCCGTTTTTCTAGAGAACAAGCACTAGATTTGCCAACCACTCGGGATGAAATACTTCAACGATGGACCCGACAACTAGGAGCCGAGCCACTTCTTCCCCAATAGCCTTGTGTCTCTCCTCGTTAAAACGACGGAGGTATTGTTTGGACGGTTTCATCTTTGGATCCACATTAGGGCGGCACTCATCGAGTTCACTCGGTATTCCAAGCATGTCAGAGGGTTTCCATGCAAAGACGTACCGATTCTCACGGATGAACTTGATGTGCGCACTTTCCTATTTGGGGTCCAAACCGGTCTCAATGGTGAACTGCTTGGATGAGTCACCCGGAGTGAAATCAACTTGCTTCGTGTCCTCAGCTAGCTTGAACTTGAGTGGCGGGTCAGACTCTATGGTGGGTTTCTTCAAGGGCGTCATGTCAGCCGGTTCAACATTGGCGGTGTAAATTTTTAGCTCTTCAGCCGCACAAGCCGACTCAGCATATGCTGCATCCCCTTCCTCACACTCTAGAGCAATTTTTCTATCACCATTGACTGTGATCGTGCCCTTTGGCCCAGGCATTTTGAGCTTGAGGTATACATAACACGGCCGTGCCATGAAGCGTGCATAAGCCGGTCGCCCAAAGAAATCATGATATGGGCTTTTGATTTTGACCACCTCAAACATCAAAGATTCACATCGATAATTGAACTCTGTATCTAAAGCAACTTCCAGTTTAACCTGGCCAACGGGATAGGCATATTTTCCTGGAACAATCCCATGGAATACCGTAGATGAGGGCTGCAATTGTTTTTCCGACAAGTTCATCCACTTGAAGGTATCATAATACAGTATATTAATGCTGCTGCCACCATCCATGAGCACCTTGGTAAGATTATAACCACCAACTTGAGGTGACACCACCAGAGCAGGACAACCCGAATTCTCGATCCGGGATGGGTGATACTCTCTACTCCGGACAACCGGTTGCTCTGACCAGTTTAAGTACCGAGGGACTGCCAGTTCAACCACATTGATTGCACGCCACTGCAGCTTGCGATCACGCTTGCAAGTGGTAGTTGTGAACACGTGATATTGAACACCGTTCAGTTCTTTAGGATGGCTCTGAAAACCTGTCTGATTTCCTTGTTGTTGAGTGCCTTGGCCGGAGTGCTGGTGTCCAGCCCCACTGTTACCTGAACCTTGATAACCAGACCCTGAGCCGCCTGATCCCTAAAACCTGTATTCTGGTAATTACTAGATGAGCCTCTTCCTGGGAAGCCTGAGCCGCCGGATCCGGGTTGCCCCGGGTTTCCACTACCACCACCTTGATGATTTTAGTAGAACTGATTGTGGTAAGCTTGCATAATATAACAGTTCTCCCAAGAGTGATGCGCTGGTTTGTCAGGGAGGCTATGTTTCAGGCACAAACCTTTCAGTGCTTCCTCAAAATTACGAGCCTTGTTCCTGTTGTAGGGCTTCCCTGAGTTATTCTGCCTTCGGCCCTATCACCAGTGTTGGTGTCGTGATGAAATCTAACAGCCCTCCGGGTTTTTGTGCTTGCCACCATTACCTTGATTATTGTGATTTCCAACATGTCCTGAATTGTTCTGCTAATGACCCTTGCTACCGCCGTTTTTCTTTCCCTTGCTGGCCTGATCATCGTCCAGACTAGGATCTTTCGTGGTATCTAACTCAGCATATCTGTACATTTCACTATTTTTTCCTTATATACTAGACACTGATAGGTGGGTCCTGGGTGACCCGAGCGTCAGTGCATGCGCCAGGTAACGATCAAATGCATTGACCCAATGGAGATGATCCCTTTTGGGCATTTTTAAGTGTGGGTGAGTGGTGGAGGGTAAAAGTGAGGGACGTTAGTTGGGTGGGGTAAAATTGAGGAGTACAAAGCAACTGAAGGCACATAAATAGAAATCCCTAATATTTTATCGTTTGTGCTATTGAATGCATCACGCGCGGTGCCTATAAGAAACTATGTGGCATAGGCTTTCCATCACACACACTTTTTATGTGGAAAACATTTGTGCAAGGTGGCCTAACACAAACAGTTGTCCAGAGGAAGTTGTGTGTGGTTGTTCATGGATTCAACACGTTTACTTCCTACAAACTATGTGGGCTGTCTGAGGTCATCGCCCACGGTGTTGTCTTAATAAATGTTTGCAATAGAAAAACCCAATAAGCAGGCTAATTGGCCTATTATTTTTAATCCATTTAGTAATCAAATTGACATTTCATATTAAACACACAATATATTTCATTTTCGTATTACGGAACCAGGATTTCATAATTGAAATACATCAGAGTACAACATCATATAGCTTAATTAAGCACTCAGTTAGACCATATATATAGGCATATAGCTAGCTACCCCATTACACAACATCACCAATTTTCACACGCAACATCTAAAACCTTTGGAAATTAGCATCATAGACAGTAGTAGATAGACAGATGAATCTCATCTAGAAAACAGCCAAAGTAGAAGGTGAATATTGAGCCTTTAATGATGTTGAAGGTCCTTGCAACTTTAGGCAAATGCCTGTGGATGATAGACCGCCCTGAAGGAAATATGCCCTAGAGGCAATAATAAAGTTATTATTTATTTCCTTATTTCATGATAAATGTTTATTATTCATGCTAGAATTGTATTAACCGGAAACATGATACATGTGTGAATACATAGACAAACATATAGTCACTAGTATGCCTCTACTTGACTAGCTCATTAATCAAAGATGGTTATGTTTCCTAACCATAGACATGTGTTGTTATTTGATTAATGGGATCACATCATTAGGAGAATGATGTGATTGACATGACCCATTCCGTTAGCCTAGCACTTGATCGCTTAGTATATTGCTATTGCTTTCTTCATGACTTATACATGTTCCTGTAACTATGAGATTATGCAACTCCGTTTACGGAGGAACACTTTGGTGCTACCAAACGTCACAACGTAATCGGGTGATTACAAAGGAGTACTACAGGTGTCTCCAAAGGTACATGTTGGGTTGGCGATTTCGAGATTAGGTTTTGTCACTCCGATTGTCGGAGAGGTATCTCTGGGCCCTCTCGGTAATGCACATCACTGTAAGCCTTGCAAGCAATGTAGCTAATGAGTTAGTTAGGGAATGATGCATTTCAGAACGAGTAAAGAGACTTGCCAATGCGAGATTGAACTAGGTATTGGATACCGACGATCAATCTCGGGCAAGTAACATACCGATGACAAAGGAACAACGATGTCGTTATGCGGTTTGACCGATAAAGATCTTAAGTAGAATATGTAGGAACCAATATGGGCATCCAGGTTCCGCTATTGGTTATTGACCAAGAATAGTTCTCGGTCATGTCTACATAGTTCTCGAACTCGTAGGGTCCGCACGCAACAAGGTTTTGATGATGCTTATATTATGAGTTTACATGTTTTGATGTACTCAAGGAGTTCGGAGTCCCGGATGAGATCGGGGACATGACGAGGAGTCTCGAAATGGTCGAGACGTAAAGATTCATATATTGGATGATATGTTTAGGCTAAGGAGTCAAGCCCATGAGGCTTTAGGTCGGTGCAAAAGGAGTTTTATGGAGGCTGGGGCCAAACGCCAGAGACTCGGCGTCGGCCCTGGGCGATGTCGAGGCCCATGGCGTCTGGGCGACGCCGAGGCCCATGGCGTCTGGGCGAGACGCCGAGGCCCATGGCGTCGGGCCAGACGCCGAGCGTTTAATGACGCCCTCGATTCAATCGTACACTAATCATGCACGCAAATGTATACGATCTAGATCAAGGACTCACGGAAGATATCACAACACAACTCTACAAATAAAATAAGTCATACAAGCATCATAATACAAGCCAGGGCCTCGAGGGCTCGAATACAAGTGCTCGATCATAGGCGAAGTCAGCGGAAGCAACAATATCCGAGTACTGGACATAAGTTAAACAAGGTGCCATAAGATGGCTAGCATAAACTGGGATACAGATCGAAGAGGAGCAGGCCTCCTGCAGGATCCTCCTAGGTCACTCCTGGTAAATCGTCGCCGGGGCTGCAGTAGTAGGCACCTCCGTGTAGTAGTCGCCATCGACGGTGGCGTCGCCCTGGCTCCATCGTCGATTGCAGCAATCGAGTAGAGATAGGGGAAAAGGGGAACAAGGCAACCGTGAGTACTCATCCAAAGTACTACGCAAGCAAGGAGCTACACTACATATGCATGGATATATGTGTAAAGGGCCATATCGGTGGACCGAACTGCAGAATGCGAGAATAAGAGGGGATAGCTAGTCTTAACGAAGACTACGCTCGGACCCCGGTCTTGCAATGCATGTAGAAGGCGACAAGCGGAAGTCCTCCAAGTAACATCATATAGCAATAATCCTACCCGGCAATCCCCTGCTCATAACCACGAGCGAGAGCGACCACCGTTGTATCGGCACTTGGAAGGTGTGTTTTATCAAGTATCCGGTTCTAGTTGTCATAAGCTCAAGGTACAACTCCAAGTCATCCTGTTACCAAAGATCACGGCTATCCGAATAGATTAACTTCCTGCGGTGCACCATCTTACCCGGCCGCTTGATCCCATTTGGCGGACACACTTTCTGGGTCATGCCCGCGCGGAAGATCAACACGTCGCAGCCCCACCTAGGCACTGTGAGAGGCCAACACGCGGTCTAAACCTAAGCACGCAGGGTGCGGGCCCATCGCCATACGAGCACACACTGCAAGCGACGTCTGTGACGAAGCAGACCTAGCCCAGCGAGCGTTCGGTCCAATCCGGCGCGTGCCGCTCCGTCACGACGTCTGAAGCATTTCCGGTGATACCACGGCGCGGGATACCCATAACTACTCCCGCGTAGATGGTTAGTGCGTATAAGCTCGTAGCCAACCCGGATCAAATACCAAGACCTCGTTAAGCGTGTTAAGTAACCGCGAACGCCGAACAGGCCAGGCCCACCTCTCTCCTAGGCGGTCTCAACCATGCCTGCCGCTCCGCCACAAAGATCCACTCGCATGGGTGCTCCATCACCGACCCGACTTTAGTCTCGCATGTATCATGTATAAGTATATAGTATATACCGTGATCAACTCCGAGTGATCACGGCCCGATAATATAGCAATGAGGCAGACGGACAAGAAAGTAGGGCCGAGATGAAAGTACTAGCATCCTACACTAAGCATATAGGATTGCGGTAAGGTAACAACGAAGTTACAAGGACAAAGCTATGCAGCAGTATAGGAGTATCTGAAAACAGTAACATGCTATGCTACTCTAATGCAAGCAGTGTAGATAAGAGTAGGCGATATCTGGTGATCAAGGGGGGGCTTGCCTGGTTGCTCTGGCAAGAGAGAGGGGTCGTCAACACCGTAGTTGAACCTAGGCAGCCGCAGGCGTCGGTCTCGTAGTCTAGGAGAGAAGAGGGGAAGAAACAATGAATACAAGTAAGCAGATGCATAGCGATGCATGACATGTCAAGAAGCGATGCTAGGCGTGCCCTAACGTGGTATGAGGGGTACTGGTTAGGGGAAAACATCCGGGAAGTTTTCCCGGTTCCGGACGTCTGTCAGACAGATGAACCGGAGAGGAAAGTTTGCAGGTTCGATAGGTTAGAGGCGTGTGGTGGACGAACGGACTGCGTATCCGGATTCGTCTCGTCGTTCTGAGCAACTTTCATGTTGAAAATATAATCCGGATTACGGATTAAAAGATATGATTTTTAAAAGATTTTATTAATTTCTAGAATTTTAATTAATTATTTAATTAATTTCGAAAATGCATTTATGACATCGACATGATGTCATCTTGCCGATCATCGATCAACAGGGTTGACGAGTCAACCCTGACAATGTGGGTCCGCATGTCATTCACTAATGACTAAATAACCTAATCGATTTAATTAACATTACTTAATTAAGTTAATTAATTATTAGGTTATTTAATTCAGAATTAATTAGATTAATTAATTACTTAATTACTTAATTAATTAATTATTTAGTTAATTAGTTTAATTCATTTTTATTTCAATTATATTTCTGTTTTAATTAAAAACGTTCATTTTGGGGGGGTGGGGCCTCTGTCATTCGCCCAAGGCCAATCGGGCATCTTGGTATGCGAGCGATGCCCGAACCGTCGGCGCGATCAGTGAAAGCGCGATCCGGGGCGATCAGGCGCCCGAGGCCCGGGTCGCGAGCCGAGGCCACGAGCCGACCCGTGGCGGGCGGCGGCGGAGGCGACGGAGAGGTGGGGGGGTTCGTTGGCCGATGGCCGCGCCAGGTCTTGAAGGGGCTCGGTGGGGCGAGGGCGCCGAATGGGGCGCCGGAGATGTCGCCGACGGGGGAAGGAAGGGGGGAGAGGGGCCATCTGTGGCGGGGCGGTCGGGCCTCGAACGGCCGGATCCGGCGGGGAAGGAGAGGAAGGGGGGGTCATGTGCATGATGGCTGGCGGCATGAAGCAGGGCACGGGCCGGGCAGACCTGCGTCGAAAGAAGAGAGAGGGAGTCGGGGTCGGTGCGGTGCTTGGCGAAGCTGTCGTCAGGGAGGGGAGAGAGGGGAAGGGGTCAGGCGTGCTCACCGAGCGCCGCAGGTCTAGGCGGCAGGCTCGGTGGAGGGCGGGATGTCCGTGGGAAGCGGTCGGGGAGCTCATGGCCGCGACGGGAGGCAGGGCAGGCTCGATCCATGTGGCGTCCTCAGGCTCGGGGCGACGGAGGAAGGAGGGGCGCCAGCGTGGCGAGGAGGAGGAGGGGGGGGGGTTCGGGGCGCGGTGGGGCGGGGGGCGACGAGGTGGGCGTGGGGGGTGGCTCGGTCGGGGGTTCGCCGCCCGATCCAGATCGGGTGAGGCGAGGGGCGAGGCGTGTGGGGGGAGAATGGGATGCGGCTAGGGTTGCCGCAGGGGGGGGGGTATGTGGCGGGTGGTGGGCCGATGGGCGGCCCATGGGGGAAGGGAATGGGCGGGGAGGGGGCTGGTGGGGAGGGGGCTGGGTGGGCAGGGGTTTCCCCCTCTCTTTTATTTCGTTTTCTTTTATTATTTTTCTTTCTTCTTTTTTAGTTTAGTTAAAATGCTCGGCATTTTACAAAAATTAGTGCACCCACCAATATTAGGTTAGCTATTTTAGACAACCCCGAACATTTTAGACTTTGTTTTGAAACCTTTTATCGTTTGTTTTAGTTTTGATTTTTGTTTTAGGTCGGGTTGAATCAACGAGAGGTTAATTAACATAACCGGGTGATTCTTGTTGCATAACCATCCGGCGTTACAAATCTCCTCCACTACAAGAAATCTCGTCCGAGATTTAGGAGGTAGAAGGAAAGAGTGCGGGATATTCATCTCGTAGACGATCCTCGCGTTCTGTGTGGCCGTCTTGAGTGATTCGACCATTGGACTTTGAGGAACTTGATCGCCTTCGGCGTGTGCGGCGTTCAGCTTGGTCGAGAATACGGACGGATGCTCTTTATAGGAGAGGTCTGTTGCAATTCGAGCACTTCATGGTCCTTTGCTCGGATTGGGTCCTTGAAGCAGCGTCGGAGTTGGGACACGTGGAACACATCGTGAACTCCGAGAAAGGTTCGACGGAAGCTCCAGTTGATAAGCCACTTTTCCCGCCTTTCGAGAATAGTGAAAGGGCCAATATAGCGGCGCTAACGCCCTTGATCCGGCGGTGAGCACCCTTCATTGGTGTAGCGAAGATAGGCCTTTTCGCCAAAGTTGATAGACCATGTCCTTGTGATAGCGGTCATAATTACTCTTTGACGCGATCGAGCAGCCTTGAGATTCTCGCGAATAATGCGGACTTGTTCTTGGCATGTTGGATAATATCCGGACGAAGAGTGGGCGTTCCCGATTTCGACCAGTTCGAGAGGGTTCGACACTTTCGTCCATATAACACTTGAAGGGGCCATCTTGAGACTAAGCAGATAGCTATTATTATAAGAGAACTCAGCATCGGGAGAGATTCCTCCCATTTCTTGCGAAGGAAGCGACACAAGCTCGAAGCATGTCTTGAGAATTTGGTTGACACGTTCAACTTGCCCTTGAGGCTGCGGATGAAAAGCGATCTTGAAAGATAAATGAGTCCCCATAGCTTCTTGAAAACTTGCCCGAGAATCTTGAAGTGAATAAGCTGCCACGGTCCGAATCGATAACCAGTGGAATACCGTGAAGTGAAACAATTCTGGACATATAGAGCGTTGCAAGCTGACTAGTAGTGATCGTTTCTTTGACCGCCAGAAAATGTGCAACTTTAGAAAGCCGGTCAATGACGACAAGAATAGCATCATTACCTTTCTGCGATTTGGGAAATCCGGTGGCGAAGTCCATTTCAACATGGTCCCATTTCCATTCGGAATAGAGATAGGTTGCGAGTTCCAAAGAGGCCTTTGATGTTCTGCTTTGATCTGACGGCAAGCGTCACACTCGAAACATAGCGAGCAATGTCACTTGCTTCATATTAGACCACGGAATCTCGGCGAATGTCTTGATACATCTTTGTCTGCCGGGGTGGATACATAGAGGTATCATGAGCTTCTTGCATAACCTTCGAGTCATATTCAGATTTTCCTTCTTACATGGCACCACTAGGCGGCCTTTGAAGTACAAGGCGCCATCATCGGCAATAGTGAAGGATGAGGATTTCCTTTCACGATGTCTTGTTTAAGCTTGTAGACTTGAGTCAAATCCTGCATTGTCTTTATGGTGCCCACGAGATCGGGTTCAACAGCCGAGGTATAAAGGAACCCTGGGAACAACACGGAGATTCATCTTTTGGAACTACGGAGGAGGGGAGCGCACCGGAGGAACAATATGGAGGTTCACTTTCTGAATTCTTCAACAAGTGGGGCTGAACTTTGTGAACTTGAAGGTGGTTGCGATAAGACTTGCGGCTCAAGGCATCAGCCATTACATTAGCCTTACGGCATATAGGAAATACCCAAATCAAAGTCTGCTGCAGTCTCCATCCATCTCTCACGACGGAGGTTCAGGTCTGGCTGAGTGCAGATACTTCAGACTTTGGTGGTCGGTGAAGATCTATAGCGATTACCGAGAAGGTAATGTCGCCCTTTGCTTTAGTGCATGAATGACGGCAGCAAGTTCGAGGTCATGAACTGGGTAGTTCTCCTCGTGAGGCGCAAGCTGTCGAGAGGCATAAGCAACCACTGCGCTCTTGCATTAGGACACCGCCTAAACCTTGCGAGAAGCGTCGCGATAAATGACGAAGTCCTTCTTAGTATCGGAGGAGCTAGCATGGGGCGAAGTCAACTTGTCTTTGAGTGCGGAAACTTTCGACACTTATCATCCATTGGAATTTGGCGCTTTATGCAACAGGTTAGTCGAGGCTGGCAATCTTGGAGAAGTTCTCGGCGAATCGACGGCAATAGTGGCGAGACCGAGAAAACTTCGACTTATGCGTTCTTGGAGGAGTCAATCGAGAATAGCCTGAACTCTTTCGGGGTTGACGGCAATACCATCCTTAGAAATGACATGCCCAAGATAGGTTACTTCGGAAGCCGAATTCACATTTGGAGAACTTGGCATAGAGTTGATGCTCTCGTAGCTTTTCGGCACAAAGGCGAAGATGTTCAGCATGTTCTTCTTCATTCTTGGAATAGATCGGGATATCATCCGGATAAACCACGACGAACTTGTCGAGGTAATCCATGAATATATAGTTCATCGGCGAGAGAAGGTGGCTGGAGCATTGGTTAAGCGAAGGACATGACGGTGTACTCGTATGAACCATAACGAGTCACAAATGCGGTCTTGGGGATATCCTCCTCACGAACACGGATCTGGTGGTAACCCAACCTCAAGTCGAGTTTCGAGAACAGCGACGAACCAGCCAATTGATCATAAAGATCATTGATCCGAGGAAGAGGATACTTATTCGAATGGTAGCTTGATTTATAGGGCGGTAGTCTTGGACCAATCGGTTTGTCCCATCCTTCTTCTTGACAAAGAGAAGGTGCTCCCCAAGGTGAGCAACTTGGGCGAATGAAACCGCTTTGAAGAGATTTGTCGATTTCCTCCTTTAGTTCAAGGAGTTCATGCGGCGGCATCTTGTAGGGGCGCTTGGCTATAGGAGTGGTGCACGGTTTCAAGTCGATGACTAATTCGACAGCTCTAGCAGGGGAATCCTGGAAGTTCTTCAGAAAGAGCGTCTTGGAAATCATAAGCAGCAGGAATGTTTTCAATTCCCTCGAGGGTGCGGCGTTCAATGCATTCAATGCATAGAGCCTTGCCTCGGCATCTTGAACCAGACGAGCATTGTAGCTACGATTTCATCGAAGGGTGCAGCAGATGGGCGGTCTTAGTGGCGCAAGCGATTGGCGCCGTATCGCTTTCAACCAATCCATCCCAAAATGAGGTCGATGTTAGGCGTCTTGAGGATAATGGGGAGGCATAGAATTCCAACCCTTGATTTCCACGGGGCGTCGGCGCCAACCATGGAGGTTTGACATTGTCCCAATGGGGTTTTACCACTACCGAAGAGTTCATCTCTTCACACTTAACGTCGTGCTTGTATGCAAAGTCTTGAGACATGAATGAATGCGATGCTCTGAATCGAATAAAGCAGATCTGGTACTGAATTTACGAGGAGTGTACCCATCACGATGGCGAGGCTGGTCTTGAGCTTCGTTCGGATCAACGTGGTTGGCCTGAGCTTGCCCATAAGACTTGCCGGTGTTGTTGCGGTTACAGGTGTTTCCACGGCCATTCTTTGGAAGGGCGATTGATTACGGTTACGGTTGCATTCTCTAGCACGGTGCCTGGTTGTCCGCTTTGAAGCATAAGCCATTATTGGGAGTGGGAGCAGGAGCTTGGGGTGGTGGAGCTGGAAGCTTGGCTGCTTAGTTGTAGGCGACGCGAGGTGTAGCATAGTTCGCTTTGGAGCAGGTGCATTCGGCTGGTACATGCTGTTGGGAATCCATATCTTGCGCAACCTGCGAGGGCGGGCCCAAGATGAGCCCGTGTCGCAGTTGCGCTGTTAGAGCTCTGGTATTCCTGCAGACCAGTTTCGACATTGATAGCTTTGTTCACCAAGGTGGCGAAATCAGCAAAGTCGTGCACTAGAAGTGCGAGCTTGATGTCGACTTGAAGACCGTCACGGAACTTCTCTTGTCTGCGTGCATCGGTTGCAATATCCTCTTGACATAGCGAGACAAGTCCAAGAACTCTCGTGATAGGCTTCAACAGTCTTGTTGCCTTGGGTGAGGTTGCGGAACTCACGCTTCTTCGGTCCATGACCCCTTGAGGATGAAGCGGGCACGGAAGGCAGCACGGAAGTCCGGCGGTGATGAGTGTTCCAAGCTGGCGAAATCGCGGTGGCTGTCCCACCATTGAGCTGCGGGTCCCTTGGGAAGAAGGAAGCAAAAGTGACATAGCTGGCGGGGCTACATCAGCAGACTCCATCTCATAGGTGATGTCACGGAGCGATCATCGACATCCGATGGCTGAGTTGAGCTGCGGTACACGCTGGGGTTGAGCGTATGAAATCCTGCGAGTTGTCCCGTTTGGTCTTTGGTGCATATTGGGCGAGGCGAGCCATCATGTTCTCCATGAACTGGCGATTCATCTCGAGCTGTTGGATCATACCAGCCATGTACTCGGCGGTGGTGGGAAGTTGGCACCACGACCACGACTGCTGGCCTAACCATCCTGCTATTATATAACGAGGGTAGTTCAGCATTTGAGAAATTAAGCAAGAGGCAGGAATCATTCATGATGAAACATGCATAATGAAAGCAGCATGATGGGAACTACATAGTAGTTGGCATATCTTACAAAGGAATCATGCATAGAGTTCGATACATAGAGTCCGATTACATAGACTACTACATCATAGGCGCACACGGGCTCATGGCGAATACATCAAATACTAACAAGCAAGTCTACATCGGTCCACGCAGATGCTGCGGAGGTAGGCTGTAGCACGAAAGGTGATAGTGCGGCGGTGGATAGTCCTCCACGTCGGTGACACAGGGGCGCGGATACTCGGTGCTGAATCCGGCGTCCGTGTGGCGAAAAGGGCCAAGTCTTGGAGAGTAGCCTCCACGTCGTAGCCAACCGACACCCTGGGCATCACGGTCTGGCTGGGTAGATCGCGAGCACGCGGCAGCTCTCCGGATCGGACAAAGGGTGCATCAGCGTCGAGCACGGTAGAGGTCTTGACGGGTGATGTACAACTCGTGGCGAAGAGCTCGGTTAGCTCGATCCAGCCCATCGACATGCAGAACAAAGTTACGATGGTGGAAGGCTCTCTGGTAACGATGGTGTAGGCAGCGGTGTAGTAACCCTCCTCACCAACATCGACGCGATAGCAATGTGCACGAAGGGGAGGTGTCCACTCTCGATACTCGCGAAGGCGTGTCGAGCAGCATAAGCAGCATCGTGGACTGCCATATCGATAGTCACTCCAACACCATGTGCGGTGTGCAGACGATGAGTGGACTCGTACTCCGAGAGTAGAGGTGGGCGATGGCGCGTGCATCGCTCTGGTTGTAGTCCTAGTACTCCTCATAGGCGGTGTACTCGGGGTGCCAGCGATAACCCGGATAGGTCATCATCTCGGCTAGCACCGCAGTGATCCCGAGGCACCAATGGCCGTCGTGTGGCGCACGACCTGCCTCGTGGGTTCCATCTGAAAACAAAGGCGTTTCAAAGGAGTCAAATGGCGAGGTGGAAATTGTTCAAATACAATTCCAAAAACAACTTAGGCTATATCCAACTTTGGGGTGAATGCGGTCACGGGATCCTAGTGATAGTTAGTAAAATCGTTTAACCCGAGTAGAAGAGAGTTGAGTCCCGAGTAAAGGTCGAGGAGTAAAAGATCCTAATACCACCCGATGGCGGCGTGGGCCCGTAAGGCACACAGCCAAGTTAGTAAAAGTTTTGCAATGTCTAGACTCGACTTCGCCAAGGAGTGTGGAAGGGGATTCCTACAGCGATCGGCTCGATACCAACTTGTGGCGCCCTCGATTCAATCGTACACTAATCATGCACGCAAATGTGTACGATCAAGATCAAGACTCACGGAAGATATCACAACACAACTCTACAAATAAAATAAGTCATACAAGCATCATAATACAAGCCAGGGCCTCGAGGGCTCGAATACAAGTGCTCGATCATAGACAAGTCAGTGGAAGCAACAATATCTGAGTACGGACATAAGTTAAACAAGGTGCCATAAGATGGCTAGCACAAACCGGGATCAGATCGAAGAGGAGCAGGCCTCTGCACAGGATCCTCCTAGGTCACTCTCTGGTAAATCGTCGCCGCCGGCTGCTGCAGTAGTAGGCACCTCCGGTGTAGTAGTAAATCATCGGCGGTGGCGTCGCTCTGGGCTCCATCGTGCAGGTTGCAACAATCGAGTAGAGATAGGGAAAAGGGGAACAAGGCAACCGTGAGTACTCATCAAAGTACTGCAAGCAAGGAGCTACACTACATATGCATGGATATATGTGTAAAGGCCATATCGATGGACTGAGCTGCAGAATGCGAGAATAAGAGGGGATAGCTAGTCTTAACGAAGACTAAACCACGGACACGGTCTTGCAATGCATGAAGAGGACAAGCGGAAGTCCTCAAGTAACATCATATAGCAATAATCCTACCCGCAATCCCTGCTCATAACCCCGAGCGAGAGCGACCACCGGTTATATCGGCACTTGGAAGGTGTGTTTTATCAAGTATCCGGTTCTAGTTGTCATAAGCTCAAGGTACAACTCCAAGTCGTCCTGTTATCGAAGATCACGGCTATCCGAATAGATTAACTTCCTGCGGTGCACCATCTTACCCAAAGACGCTTGATCCCATTTGGCGGACACACTTTCTGGGTCATGCCGGCGCGGAAGATCAACACGTCGCAGCCCCACCTAGGAACAACAGAGAGGCCAACACGCGGTCTAAACCTAAGCCGCAGGGCAGGCCCATCGCCCGAAAGCACACCTGACGTTGCGTCTGTGCCGGAAGCAGACCTAGCCAGTGAGCGTTCCAGTCCAATCCGGCGCGGCGCGTCGTCGTGACGTCTGAAGTGCCGGTGATACCACGGCGCGGGATACCCATAACTACTCCAGCGTAGATGGTTAGTGCGTATAAGCTCGTAGCCAACCCAGATCAAATACCAAGACCTCGTTAAGCGTGTTAAGTAATGCATGAGCGCCGAACGAGGCCAGCCCACCTCTCTCCTAGGCGGTCTCAACCATACGCCGCTCCGCCACAAAGATCCACTCATGGGTGCTCCATCGGCCGACCGACTTTAGTCTCGCATGTATCATGTATAAGTATATAGTATATACCGTGATCAACTCCGAGTGATCACGGCCCGATAATATAGCACGGCGACGCAGACAAGAAAGTAGGGCCACAGATGAAAGTACTAGCATCCTATACTAAGCATATAGGATTGCGGTAAGGTAACAATGAAGTTACAAGGACGAGGCTATGCAGCGGTATAGGAGTATCAAAAGCAGTAACATGCTATGCTACTCTAATGCAAGCAGTGTAGATAAGAGTAGGCGATATCGGTGATCAAGGGGGCTTGCTGGTTGCTCACGGCAAGAGAGAGGGTCGTCAACACCGTAGTCGAGCCCAGGCATTCTGCAGCGTCGGTCTCGTAGTCTACCGGAGAGAAGAGGGGAAGAAACAATGAATACCAAGTAAGCAGATGCATAGCGATGCATGACATGTCAAGAAGCGATGCTAGGCGTGCCCTAACGTGGTATGAGAAGGGCTTGGTTAGGGGGAAAACATCCGGAAGTTTTCCGGTTCGAGACGTCTGTCGAGATGATGAACCGGAGAGGAAAGTTTGCAGGTTCGATAGGTTAGAGGCGTGTGGTGGGCGAGCGGAGTTGCGTATCCGGATTCGTCTCGTCGTTACGAGCAACTTTCATGTTGAAAATATTTTAATCCGGATTACGGATTAAAAGATATGATTTTAAAAGATTTTATTAATTTACGGAATTTTAATTAATTATTTAATTAATTTCGAAAATGCATTTATGACATCAGCATGATGTCATGCCGACGTCATCAGTCAACATGGTTGACTCAGTCAACCCTGACAGGTGGGTCCCGCATGTCATTCACTAATGACTAATTAACCTAATCAGATTTAATTAACATTACTTAATTAAGTTAATTAATGATTAGGGTTAATTAATTCAAAATTAATTAGATTAATTAATTACTTAATTAATTATTTAGTTAATTAGTTTAATTCATTTTTATTTCAATTATATTTCTATTTTAATTAAAACGTTCATTTTGGGGGTGGGGCCCCTGTCATTAACCCAAGGCCAATCGGGCATCTTGGTATCTTGGCGATGCGAACCCGATCGGGCGCGATCGGTAGGGCGCGATCGAGGGGCGTCAGGCGCCGAGGCCACGGGCAGCCTTGGCGAAGCCCACGCGCAGCGACGGGCGGGCAGCGGGCGCGAGGCGCGGAGGTGGGGTTGGGCCGTGGCAGCGCCGTCTTGGGGAAGAGGGCTCGGTCGGGGCGAGGCACGAATGGGCGCCGGAGATGTCGGGGGGGGGAAGGAAGGAAGAGAGGGGCCATGCGGTGGCGGGGCGGTCGGGACCTCGAGCAGCCGGATCCGGCGGGGAAGGAGAGGAGCGGGGGGGGGTCGGTCGTGGCATGGCCGAGCCAGGCAGCACAGAACCTGGCGTCGAAGAGGAGAGGGAGGCAGAAGTCGGTCTGCAGGTGGCCGGAGCCGTCGTCAGCCAGGAGGGAGAGAGGGAACCGGGGTCAGGCGTGCTCACCGAGCGCCTGCAGGTCTAGTGATGGCCGGGCTCGGTGGAGGGCGGGATGTCCGTGGGAAGCGGTCGGGGAGCTCAGCGCGGTGACGGGAGGCGGGGCGAGGCTCGACCATGGGTGGGCGGTCGCTCGGGCTCGGGCTGACGGAGGAAGGAGGGCGCTCAGCGGTGGCGAGGAGGAGGAGGGGGGGTTCGGGGCGCGGTGGGGCGGCGGGGGGCGGCGACGAGGTGGGGCGCGGAGGTGGCTCGGTCGGGGTTTCTCCGCCCGATCCAGATCGGGTGTGGCGAGGAGCGAGGCGTGTGGGGGAGAATGGGATCTGGCTAGGGTTGCAGCAGTGGGGGGGTATGTGGCGTGGTGGGCGATGGGCGGCCTGTGGGGGAAGGGAATGGGCAGGCGAGGGGGCCTGGTGGGGAGGGGGGGCTGGCTGGGCCAGGGGGTTTTCCCCCCTCTCTTTTATTTCGTTTTTCTTTTATTATTTTTCTTTCTTCTGTTTTTAGTTTAGTTAAAATGCTCTGGCATTTTACAAAAATTAGTGCACCCCACCAATATTAGGTTAGCTATTTTAGACAACCCCCGAACATTTTAGACTTTGTTTTTGAAACCTTTTATCGTTTGTTTTAGTTTTGATTTTTGTTTTAGGTCGGGTTCGAATCAACGAGAGGTTAATTAACATAACCGGGGTGATTACTGTCGCATAACCATCCGGGCGTTACACGTTTGGTCCTGGAGTCCGAGTGGGACTCTTGCCTTTCGGGCAAAACCGACTTTGAGGAGGCTTTTGCTCCAAGTTTCGACCGGGGCTCAACATATAAATAGAGGCAGGGCTAGCACCAAAGATACAACAATTGATCCTTGGATCTCTTAGCCGTGTCTGGTGCCCCCTCCACCATATTCCACCTCGGTCATATCGTCGCGGAGTTTAGGCGAAGCCTGCTTGATAGAGCATCATCATCGCCACCACGCTTTGTCGTCTTGACGGAACTCATCCCCGACACTTTGCTGGACCGGTCGGGGATCGTCATCGAGCTGAGCGTGTGCTGAACTTCGGAGGTGCCGTCGTTCGATGCTTGGATCGGTCGGATCGTGAAGGCGCACGACTACATCAACGCGTTGTCATAGCGCTTCGCCACGGTCTCACGAGGGTGCGTGGACAATACTCTCCCCACTCGTTGCTATGCCATCACCATGATCTTGCGTGCGGCGTAGGGAATTTTTGAAATTACTCGTTCCCCAATGATGGCATCCGAGCCTGGTTTTATCGTTGATGTTATATGCGAGTAGAACACAAGTAAGTTGTGGGCGATACAAGTCATCTGCTTACCGACATGTCATACTTTGGTTCGGCGGTATTGTGAGATGAAGCGGCCGGACCGACATTACAGACGCTACGCTGCGAGACTGGTTTCACCGCTGCGAGCACTCGTTGCTTAAAGGTGGTGGCGGGTGTCTGTCTCTCTCACTTTAGTTGAACCAAGTTTGGTTATGCCCGGTCCTTGCGAAGGTTAAAACAGCACCAACTTGACAAACTATCGTTGTGGTTTTGATGCGTAGGTAAGAATGGTTCTTGCTCAGCCCGTAGCAGCCACGTAAAATTTGCAACAACAAAGTAGAGGGCGTCTAACTTGTTTTTGCAGGGCATGTTGTGATGTGATATGGTCAAGGCGTGATGCTATATTTTATTGTATGAGATGATCATGTTTTGTAACGAAGTTATCGGCAATGGCAGGAGCCATATGGTTGTCGCTTTATTGTATGAAATGCAAAAGCCATGTAATTGCTTTACTTTATCACTAAGCGGTAGCGATAGTCGTAGAAGCAATAGTTGGCGAGGCGACAACGATGCTACGATGGAGATCAAGGTGTCGCGCCGGTGATGATGGTGATCCTGGCGGTGCTTGGAGATGGAGATCACAAGCACAAGATGATGATGGCCATATCATATCACTTATATTGATTGCATGTGGTGTTTATCCTTTATGCATCTTATCTTGCTTTGATTGGCGGTAGCATTTTAAGATGATCTCTCACTAATTATCAAAAGTATTCTCCTGAGTATGCACCATTGCCAAAGTTAAATGTGTACCACGTGATGATCGGGTGTGATAAGCTCTCGTCCATCTACAGCGGGTGCAAGCCAGTTTTGCACACGCGGAATACTCGAGTTAAACTTGGCGAGCCTAGCATATATAGATATGGCCTCGGAACACGGAGACCGAAAGGTCGGCGTGAATCATATAGTAGATATGATCAACATAGTGATGTTCACCATTGAAAACCACTCCATCTCACGTGATGATCGGTTATGGTTTAGTTGATTTGGATCACGTGATCACTTAGATGACTAGAGATGTCTATCTAAGTGGGAGTTCTTAAGTAATATGATTAATTGAACTTTAACTTATCATGAACTTAGTCCTGGTAGTATTTTGCAAATTATGTTGTAGATCAATAGCTCGCGTTGTTGCTTCCCTATGTTTTTGCTTCCCTATGTTTTTATATGTGTTCCTAGAAAATTGTATTGAAAAATGTTAGTAGCAATGATGCGGATTGGATCCGTGATCTGAGGTTTATCCTCATTGCTGCCTGTAAGAATTATGTCCTTAATGCACCGCTAGGTAGCGGACCTATTGCAGGAGAAAATGCGAGATGTTATGAGCGTTTGGCTGGCTCAATATGATGACTACTTGATAGTTTAGTGCACCATAATTAGCGGCTTAGAATCGGGACTTCAAAGGCGTTTTGAACATCATGGACCATATGAGATGTTCCAGGAGTTGAAGTTAATATTTCAAGCAAATACCGAGTTGAGAGATATGAAGTCTCCAACAAGTTCTATAGCTAAAAGATGGAGGAGAATCGCTCAACTAGTGAGCATGTTCTCAGATTGTGCAGGTACTTCAAATCGCTTGAATCAAGTGGGAGTTAATCTTCCAGATAAGATAGTGATTGACAGAATTCTCTAGTCACCATCACTAAGTTACTAGAACTTCCTGATGAACTGTAGTATGCAAGGGATGATTTAAACAATTCCCAAGCTCTTCGCGATGCTAAAATCGGCAAAGGTAGAAATCAAGAAAAACATCAAGTGTTGATGGTTGACAAGATCACTAGTCTCAAGGAAAAGGGCAAAGGGAAGAAGGGGAACTTCAAGAAGAACGGCAAGCAAGTTGCTGCTCGAGTGAAGAAGCCCAAGTCTAGACCTAAGCCTGAGACTAAGTGCTTTTGTTGCAATGGAACTGGACACTGGAAGCGGAACTACCAAAAGTATTTGGCGGATAAGAAGGATGGCAAAGTGAAAAAAGGTATATTTGATATACATATTATTGATGTGTATTTTACTAGTCTTCGTAGCAACCCCTCGGTATTTGATACTGGTTCGGTTGCTAAGAGTAGTAACTTCGAAAGCAGGAGTTGCGAGAATAAGCAGAAACTAGTTGAAGGGAAGTGACGATGAGTGTTGGAAGTAGTTCCAAGATTGATATGATCCTCATCGCACACTCCCTATACTTTCGGGATTAGTGTTGAACCTAAATAAATGTTATTTGGCGTTTGCGTTGAGCATGAATATGATTTGATCATGTTTATTGCAATACTGATTATTCATGTAAGTTAGAGAATAATTATTGTTACATTTACATGAATAAAACCTTCTATGGTCATACACCCAATGAAAATGGTTTGTTGGATCTCGATCATAGTGATACACATATTCATAATATTGAAACCAAAAGATGCAAAGTTAATAATGATAGTGCAACTTATTTGTGGCACTGCAGTTTAGGTCATATTGGTGTAAAGCGCATGAAGAAACTCCATGCTGATGGGATTTTTGAATCACTTGATTATGAATCACTTGATGCTTGCGAACCATGCCTTATGGGCAAGATGACTAAATACTCCGTTCTCCGGAACAGTAGAGCGAGCAACTGACTTATTGGAAATAATACATACTGATGTATGCGATCCAATGAGTGTTGATGCTCGTGGCAAGTATCATTATTTTTTGACCTTCACAAGATGATTTGAGCAGATATGGGTATATCTACTTGATGAAACATAAGTCTGAAATAATTGAAAGGTTCAAAGAATTTCAGAGTGAAGTGGAAAAATCATCGTAACAAGAAAATAAAGTTTCTGCGATCTGATCACGGAGACGAATATTTGAGTTACGAGTTTGGTCTTCAATTAAAACAATGTGGAATAGTTTCACAGCTCACGCCACCTGGAACACCACAACGTTATGGTATGTCCGAACATCGTAACCGCACTTTATTGGATATGGTGCGATCTATGATGTCTCTTATTGATTTACCATTATTGTTTTGGGGTTATGCATTAGAGACAGCTGCATCCACGTTAAAAGGGCACCATCTAAATCTGTTGAGACGACACTATATGAACTGTGGTTTAGCAAGAAACCCAAGTTGTCGTTTCTTAAAGTTTGGGGCTACGATGCTTATGTGAAAAAGTTTCATCCTGATAAGCTCAAACCCAAATCAGAGAAATGCGTCTTCATAGAATACCCAAAGGAAACTATTGGGTACACCTTCTATCACAGATCCGAAGGCAAGTTATTCGTTGCTAAGATGGATCCTTTCTAGAGAAGGAGTTTCTCTCGAAAGAAGTGAGTGGGAGGAAAGTAGAACTTGATGAGGTAATTGTACCTTCTCCCAAATTGGAAAGTTGTTCATCACGAAGTCAGTTCGGTGATTCCTACACCAATTAGTGAGGAAGTTAATGATGATGATCATGAAACTTCAGATCAAGTTGCTACCGACCCTCGTGGGTCTTGAGTAAGATCCGCACAGAGTGGTGCGGTAATCGTGTTCTAGAAGTCATGTTACTAGACCATGATGAACCTCACGAACTATGAGGAAGCGATGATGAGCCCAGATTCATGAAATGGCTTGAGGCCATAAAATCTGAGATATGATCCATGTATGAGAACAAAGTATGGACTTTGATTAACTTGCTCGATGATCAGCAAGCCATGTTAAATAAATGGATCTTCAAGAGGAAGACTGACACCGATAGTAGTGTTACTATCTACAAAGCTCGACTTGTTGCAAAAGGTTTTCGACAAGTTCAAGGTGTTGAATACGATGAGATTTTCTCACTCGTAATGATGCTTAAGTCTGTCCGAATCATGTTAGCAATTGCCACATTTTATGAAATCTGGCAAATGGATGTCAAAACTGCATTCCTTAATGGATTTATTAAATAAGAGTTGCATATGATGCAACCAGAAGGTTTTGTCAATCCTAAAGATGCTAACAAAATGTGCAAGCTCCAGCGATCCATCTATGGACTGGTGCAAGCATCTCGAGTTGGAATATATGCTTGATGATTTGATCAAAGCATATGGTTTTATACAGACTTTTGGAGAAGCCTGTATTTACAAGAAAGTGTGTGGGAGCACTCGGCATTTACGATAAGTATATGTGAATGACATATTGTTGATCGGAAATAATGTAGAATTATTACGCAAAGCATAAAGGAGTATTTGAAAGGAGTTTTTCAAAGAAGGACCTCGGTAAAGCTACTTATATATTGAGCATCAAGATCTATTGAGATAGATCAAGGCGGCTTGATAAGTTTTTCAATAAGTACATACCTTGTCAAGATTTTGAAGTAGTTCAAAATGGAGCAGTCAAAGAAAAGTTCTTGCACGTGTTGCAAGCGTGTGAAATTGAGTAAGACTCAAATCCCGACCACGGCGAGAAAATAGAAAAGAAAATGAAATTCATTCCCTATGCCTCAGTCATAGGTTCTATAAAGTATGCTATGCTATGTACCGGACCTATTGTATACCTTGCTCTGAATTTGGCAAGGAGTACAATAGTGATCTAGGAGTAGATCCTTTGGACATTGGTCAAGAACATCCTTAGTGAGGACTAAGGAAATAATTCTCGATTATGGAGGTGATAAAAGAGCACGTCGTAAAGAGTTACATCGATGCAAGCTTTTACACTGATCCAGATGACTCTAAGTCTCAATCTGGATACATATTGAAAGTGGGAGCAATTAGCTAGAGTAGCTCCGTGCGAGCATTGTACACATAGAATATTTGCAAAATACATACGGCTCTGAATGTGACAGACCGTTGACTAAGCTTCTCTCACGAGAAAAACATGATCATACCTTAGTACTCTTTGGGTGTTAATCACATAGCGATGTGAACTAGATTATTGACTCTAGTAAACCCTTTGGGTGTTGGTCACATGACGATGTGAACTATGGGTGTTAATCACATACGAGATGTGAATATTAGTGTTGAATCACATGATGATGTGAACTAGATTATTGACTCTAGTGCAAGTGGGAGGCTGAAGGAAATATGCCTAGAGGCAATAATAAATTTATTATTTATTTCCTTATTTCATGATAAATGTTTATTATTCATGCAAGAATTGTATTAACAGGAAACATGATACATGTGTGAATACATAGACAAACATATAGTCACTAGTATGCCTCTACTTGACTAGCTCATTAATCAAAGATGGTTATGTTTCCTAACCATAGACATGTGTTGTTATTTGATTAATGGGATCACATCATTAGGAGAATGATGTGATTGACATGACCCATTCCGTTAGCCTAGCACTTGATCGTTTAGTATATTGCTATTGCTTTCTTCATGACTTATACATGTTCCTCGTAACTATGAGATTATGCAACTCCGTTTTTGGAGGAACACTTTGGGTGCTACCAAGCGTCACAGCGTGAATGGGTGATTATAAAGGAGTACTATAGGTGTCTCCAAAGGTACATGTTGGGTTGGCGTATTTGAGATTAGGTTTTGTCACTCCAATTGTCGGAGAGGTATCTCTGGGCCCTCTCGGTAATGCACATCACTGTAAGCCTTGCAAGCAATGTAGCTAATGAGTTAGTTAGGGAATGATGCATTACGTAACGAGTAAAGAGACTTGCTAGTAACGAGATTGAACTAGGTATTGGATACCGATGATCGAATCTCGGGCAAGTAACATACCAATGACAAAGGGAACAACGTATGTCGTTATGCGGTTTGACCGATAAAGATCTTCGTAGAATATGTAGGAACCAATATGGGCATCCAGGTTCCGCTATTGGTTATTGACCAAGAATAGTTCTCGGTCATGTCTACATAGTTCTCGAACCCGTAGGGTCCATTGACGCTTAAGGTTTCGATGGCAGTTATATTATGAGTTTACATGTTTTGATGTCTGAAGAAGGAGTTGAGTCCGGATGAGATCGGGGACATGACGAGGAGTCGGTCGAGGCGTAAAGATTCATATATTGGATGATATGTTTAGGCCAAGGGGTCAAGCCCATGAGGCTTTAGGTCGGTGCAAAAGGAGTTTTGCGGAGGCCAGGGGGCCAAACGCCGGAGACCCTGGCGTCTGGCCCTGGGCCAGACGCCGAGGCCCATGGCGTCTGGGCCAGACGCCAAGGATTGTGGCATTTGGTCCTAGAGTCCGAGTGGGACTCTTGCCTTTCGGGCAAAACCGACTTTGAGGAGGCTTTTGCTCCAAGTTTCGACCCCGGGGCTCAACATATAAATAGAGGGGTAGGGCTTGCACCAAAGATACAACAATTGATCCCTCGGATCTCTTAGCCGTGTGCGGTGCCCCCTCCACCATATTCCACCTCGGTCATATCGTCGCGGAGTTTAGGCGAAGCCCTGCGCCGGTAGAGCATCATCATCGTCACCACGCCGTCGTCTTGTGGAACTCATCCCGACACTTTCTTTGGATCGAGTCCGGGATCGTCATCGAGCTGAGCGTGTCTGAACTTCGGAGGTGCCGTCGTTCGGTGCTTGGATCGGTCGGATCGTGAAGGCGACGACTACATCAACCGCGTTGTCATAACGCTTCGCTTACGGTCTCACGAGTGCGTGGACAATACTCTCCCCTCTCGTTGCTATGCCATCACCATGATCTTGCGTGTGCGTAGGAATTTTTTTGAAATTACTACGTTCCCCAACACGCCCATCCTTCATGCTCTTGAGGAAGACTTCAATATTGTACCGTGGGTGTTGTATGAACACCTTCCTTGCCTCTTGACCATACATGTGGTTTGAGAGGTAATCATCAGTGAACTGCTTTGGAAAGGCCTGAAAACAAAGATATGCATAAATATCTTCTCTACATTTCGAAATGGCGCAAAGGAATAAGAAAAAGGTATAATATTAGTACCATCCTGTAGTTCACTGTTGTGTTCTTCATTGTGCAAACAAAGATCTTGTTGTTTTTCGTCGCTAGTTGATGACCCACACGTATAGGGGATCGATCTTAGTCCTTTCGATAAGTAAGAGTGTCGAACCCAATGAGGAGCAGAAGGAAATGATAATTGGTTTTCAGCAAGGTATTTTCTTCAAGCACTAAAATTATTGGTAACAGGTAGTTTGATAGCAAGGTAATTTGTAACAGGCAATAAGTAGCAATAGCAACTAAGGTGCAGCAAGGTAGCCCAATCCTTTTTGTAGCAAAGGACATGCCGGAACTTTCTCTTATAGCAAGTAAAGAGTTCTTGATGACACACGGGAGTTCCATCTGATCACTTTCATCATGTTTGTTTGATTCGCGTTCGCTACTTTGATAATTTGATATGTGGGTGGACCAGTTCTTGGGTGCTGTTCTTACTTGAACAAGCCTCCCACTTATGACTAACCCCTCTCGCAAGTATTCGCAACAATGAAATAATAATTAAGATAAATATAACCATAGCATGAAACATTTGGATCCAAATCAGCCCCTTACGGAATAGCACATAAACTAGGGTTTAAGCTTCTGTCACTCTAGCAACCCATCATCTAATTACTACTCCACAATGCATTCCCTTAGGCCCAAATATGGTGAAGTGTCATCTAGTCGACGTTCACATAACACCACTAAGGGAAAGAACTACATACATATCATCGAAATATCAAACGAATACCAAATTCACATGATTACTTATGACAAGACTTCTCCCATCTCCTCAAGAACAAAAGTAACTACTCACAAATCTTATTCATGTCCAAGATCAGAGGGGTATTCAATAGCATTAAGGATCTAAACATATAATCTTCCACCAAATAAATCAACTAGCACCAACTACAAGATGTAATCAACACTACTAGCAACCCACAAGTACCAATCTGAGGTTTTGAGACAAAGATTGAATACAAGAGATGAACTAGGGTTTCAGATGAGATGGTGCTGGTGCAGATGTTGATTAAGATTGGTCCTCCCATGATGAGAGGGTTGTTGGTGATGAAGATGGCTTCGATTTCCCCCTTTTGGAGGGAAGTGCCCCTGGCGGAGTCGCTCCGGCAGAGGGCAAAAGTGCTCTTGCCCAAGTTCTGCCTCGAGACGGTGGTCCCAAAAGTCTTCCCTTATTTTTTCTAGGGCAAATGGGATTATATTCCAAAAGATGGGCCACAGAGGCTGGCCAGGGGCCCCACAGGCTACTAAGGCGTGCCCAGAGGGTGGGCGCGCCCTGGTGCCTTGTGGGCACGTGGGTGGCCTCCTATGGTATTTATTTCTTCTAGTATTTTTATTTATTCCAAAATAATTCTCCGTGAAACTTCAGTTCATTTGGAGATGTGCAGAATAGGTATCTCTGACATAGCTTTTTAAGGTGCAGAATTCCAGCTGCCGGCAATCTCCTTCTTCATGTAAATTGCAAATTAAGAGAGAAAAGACAATAGAATTGCTCCACAAAGTATTATATTGATAAAAAACATTATAAATAACAATAGGAAAACATGTTGGAAAATGGATGTATCACTAGTTTCTTTATCCTAACAATGGTTCTGAGTTTCTTCACTTGACTGATACATCTCCAATGTATCTATAATTTTTCATTATTCCATGCTATTATATTATCAGTCTTGGATACTTTCTATGCATTTTTATAATATTTATATCATTTTGGTAACTAACATATTAACCCAGTGCCTGTGCCAGTTGCTACTTTCTGCATGTTTTTAGTTTTCCAAAAAATAAGTACCAAACAAAGTCCAAACGCTACGAAACTGTTTGATGATTTTTTTCTGGACAAGAGAGACCCTGGAAGCTTGGGGAGGAGACCAGATGACGAACAAGGAGATGGCAAGGCAACATGGCGCACCCTGTTGCCTTGTGGGCCACTCATGGCTCCATTTGACCTAATCCACTTCTATACATTCTCAAATATTGGGAAACCAACATAGAACCACCCGAAACATTTTTTCCGCCGCTGCAAGCTTCTGTTCTTCCATGATCCCATGTGGAGGCCTTTTTCGGTACTCTGCCGAAGGGGGAACCGATCACGAAGGGCTTCTACATCATCCTTGTTGCCTTCCGATGATGCGTGAGTAGTTCACCATAGACCTATGGGTCCATAACTAGTATCTACATGGCTTCTTCTCTCTCTTTGATCTTCAATACAATGTTCTCCTCAGTATTCTTGGCATTCTATTCGATCTAATCTTCTTTGCGGTGTGTTTGTTGGGATCCGATGAATTGTGGGTCTATGATCTGAATGTTCATGAGAAGTAATTGAGTCTTTTCTGAACTTTATTATGCATGATTTTATATCTTTGTATTTCTCTTTGATTTATCCATTTGGTTTGGCCAACTAGATTGATTTATCTTCAGTGGGAGAGGTTCTTTGTAATGGATTCAATCTTGCAGTGCTACATATCCCAGTGATAGAAAGGGACAAGACACTTGTTTATATTATTTTAATGAAGGGTAAAACGATAGGGTTTATTCATATTGATTGGGTTTACTTTGTCTACATCATGTCATCTTGCTTTAGGCGTTACTCCATTTTGTATGAACTTAATACCATAGATCAATCTTGGATAGCAGATGACTGGTGGAATAATAGTAGTAGATGTAGGCATGAGTCAGTCTACTTGTCTCAGACATGTTGCCTATATACATGGTCATTTCCTTGAATATCGTCATGACTATGCGCTTTTCTATCTATTGCCCAACAGTAATTTGTTCACCCACCATATGCTTTGTGTTCAAGAGAGAAGCCTCTAGTGAAAACTATGGCCCCTGTTGGGGATATAACCCCACGGCGTGACCCACCCAGGAGGGGCCGGGTTACACTGTTGGCGACTCAGAGTGGAAGCCTAAGTAGGGCCAAGAAACTAGATATGGAACTAGAGGGCAACTTACGTGATGAGCCGCCAGAGGCCTAGGCCCAGAAGATGGTGCGAGACCCGGCGCTTGTAAGCCGCCCAACGACGACTTGCCTAGCAAGGCAAGGTGACTTAGAACTCGGGATGTTCATGTTGTGTGGTCCGTCTTGGACTCTTGTAAGCCCAGGGCCTCGACCTGTGTATATAAAAGGCGAGACCCTGCGGCGGGTTAACTCAAGTAACAACCAATCGATAGCTAGGTCAAGCGATTCCACTCCCTTGTAATCGATACTCAATTAATATAACACAAAGCATGAAGTAGGCTTTTACCTCGTTGGTGAGGGGCCGAACCTGGGTAAACCTGTGTCCTTAATCCTGTTCAACCCCTTCGAGCTAAGCTACGTTGCGAGGGCTCCACACCTAAGTCCTTTCACAAGGGCATCTGCCGTGACAAAACCACCACAGTTGGCGCCCACCGTGGGGCCTGCGCACGGTGGTTTCGAGTGCTTGAGGGGCTCTTTCCCAGGGATCGAGGGATACGACGTTGGCAGGATGACCAAGAGTCGCCGCGGCAAGCTCTACATTGACGACGCTGGCTGGGGCCCCGAGGCCGACTCAATCGAGTACGGGTACGGGGTCCTCTTTGGCAGAATTCACATCTTCATCGGCAAGATCGGCGAATCTAAGCCTGAGACGGACATCTCCACCGACCTCATTGAGTTGGCTCGGCGTGTGCGACCCGCACGGGTTCAACCCGGCCGGAAGCATGTTTTCGTTGGTTTCACGCAAGGCATGGAGCTTGCGGAAATTTCTGAATCCGAAGGAGAGACTGCCATCTACTCAGGTGATGATTCCTCGATCGGAGAGACAGAGTCAATTTACCAGCTTGAAGACGGAAGGCTTGGGGGCTATTCTGACGGCAACAGTATTCCGGAACCCTATGAGCTGCCGTGCATGGCTGCTATTTTCATGGTCGGTACAGGGCTGGTTCTAAATTCATCAACAACTGCTGCAATGACATCTGGATCAACCGCCGCTGTGGTAGCGGGGGCTTGCGACTCAGTTAGGCCGCTGGCTCAGGTTTTATCGGAACTCTTAGGCACCTTGACAACCTTGCTAGTTACAGAGGTTACCACGGCGAATCAGGTGGAGCACAATGCAGAGATTGCAAAGGTGCCATACTAGGTAGCCAAGGCCCAGGAGGATCTTAATGCAGAGAACATCAGGATGGCGACGGAGCAGGCTCAGATGGATGCTGCTTCATAGCGTATAAGGGCGGAAGCTTTTCGCCTATGTTTGGATTAGGATGCCTCCAACACTGTTCTTCGTAGGAGGCACCAAACCCATCTGCCTTTGCAATATGAGGCACGAAACCTGTCCAACATGCTTGAAGCAGGACCAAGTAACCCGCCAGGTATGACCCGGGTTGTGGAGGCGCCGGGGAGCAGGGTGACGGCTCAGCCTCGACTACCATACCCGCACCATAGGGATTAGACCCCACCTTGGCAGTTTTCGACACCACCTGGTCACTACTCTAACCCGGTGGGTAACATGTTAGCGGCAGCAACCCAGCTAGCGGCGATTCCAATCGAGGGAGAGTCTTCGGAAGGGATAGAGACCCGGAACGCAGTTGAACTCCTTTGAACCACTGTTGCATAGCAGGCAGGTTATTCCTACAGTCGTGATCATGTTCATTTGACCCCTTGCCAAAGTCGCAGTTGCTGCCGGCGCACTGAGTCGCCAGCAGTTTCCAGCAGTGAGCGGCATCGTAACCCGCCCAATCAGGATGACCCGCCCCGTGGGAATAACCCGCCCCTTACTAATGCTCAGGCGATTGTAGATGAAGCCAGAGCCTACCGAGAGGCAGAGGCAGCGGCGGCTCAGGTGGTGGCGGCGGCTCAACTGGGGGCTTATCAACAGCCTCCGGTGACCCCTTCAACCTCGATGGGAGCTGGAACTATTTCTAGGACGGTGGGAGTACCATGCTTGGTACCAGCGTTGCGTAACGAATGCCTGCCTAAGGATTTCAAGGGTCCTCTTAAAGTGCGCAATTATAGAGCTGATCTCCCCCCTGAAGGCTGGATTGAGAATTATGAGCTCGCCATGGAGATATTGGATGTCAATGACGCAGTCTGTGCCAAGTACTTTACTATGATGTTGGATGGATCAGCTCGTACATGGTTAAAATGATTGCCTTCTAATTCCATCAATTCATGGGCAGAGTTGAAAGAGCGGTTCATAAAGAATTTTCAAGGGACATACAAACAACCTCTAATGATTATTGATCTGGATAACTGCGTGCAGCATGAGGATGAGTTGGCCCATCATTGGGTCCGACGGGTCTCTGCAATTATTCACTCGTCAGATAGTATTGCAGCGGACCAGGTGGTCCTAGTCTTGGAGAAGAACTATAATTTCACCCCCCTTAAGCAGAAGATTGGGCGGCTCAAGCGTTATTGTAATGACATGGATGAGCTCATGGCGGCTCTCATTAAATATGCCGGCTCTGACACCACCAAGGACCCTGGATCTAATGAGGAGAAGTCAAACAAAGGCAAGAAGAGTGAAATGATAAGGGTCAACAGCAGAATGTGGCAGGGGGCAGTGGAAATAACTAAGGCAATGGTGGTAAGCTAAGACACCCGGATGGCGGGACAAATCTAGTAGCTGGTACCAACGCCGGGTCTAAAAGCCAGCACCGCAATGGTAATGGTAAGATGTCCTTTGGACGGAACAACTTTAATATTGAAGCAATGATGAATGAACCTTGCCCGAAACACAGTCTTCCTAATAAGTCGGCCACCCATGCTTGGAAGGATTGTTTTATCATGCGAGAATATAGAAATTACAACTTTAATCCGAATCACGATAGTAACAATGGGCCGTCTGGCGGGTCAGGATCTGGTCCCCAAGGGTCCGGCTTTGGGGGTGGCGGCTCAAATTCTGGTTATCAAGGTCAAGGTAACCATGGTGGGTACAATCAACAGTCTGGTCAGAACAACCAGAAGTAGAGTAATCAATCAGGGTATCAGATTAACCTGAAGCAGCTTAATGGAGGTGAATATCATTTTTTCTCCACAAGTCTCTACAAGCGGGATCAAAAGGTTCATAAGCGCGCCGTCAATGCTGTTGACCCGGTGGTACCCTAGTACTTGCGATGGCCAGAATATTCGATCACATGGAATCGGGAGGATCACCCGCACTGGGTTGAAAATCCGGGTCATCTGGCGTTGATGGTAGCCCCTCAAGTGGGTGGTTGTAAGTTCACTAAGGTGCTTATGGATGGTGGCAGTAGCATCGACATCCTGTATTATGACACATTTCGACTGATGAATTTAACTGACAAGGATCTTAAGCCGTTTTCCACAGTTTTCCATGGTGTGGTGCCTGGTAAGTCGGCATATCCTATGGGAAAAATTTCCTTAGAAGTGGCTTTTTGTGATGACTATGACTACATGGCAGAGACACTATGGTTGGAGGTGATTAAAATCAAGAGTCTGTATCATGCTTTGTTTGGACAACCGGCTTATGCAAAGTTCATGGCTCGCCCTTGTTATGTCTATTTGCAACTCAAGATGCCAGAGAGAAAAGGTACAATTAAGGTCCATGGTGATCGGAAAATTGCTTTGGAGTGTGAGGAAGGAGATGCTGCTTATGCTAAGTCAGCTTGCGGTACATAAGAACTTCAATTTTATAAGGATAATGTTGACCCGGCTGATATGACCCCTCTGAAGAAGCCACAACCGAGCAGGACCCTCTATTGAAGTTTAAAGCTGATGATACTAAGCAAGCGGATCTTGTCCCTGGCGACTCATCTCAGCAATTCACAGTGGGGGCTAATATGGATCCTAAATAGGAAAGCGTGCTCACCGAGTTCATCCGTGAGAATCGGGACATCTTTGCATGGAAACCTTCTGACATGCCGGGTGTATCGAGAGAATTTGCTGAGCACACTCATAATGTGGATCCTAAGTTTAAGCCGGTCAAATAGTTCCTCCATCATTTCAATGAAGAGCGACGTAAGGCGATTGGAGAAGAGGTGGACCTGCTCTTAGCAGCTTGGTTTATCATGGAAGTTTTTCACCCCGAGTGGTTGGCTAACCCTGTGCTTGTACTTAAGAAAAATGGCACATGGTGTATGTGTGTTGATTACACAGATCCTAATAAGGCTTGTCCAACTTATCCGTTTGCTCTTCCCCGTATCGACTAGATCATTGATGCAACGACAGGTTGTGAGAGTTTATGTTTCCTAGATGCTTATTCTGGTTATCATCAGATCAAGATGGTAGTTAAAGACCAAGAGAGACGACCTTCATCACTCCTTTTGGAGCCTTCTGCTACGTTTCAATGCCTTTTGGGTTCAAGAGTGCCCAGGCGACTTATCAACGCTGTTTTCAGAATTGTTTTCACAGTCAGATTGGACGCAATGTTCATGCTTATGTGGATGATATTGTGGTTAAGTCTAGGAAGAAGGAAACTCTTCTGGATGATTTGAAAGAAACTTTTGACAACCTCCGGGTCTATAAAATGATGCTTAACCTGTCCAAGTGCGTCTTTTGTGTACCTGCAAGTGAACTACTAGGTTTTCTGGTCTCAGAAAGGGGCATCGAAGCTAACCTGGAGAAGATCAAGGCCATCACCTCACTTTTTAAGCCGGCGTGTGTCAATGACGTCCAGCGTCTGGAGGGTCGTATTGCAGCTTTGAGCCGGTTCATAAGCCGCCTAGGTGAGAAGGCAATTCCCCACTACCAGATGATGAAGAAGACAGATCACATTGTTTGGAGTGATGCTGCCAACAAGGCGTTTGAGGCGCTCAAAAAACAATTAGCGAGCCGCCCATCCATGCCGCTCCAATTGACAAAGAGCCTTCGCTCCTATACGTGCACTACAAAAAAAATACACTTCTGTGATGATACGTGTTTGTCACGATGGGTCACATTTTACATCATGCATGTACATCCATGGCGATTTTATAGCGAGAATCAAGATAGTCATACCTGTCTTTGTCGTAGAAGTGTTCCATGACATTACCAAAATTATCATCACGAAGTGTCCACTTCCATGACGATAAATCGCGCATCATAGAAGTGCTTTCGTCAAGGGTGACCGACACGTGGCATCCACCGTAAGCGGAACGCGTTAAGCTATCGGGTCCGGTTTTGGTTCCGATAACCTGTTAACAACCCCGACCAATGGGGATTTTCCATGTGTAAAATCATCATTGTCTGGAGGAAACACGTGTCGGCTCACCGTTGGGACAGATGTCACCCCTCATTGGACCCGAAGCGCCTATGATACGTCGACACGTGGCACGGCCCAACAGAGGCCCATTCGTGTGAAAAGTCCGGCCCGTTTGACTTGGTCAAAAGGTGGTGGGCCGGCCCACGGCAAGCCTGTTAACGGCCTGTTCGCATATAGCCCAGTTACAGCCCGCTAACCCAGGGCCCGTTTACGGCCTAACCGAATTAGGCCCAGCAGCGACATCTGGGCCGTCCAATATAATTCCAGCCTGTTTTAACTTCCGGCCCATGTATGGCCCATGACGTCTTTCGTCCCATATGAGGCCCTTTGTAACTCTCGGCCCATTAATGGCTCGTGGTAAAACTGGCCCGTAATGAACAGTGTATCACTTTATACCCATTAACGGCACGTGGTGAAACTGGCCCGTAATGAAGAGTGTATCACTTTATACCCATTATTCCATTGGGCTGTTTCCAGCCCATGTTATCTTTCGGCCTTCTCAGGGCCCATTTTTTCTTGGGCTCATTTCTAGCATTCGTCTCCTTACGGCCCCTTACTGTCATTTTCTGCTTGTGGGACAAATTCAGCCCGTGGTTACAGTCGGCCCATTTGTGGCCCATTAATACGTTGGGCCGGTTTCATATCGTCATCAAATACGGCCGATTAATGACGGCCTGTTATGGTCGGCCCATGAACGGACGATTTCAACTCTAGTCCATTTACGGCCATAATGTGGTCTGTTATTGGCCCATGTTTGTCCAACCGATCATACGACCCATAGAAGGCCCATTGATGATACGGCCCGTAGAAGGCCCATCGTGTCTATGACCCATATAAGGCCCATTGTTTCTATGCCACGTAGAAGGCCCATTGTTTCTACGGCCCGTAGGAGGCCCATCTTAACTACAGTAAATATGTAGCCCATGGTTATTGTGGCCTAGTTTTAAAAAATAGGTTATTGCGGCCACTAGCAAACCGCGAAAAAAGAACCGCACTGACTACAAGAAAACAAATAAACAAGACAATAAGGAAATAAATTAGCAAGTAACTTACGCTAGGCTATCATGGCTATTACACATATTACATCCACTGGGCATCACAGTTCGCCACCAGTGCAAATATAGGGAACAAAGCAGCATATAAACGCCGCAGCAAAACAAGTCCAGAACTGCAACCACTTCAGAAGAGCTCAAGAAATAATATCCTGGGTACTCGTATTGCTGGCAAGATGCTTAGCAAGCTTATTAACTTTCTCTTGTTTGGCGCTTAAATCCTCCAGCACTTGCTGCTGCACCAGAAAGTATGCATCTGAATTCTGCAGGACTTCCTCGGTCCTTGACTTCTGTCATATAACATCGATCGATGTCTTTCAAATTGAAGTTGAGACTCAAGAGGCTGAACTGATTCAGGCAGCGAGTTCGAAGAGCTGGTGCCAGCAGTAGTAGCCAGTAACTCGAACACTACATCAAGATAGGACTTTGGGGTTGTCTCAATTTCTTCAATATAGTTTTTATCAGCTTTCTTGGAGACCAACATGGATGTCTCACTAGCTTGAACCTTATCTGCATTACTTCCTTTACTATTGCATAACGGGGTACTCTTCTCCAATATTTTATCCCTGTTCGAAAAGAGAAACAAACAAACACATCACAGGTTTACAATGTAGTATATGGAACTCATTTTGGTAAACCAGTTCAGTAGTAAGGTGGACAGGATAACAACATGAAACAAACATATATCTATGTAGTATGGTCACTGTATGGTCTAAATCATTCTAGTTTATGTTGCCAAATCAAGATAGATACAGTTCGAATTATATCTATTTAAGACAAAGCAGCATAGACAGAATATAAGTGTGGGAAACTACACAACAATAACAACACTTGTAATGTGCATGGCATGAGAACATAACTGTTTATTCAATTGAAACTGAAATCAACATAGAGCAAGTTACAACAGCAAACACGTTAAAGAAACATGTTTAAAACATACCTGTTGCGCCATTGGAGTTTCAATTGCATCCTTCAAATTTGAAATTAGTTGGTATGAGTAAATACAGTGATGCAAGAGCAAAGTAGTATGAACCATAGCTACAAAACCTGACCTGAGAACAATTCATCTTCTGCTCTAAGCGTTGATTTGGGGTTCGGAGTGGTGGTCCTCGTGCTTTGGGCACTGTAGTTGCCTTACTAACTGCTCGTGTTTGGGTGCTCTGTGGTGGAGGCGGTCTTTGTGTCAGCGGGCTGGGTTACTATCTGCTGGGATTGGGGTTAGAAGGGGTGTAGCTGGTTCTCTGTCCAAGCTGGGTAGGGTAGAATCTGCGTGAGTCTGGGTTATGTGTGGTGGGGCTGGTTCTTGGGAAGTACAACCGTGGTTCTATCTCCATCGACATGTATACGATCTTTTACGAAGACCGTGTTTTACTCCCACAGATATCTGCCATCACCCCTCGAATTGAAATGGCTGATAAACAAGAAAAGTAATTGAATGTACAGACATTGTAAGATAGACAGGTGCAATGGATAGTAGGGAAGTAAACAGGGCATGAAATAATTCACCCTTATGTTATCTAACCAAACATAATAGTAGGACATAATTTCACATATATGATGGCTAATTAAACAGGATAGCATGACACAATTTCACATGTATGATGGCTAACTAAACAGGATAGAATGACATACTTCAAAATATGATGACTATGTAAACAGGATGACATGATATAACTATACAATGTGTCTATTAAAGAGGTTGGCATGCCATAAATCACAAACATGCCGTCGATGGAAACATGATGGCATGATATAATTCACGGATAGAATGACATAATTCAAAATATGATGACTATGTAAACAGGATGAGATGATATAACTATATTATGTCTTTAGAAAATGGGTTGGCATGCCATAATTCAGATACATGCTGTCTATGTAAACATCATGACATGATATAATTCCAATATATGATTTATATACTAAGGAAGTGAGCAGAGGGCAATCGCATATATGATGTGTCAACTAAGGAGATGGCATTCAATATCGTGTATATGATGTAAAAACTTAGCATTGCAATACAACATATGCATGATGTGAGTAATATAACCCTGCCAAGTTTGAGCATACACCTCAGGGGGATAATAGGACTGGTCATCTGCCTCTGAATCCTCCTCTGAAGAGCTATCTGTAACCAGCAAGATATCTGCTTCAGCAGGTAGCATTGTCTGCTCTGAAGACCTTGTTTTCACTCCAGGTTTCTCCATCACCAATTCAAATGGCTGATGAACAGGAAGAGCAGTAGAATATACAAACATTGTCAACAAAAGCAATGAGAAATACAAAAAAAGGAAGGCATGATATAATTCACATATATGACGCTTGGCTAAACAACATGGCATTGCATAATTCACATATATAATGCCTTGCAACAAGATAGCATTTCATAATTCACATATATAATGTCTTGCAACAAGATGGCATTGCATAATTCACATATATGGTGATTAGACACTAAACAGGTGGCATTCGCACAAAGCATGTCTAAACTAAGCAAATGACATAGCAATGCAAGATACCATACACACGATATGAGCAACATAACCCTACCAAGTTAGAGCATGCACCTCGGGGGGGGGGGGGATAGGACTGGTCATCTGTCTCGAATCCTCCTCACGAGGAGCTATCGTAACCAACAAGACATGCGCCGTCCGATAGCATTATGCGCTCACGAAGATCTTGATTCCACTCCAGATTTTTCCATGACCGTGCCGAATGGCTGATGCACAGGAAGAGTAATTGAATGTACTAAAATTGTTGATGAATTTAACATGTAATAAAAAATGATGTCATGATATAATTCATATATAAGATGACTGGCTAACCAGGGTGGCATTGCAAAATTCACATATATGATGCCTGGCTAAACAAGATGGCATTGCATGATTCACATATACGATAAAGAAACTAAACAGATCGCATTGGCACAAAGCATGTCTAAGCTAAGCAGATGACATATTTGATGTATACAGTAAGCAATGCAAGGCACCATATGCATGATATTACCAACATCAGCATGCCAAGTTAGAGCGAAGACCTCATGGGGTAAATAGGAGTGGTCTTCGCATACGAATCCCCTCGAACAGTTATCTTCCTCTTGATTACGATCCGAAATGGGTGGAGGGGGGGCTGCCTTTGCGTCCACCATGGAGCGACGTCTGCATGACATTTTATTGCCATGCAAGGCTCGTCTCTTTTGCTCTACATGTTTAGTTCCATTGTGTACAATAACTGACATGCATAGGAATACAACATAGTGAGATTATGTAAGAAGTGCATGCACAAATCCAAAGTGTTGGTAGCAAACTATGGATAGACCCAAAACAAATGATAGCAGGCAGATAATAGCTTTAGTTAAAAATTACAGATAATGGCTCCTTTAATGTTTGTTTGCACCCAACATGAAACTCATAGTAGACACCCGAGATTAACGGATAGTAGACAGATAGTCTGATTGCTGCCCCAATATGTACCCCACAACCATTTAAAACTCAAGTTTCAGCATAAGTTTGGACTGACTTCGAGTCTAATAGGTGAACACGATGATAAATTAGCATGTCATCATATTAAGAGATGCATAATGTAAGCAGACACGGAAGAGTGCGACCTCTCTTGCGGACCCCTGTAGTACTCAAGGTCATCTGCTCAGTTGATGATGGTAATGCAGTTGTCGTGGCTGCCGACAGTGGGGAAGAAGATCTGAGGCGGCGAAAGACAATCTGGAGAGCGGATCCCTGCTGTGGTGAAACCTTCCGTCGTTGGAGCAGCTGAGCTGGGGTGGAACACAACACCGCAGGAGCAGGACAAACCACACAAGGTTTTCTTTGACACATATCTGTAACAGAAGTAATTGTGTAAGGGCTTGTTTGAATTTGAGGATTCTAACAATGCAGGGATAGGAAATAGACAAGAATAGGATAGGAATGCATGTGCAAAACAGAGAATTTAAGAACACATGATTTCTGCTAATCTGGGTGTTTGGTTCACAAGAATTGGAAGATCACAGGATGCAAAGAAGCATGGTGAGATTAAGTCAAACCACAAGAAGTGTACAACCTGCTTGGAGAAGCCATGTCGATCTCAGCATGATTGGGTTGGCCGGTGAGGATGCTCCGGCTGACTTGGCTGTCGGAGGAGGGGAAGAAGATCTTAGGTGTCTAGAGATGGAGCCCGAGGTAATACTCTGCTGTGATGGAGGGTTTCGTCGTTGGAGCAGCTCCGGTGAGTTGTACGACGCTGAGGCTGAAGCAGGACAAGAAAGACAACGTTAACTTGAGTGGAATTCTAATAGCATCTCCAGTAGATGACGTAAAATACATAACCACAAAGTGCTATGTATACATCAGCCGCTCATCTCTGAACTTAACTGTCGAAACTGAATTTAACTGCCGAAACTGAACTTAACTGTCGAAACTGAATTTTGCTGTCGAAACTGAATTTTACTGTCGAAACTGAATGCACTAGAGGTGAGGCTACACGTTAGTTGACTGACTTTTTCATCTCTGGTCAGATGATTTTGCAGCCATCGGATACAAAATCAAGGGCCTGGAGTTCATCTTCAACCTCCACCCCCTGAGCCTCCAGCCACCATCGGCCAAACAGCCGCCCCTGCCGCCCCGCCCGCCCCGAAAACACTCCCCACCGCCGGTCCGCTGCCGCCCCGGCCATCCCTCTAGGCCCCCCCATGCCGAGCTTTTTCTCCGGTGATCCCCACGACACCGCTCCACCACCGCCGGTGACCACCGCCCCCATCCTGAACCCTAAGATAGATAGTGGGGTACCTCTCCGGCGAGCCCTCCTCCCCGCTGCGGCGGGTTCTTCCTTAACTCTGGCGAGGCCCCCACCCCCTGAAAATCGACTGACCCAAAATCGATTCAGTCGACTGAAGTGTAGCTAAATCGGAGCAGCATCACAAGCAAGAGCAAGAGCGAGAGCAGCAACGCGAGCAAGAACAAGAGCAAGAGTAGACTAGGCACATGACCGAGAGCAAGAGCAGAGCAGCAGCGCGAGCGAGAGCTAAAGCAGCAGCAGCTCCTACTGATGTGGACGTCGCCGCCGAGGGAGCGACGCCGTGGAGGAAGTGGCCGGTGACGCCGCCATGGATGGAGATGCGTCGTGTCGGCTCGGGACCGAGTGCCGGCAGCACCGTGAGATCGAATCAAGAAGAAAATGCAGCGATTTGTTTACAACCTCTTTGGTGGCGCCGATTAGGCCGCAGCTTCATCTGAGGAAATGGTGATGATGATGCTCTTCCAGTGGTGCAGATGAAGACGGCGGTGTGGGAATGGAGGTGGCGCGAAAGACGAGGGGAACATTGGGGCAGATCCTTGGAGGTGGAAGACGGGGTGGCAGAGCCGGCGGGACGACCAGATCGACGATGGATCCTCATCCGGTACAGTGGATGAGGGACATCGAGGTGTTGCTTTGGACGACGTCGTTAGGGAAGAGGCTCCGGCTGGGTGGCTGTAGGATCGAAAGTATGTCTAGAGGGGGGGGGGGGTGATTAGACTACTTGACCAAATAAAAATCTAGCCTTTTCCCAATTTTAGTTCTGGGCAGATTTTAGCAACTTAGAACAAGTCAAGCAATCAACCTACACATGCAATTCTAAAAGTATAGCAGCGGAATGTAAAACAATTGCATATGAAAGTAAAGGGAGGAGATTGAGGGAGCAAACACAATGTTGACACGGATATTTTTTATCCGTGGTTCCGATAGGTGGTGCTATCGTACATCCACGTTGATGGAGACTTCAACCCACGAAGGGTAACGGTTGCGCGAGTCCACGGAGGGCTCCACCCATGAAGGGTCCACGAAGAAGCAACCTTGTCTATCCCACCATGGCCGTCGCCCACGAAGGACTTGCCTCACTAGGGTAGATCTTCATGAAGTAGGCGATCTCCTTGCCCTTACAAACTCCTTGGTTCAACTCCACAATCTTGACGGAGGTTCCCAAGTGACACCTAGCCAATCTAGGAGACACCACTCTCCAAGAAGTAACAAATGGTGTGTTGATGATTAACTCCTTGCTCTTGTGCTTCAAATGATAGTCTCGCCAACACTCAACTCTCTCTCATAGGATTGGATTTGGTAGAAAGAAGATTTGAGTGGAAAGCAACTTGGGGAAGGCTAGAGATCAAGATTTATGTGGTTGGAATAGAATATCTGGACCTCAACACAAGTGTAGGTGGTTCTCTCTTAGAAAATATATGTTGGAAGTGTAGGCATGTTCTGATGGCTCTCTCCACGAATGAAGAGTGGGTGGAGGGGTATATATAGCCTCCACACAAAATCTAACCGTTACACACAAATCACCAAACTCGGTGGGACCGATTCAAAGAACTCGGTCAGACCGATTTGGTTCATAATGTGACCGTTAGGCATTTCGGTGGGACCGACATGTCAACTCGGTGGGACCGATATCATTAGGGTTAGGGCATAACGTAATCTCGTTAAGACCGAATACACAAACTCGATGAGCCTGATTTTGGTAATAGTCAAACAGAGAGTTGGTCAGGAAAACTCGGTGTGACCGATTCGCTCATCTCGGTTGGACCAAAACGTTACGAAAAGGAAACAGAGTGTTTGCATTGCAATCTCGGTGGGACCGATCGCTCATCTCGGTTTGACCAGAACGTTACGAAGGGAAACAGAGATTTTGCAATCCCATCTCGGTGAGACCGAGATCCCTATCGATGAGACCGAAAAGACTAGGGTTTCTGGCAATGGCTATGTCAACTGAACTCGGTGGCTCAGGATAGAAAGAATCGGTGGGGCCGAGTTGGATATTTGGTTTGGGACATATGTGGATATGAGAAAGTAGTGGAGGGTTTTGGAGCATATCACTAAGCATTTTGAGCAAGAACCTCATTAAGAAACACCTCATCCCTTCTTAATAGTATTGGCTTTTCCTATAGACTCAATGTGATCTTGGATCACTAAAATAGAAAATATAGAGTCTTGTGCTTTGAGCTTGAGCCAATCTTTTGTCCTTAGCATTTTGAAGGGTCCACTTTCTAATCCATGCCATGCCAACCATTGAGCTTTCCTAAAATATTCATCTTGGAATAGCATTAGCTCAATGAGATATATGTTGTTAGGAATTACCAAAACCACCCAGGGATAGTTGCACTTTCAGCGGCGGATGGAGGAGAGTGTGGGGCTTTGCGGGTTTTCCCGGTCTCGGTGTATGAATGGGTGGGCGGATGGGATGGGAGTGGGGAACCATGGCTTAGGGACGCGCTTGTCCGAAATGTGGGGTAAGTTAGGAAAGTACCCCCCCCCCCCCGATTTAAGGTGGTTCTTTCGGTTCAGGGGTATCACGGCGTGTCGGGATTTCACAGGAGGTGGGAGTTTTCACGAGCGTTGTAATTTTGGAATAGCAAAGCGCGGGTTGAGATGGAGGTGTTGTCGAACTGCTTGAGACAACGATATATCTTAAATATTTCGGGGTAATAAGGCGCAGATTGAAATTTCCGAACAAGCCTAATGTGTACTGTACCAAATCAATTCACACTACAAATGTCATTCAAAACTTTGAATTCATGTTATGTTCAATTAAAATATTTCGCTACGCGTATAATGCATGCAACCTACTACTCAAATGAACGTTTTAGTGCATTCCAAACGTATATACTACCGCTTCAATATGAACTAAATTTGAATTCGTTTCTCTATTTGAATAAGATCTACAATAATGATTGTTGAGAAGTCAAAGCATTTGAATTCGTTTCTCTATTTTAATAAGATCTACAATCATCATTATTGTCAAGTTAAACCATCGTTTGTGTATTATCTTCACATCACACCACATGATCAGTCTCGAGTTACATATGAACTATGTGTACTATATGAACTCGAACTCAATTTTTTGAATCCACTTTATGTTGATTTCAAATCACAGTACATTTCAAGATCTAGCTAGATCTTCATAATCTAAACCATGTCTCATATGTATAATGTGTTTATCACATTATGTATGGTGCCCCCCTACGCCTACAAGTATTTAGATGTGAGTTGCAAACACCACACATTACCACAAATTCAAATAAAATGTGAGAATGTTCGATATATAGTATTGTTTAGATTGTTCGATATTTAGTTGTAAGCTGCAAACGCCACACATTATCACAAATTCAAATAAAACGTGAGATTGCTCGATGTATAGTATGGTTTAGATTGTTCGACATTTAGTTGTGAGTTGCAAATGCCATGCATTATCACATTATGGTATAACATGTGCAAAACCACAACACGCGTATCACCGCTATATTCATGCATGCATATGTTTAAAACACTATGATCTCCTATTCAAATATATGAATGCACTTTCATATCAAATTTTGATCTTTGTTAGTCTCTTACACCCACATAATCCTCTAACCTTTGCAGCTACCACTAACTTTCTCTCGTGCATGCACACGCCCTCCTCGCCCTCCCCCTCCCTCATCATTCTACCCATCGCGCACATTCATTTTTTTTCTTTAGGTCGTTCTCCCACAGTCTCCACAACTTTTTTCCGACACACACCGATCGATAAACCTCTCCAGCGATGTCTACCTACAACATACACACGCACCTTCAATCTCCTCCTTTATGAGTCCTTGCCTCATGTCTCTCATACGGTCCCACACACGTGTAAACTCTCGCCCCTCTTTTCATCGATCTCACAACCGCACACTCCTCCCCCTATCTAGCTAGTAGCTGGGCCTCTCGCACCACTTCCTAGCTCCATTCTCTCTGTCTATCTATCTCGCCGGGCCTTATTTGCCTCTAACAAATGGACGTACACCGACCGATCTCCCGCTATACATATAGCTAGCTAGGTCCTTATAACTCGTTTTTCACCATGCGTCGATCGATCTACCTCATTAGTTATGTCTCTCCCTTCCTCCGACAAACAACAATTGATCTACCGATCTAGTTAGGTTTTCTTAACAAACACATGGTTCCCCTTCATCATCCATGGTGCGTCTCGACAGATCTATCACGCACAGGCACACACAGAAACACATCCCCACTCTTATTGATAATATTGCAGTTCCACCCCCGGTTTGTCTAGTAGGCCTCTCCCACCATCTTCGAGAAGCAACTCCATCACCCATCCAGCACTCTACCCCTCTCCCTCCCTCTCTTTCTCCTCTGTCTCTGTCCCATCCTATTTCACGTCCTTCAGTTATGTATGGATGTCGACCGATCTCCCTCAAGACATAGTTGGGTCTCTCCTTCTCAACACATATACGAGTCGTTCTACCTCTATAATTAGGTCTTTGCCTACCCCTCCCCCCACCCCCTCCCCCACACACACACCGATACATTGAGCGCTCTAGTCATGTCTCCCGGCCACACACAAACTTGACCTGTGCCCTCTGATGTTTCGGTAGGTCAGTCGCGCTATATCGTTGACTTGCACACACACACACACACACACACACACACACAATTTCGATGGCTCTCTTCATCAATCTCGCACCCACCCACTTGATCCTCTCTTCGAGTCTATCGATATCTATGACCCCTCCCTCTCTTCTCGTGGATCGCCCGACCCTCTCTATATGATATGGATAGGCCTCCATTTCATAGACGACATTGCATGCAAAATTTTGTTTGAGATATCATCGGCACATATTCCCACAAATACATTCACGAAATCAACCCCCCCAAAACAAAAAACACTCATGAATGCACAGGCCATTTGTCTAGGTTTGTATCTCTCACACACACCCACGTAGGTGGGGGACGTGCACGAAGAGAAGAGGTGCACGCACGGTGCACGTACTCCCGTCTCTTTCCCAACCACACCCGCGCGGGTACACGGTGGAGCTCATTTCTGTACGAAAAGGCAGCCCACGTGGTAATTTGACACATGTACTGGTCGTCCACTTGATGGAGGGAGGATCGTCTACCACGGGTGAACAAACAAATTGCGACTTGACGCATTATATTAAAAAAGAGGCAAATCATGTGGGGCCTACCTTAGAGGCAAGGCTCTATACACTGGAGTACTTTTGATGTGTCCCGTCAACTCGCAGAATGAGGAGAAGCTTGCTTAGTACACCGTCTCCCCCGCCCACAGGCGCGGTAGCTCACAGGATGAGGTGAAGCTTGCTTACTAGTAGTAATACTGTACGCCTTACGCCCTCTCCCTCGCCCACACGCGCGGTGGCTTGCAGGACGAGGAGAAAATTTTACTACTCCCTCCATTTACTCCTCATCCCTACTACCTTGGTTAGAGAGATTATCATATTGTTTGGAATATATATTTCCTTTAATAGATTTCAATATGAACTACTAGTACATACTCGAAACACTGATGTATATAGACGTATTTTAGAGTGTAGATTCACTCATTTTGCTCCGTATGTAGTCCATATTGAGGCCCTGTTTGGTTCATCAGTCCTAGGACTTTTTCTAGTCCCAACTAAAAAGTCCCTACTCCTTAAAAAGTCCCTCCCTGTTTGTTTTCAGGGACTAAAAATTCCCTAGTCCCTCACTAGAGGTTATTGAATGACCATGTTACACCCAGTATACAGAAAAATAACAACCAACACCATGGGGCGGCGGGGCAATGGGTGCAGGGAGGGGCATTGTTGGAAAAGTCCCCAAAAAGACTCTCCTTGAGAGTCTTCTTCATTAAGTCCCAAAAAGCAAGTTTTAGTCCCTGGTAGTCCCTCCTGTTTGGTTAAGAAGTCTCTAAGAGGGACTTTTCTAGTCCCTACACTAAAAGTCCACGAAACAAACACCCCCTGCATAAAGTTGAGACACTTATTTGGAACAGAGGGAGTACATATTTGCTATGATCTTTTTGAGGAACCGATATTTGTTATGATCTGTCAATCATTGAGATGCAATAGCATGCATGTTAGTCTCCTTTGTATTTTATGAAATGTTGCAACGGGCTACCTTGGATGCAAGATACATGTAACAGAAGCTGGAAGCTTCATAGCATTGTACTATCTCGCTGATAAATTACAGTACGTACTATACTAGTACTTCCTCCGTTCCTAAATATAAGTCTTTGTAGAGATTTCACCATGAACCACACACGGATGTATATAGATGCATCTTAAGTGTAGATTCATTCATTTTGTTCCGTATGTAGTCCACCTAGTGGAATCTCTACAAAGATTTATATTTAGGAACGGAGGGAGTACTATGTAAAGAGTTAGGTGTCGCACGATGTCCAGAAAATATGGTGATAGTGTGAGGTGAGCCATGTAATCACTGAGCCTGCATGTTTTCACTTCTTTTGCACTCCTCTGCCGTAAGAATGGAGAAAATTGTTATCTAGTAGTACCTCCTTTCACCGAAAGCTTGGGACATCCAGAAGTCCTACCTCCTCAGTAATAATGACCAATGAGCCATCAAATCACCTAGACCCAGCAGTAAGTTGGACGGACGAAGCAACCATCACTCTTGAATCCGCTTCTCCCTTCAACGCAGGCGCCAGTGAGAGGTCGCGTCCGCTTTGCTTGGGCATGAATGCGGCACCGATTCTTTGGAGCGGCGCTGACCGTTTTGGATGGGAAGCGCACGTGGGCGATGGAGGGGCTTTGGGTGGGCCAGGCTAGTCAGGAGTGGGCGTGGCAGCTGTCCTCTTGTCCCTACCGTACGCCCGAAAATGAGAGGATGCACTGACTCTCGCGGCTAAAATCGTACACTACACACCATCTCTCTGTAGGAGTAGGTCGATCTGTCGCTCTCTCTAACACACACATCTTTGTTAAACACACACACTGCTTTGCCACGCACACGGGTTCATAGAATAGGAAAATCGTGCAGTCTGCGAAGCCAGAAGTGAGATACAAATGGAGTATGTACAAGAAGATAATAGGTGACGAATATTCCATCAAACCTGGACTGAGGAGTAGTACTCCCTCTGTCTAGGTGTTAAGTCATCTTACGGAAATCAGATATTCCCAAAATGTTTAGGCGTCGTCCATTAACTTCGCATATCAATCCCCTCCTGGCCTTGTTGCTAGCGAGCGTTGTTACTTAGGGAGCGTTTGGATCCTTAGCAAGAACAACTTATAGCATAGCCAGGCAAGGTTAGGCGTTTGGAACTGTTAAAATATGTTAGCTTTTGTGGGCCATCTAGCTTGGGTGGGCGAGAAAAACCTTGCTAGCTCAGGAGAGCCAGATCGGCTCGCTTCCGATGGCAAACTTCGCGTAGTAGTAATATAGACTAGTAACATATGCATGTTAATAGTCCAAGTTACTCACCACTATGACCAGCCTAAGCAATGTAACCAAACGCTCCTTACTCTGCCTTGTTATCTCCCCCGGAAACCCAATGCATGGAGCGCAACTACACGTTGATCAGTCAAGAAATCAAAGTTGGCTTGCATGCGAGTTAATACGTGGCCCTGCATGGTAGCTAAAACGACATCTCTTAGTTGTTTGGATTAATTGTTGCGTTTAGAGACAGAAATCAGGGCTTTGATTGGAGGAATGACCGGTCAAGTTTCTCCTTCTCCTCCAATCTGCTTGCACCTTGGTCCCTTGCACCTTCTAACGTGACTTATTACACCTAGGCGGAGGGAGTAAATGCGAGATATGGTGGCACACTTGACTTAGGTCGAATACAAGTGCCCAAAATTGTGTGCACGTTATAATAAGATTCACTTAAATTAGTCTGCAGCGAAACGGAGGATCAATTGGACGGTGTTTCGAGCGATGGCGAGATGTGAGGTAAGATACTTCTTTGGCGCTTTTAATTTTCTTATTAATTTGTTTATTTCACCCCTCATTGGTGGGACCCAGCGTACTACGTGGAGAGAGGTAAGGTGACTAAGGCTGCATTATTTCGCACCTTGTGGATAGTCTTACCACGAAAGCCACATGACACGATTATGATTTAAATCCCAATGACTCCCACACAAAAAAAAACACGGCATGCTTGTCACACGAATGAAGGAATGTATAAAAGGTTATTTTCCTCTCGTTGTACATAAGGGGAGGGTTGTGTAGCTGGTTAGCCTATTCGCTCATCAAACTTGAGGTCTCGGGTTCGATAACTACACTTGAGCATAATTCGTGCCAGGAGGATTCTTTGACTAGTCAAAATGGATGGTTATGGAGCTATACGATCTCGTAGTGACCGTATAATCACCTCATCACGTATAAGTTGCAGCCTCGGCGCTAGTTTTTTAGGGTTTGCACTCTTCACACTCTCTCCAGTATATATATATACACGCTGGAGCCTCAACGCTTGTAGTTGCTCTATTCACACTCTCTCACCCTCTCCAGATCTAAACAAGACTTCATGGCCTCTCTCTCCCCTCACTGCTGGTCTGCTTGTAGTTGCTCTCTTCACACTCTCACCCTCTCGAGATCTAAACAAGACTTCGTTGGTCTCTCTCTGCCCTCACTGCTGGTCAAAGAGCCGGTAGGATCCGTCACTTGGGAAGGAAGGAGGCTTAACTCTTGTCGCCGTCGGCGAGGAGAATCCACTACAGCGCAGCTGTTCACTTTCACCCAGGCGGTGCGGGAGGGCCTCCGACCCCTTCTTCTTTGCCGCCGTACATAGTGTGGGTTGAACGGCCTCCGGCCGCCCACGAACCACACCCCAAGAACCTTAAGGTGTAATTTACTTATTCCACATGCATTGCTCTAGCTGCATGTGGGCTTTTTCGCTCGCACTTTTCGAATCTAGGTGTTGGATCAAACAGGAAAGTAGTGGGGAAAGTTGTTGTCGGATTTCGGGTTCCGGCAGACCCTTGAGGTTCGAACACTGGGGTGCGCGCGGAATCTCGCCCTCTACCTACCTGCACCCCGCCGCCTCGCTAGGATCTAAACTACGAAAGGAACAACACAAGAGACACAAGGTTTGTACTAGTTCGGGCCACCGTTGTGGTGTAATACCCTACTCTAGTTTGTGGTGTGGTGGATTGCCTCTTGGGCTGATGATGATGAACTATACAAGGAAGAACAGCCTCGCGAGGGTCTGCTCTTGGTCGGGGCGATGAACTGCTAGGGGGAGTTCAGTCGCTCTCTCTCTCTGATTCCGGCTTGCCTCTAGCTACTCATTCCAGACCTCCGATCCAGATCCTGTGGGTGGCTAGTCCTATTTATAGGAAAAGGCCTGGGCCTCTTCCCAAATATTGAGCGGGAAGGCGCCAACAATTGGCCATTTGAAGGGAACATCTGGTACACTTATCTGACTAAAGTTGGTCCTTGCTGTTAAAGGCTCTGGTGGTGGCCTTGGCTTGGGCTCCACATTGACTTCCTTCCTGCCGTTGGACTGGTCATGGTCTTGTTGCACGAAATGGGCGCCTTTGCTTGATGCTCTCGCTGCGCTTGCTCCTTTGCACCAAAGAGGAAAGGAGGACACTGCTGTGGCTGGCGCCCCTGGCGCCCCTTTGGCGCCCTTGGTCATCATGGCTTGTGTCATGGGCACCTCGTGAGGTACCCGCCTTGATCTCTCCGCCTCCTCATGAGCCCGACTGGTGAGGCCGTGCTGAGAAGCTCACTGTCGTCCGCCCGTGAGGCTTGGCCCCTCGCGAGGTCTTGAGCTTGTGTTGATGAAGATGGGCCGTGTGGGCCCTCCTTTGAAACCACGCCGCAGGCGCGAGGCGAGCAAGTCAGGGACCCCGTTCCCGAAGCGCCGAGTAGCCCCGGGCCCAAAGCGCGCCGGACTTGGCGGGCGAGGCGAAGGGCAAGTCTGGCGCTGCGTGCCCTAACAGCCTGCGGCCTTAGGCGCCACTTGGCGGTTGATTGGGCGTGGGTGCCTTAGCAACCGCGAGTCGATAAAGGCGGCATCGCCTGAGCTTTGCTTCCCTAGCTTTCTCTGGTTCTGCTCGAGATCCCTTTCTTGCGCCTCTCCTTCCTACCTTGAAATCTTCAGATCGACTTGTTGCCACGCCCTAGCAAGGCATGGCGCCTCGCCGGAACCCGGCGGAGCTTGATGCGTGCCTGCCTGACTTCGCCCGAGCGTGTCGGAGGCGAGCCTTGACCGAGTGTGCGGATAAGCGGCGCGAGGGCATCGGCAAGGCGAAGGTGTTCAATGCGGCTCCGCCCTCCACGAGGGCCAAGGAGCACCTTCTATCCGCTCTTTGTAAGTGCCATTGTTGCGGTCGATGCCTCCCTTTTCGAGTTCTTCTTCTCTGTCCTCCGCCATTACAAGCTACAAGCTCTGCATCTCCACCCCAACTCTGTTCTCCTCCTGGCGATCTTCGCCTACTATTGTGAGGCTCACGTCGGGGTGCAGCCCTCAGTGGCCCTGCTGCGCCACTATTTCTCCTCAGGACCTCTCGTGGTTCCTTCTCTCGTGTCGAGCTTAAATCGCGTGCGGTAGCTCCATCGCCATTCGAACCCGGGAAGAGGATTGAGGCTTGAGGAGCAAGTGGGTCTTGTAGATGTTGGCGCATCCACCCTCGGCTGATCTTGCCCACGGGCACCCCATACACTCCGGCGATTGGTCTCGAGTGGAGCTCGTGGACCCCATGTGAGCAGTGTTGGAGAAGATGGACATGGATCCGAGGCCGGCTAGCATGGCGGGGCGAAGGTGATGGCGTCGCTCTGCTGAGGGAATTCTGGAGCACCAGTGGCTCCGCCGTCGTACCCACTTCCGATGTGGAGGCCCCACCCGAGCCCTGCGGTCTTGGCCGACGAAGACCTAGCTGCGGTTCTCCAATCTGTGGTCGGGGGCGACGTGGCGAGGTTGGGCGCTCCTCGCCCTGTTCCTCCATGGCGGCCCAGGAGGCAGGTAGTGGAGTCCATGCCCGTCTTCAACGGGGATGGGCCCGTGCCCGCTGAGGCTCCTGAGGACCCGGTGGACATGTCCTCCGGTGACTCCAGCAAAGAGAAGGGAGAAAGGGAGCGGGAAGGAGGGCTCGACTCCGAGGCGACCCGAGAGTCGAGGATCCCTCCTCGGCGCAAGACCCGCGTTCTCCGCCTCTCACCGGCGGCAGCGGCGAAAAGGATGGTGGCGGCGGGCGGCGGAAGGTTGCCCCGATCGAAGAAGGACATGGCCGGGCTGGTCCCAGCAGGGTGCCCGGACATCGAGGCGATCATGAGCGTGCCTCCTGCTCCCGAGCTCCTTGAGGCTGATCCTTGTAGCCCGCTCTCGGGCATCAAGCATGGCCGGAGGTTGCTCGAGCTCGCGAGCGACGACTAGTAAGTGCTCGATTCCTGTCTTATTTCTTGTTTTGTCGTGGAGGCTTGACGTCTGTATCTCTTGGCTAGGTGGCGCCCGCAGCAAAAAAGCCGAGGGATCTCTGAGGTTCCGTGCAGGGCAGCGCCTCGCTTTGTGAAAAAGGTGGCTGTGATGCACGGGCCTCTCCTGCCGGTCATCCTCCACGAGGCTGGTGGAGCTGGCTGGGCGAGCTCAGCCCCCATGGCCCAGCGACTCTGAGGTGTCCTGCACTGATGCCACCGCCACAGGCTGTTGGGGCGCAGCAGAGTCCGCCTCGAGACATCGTGGTTCGCTGCCGCCTTCTCCTCCTACCCCACCGGCTGCTTGTCTCTCGACTCCTCCTATCGTTACGGATCGTCTTCTTTGCCCGAGCTGGACCGGCTGCTTGGCATGATCTTTTGGCGCCGACCCTCGTCAGTGGCGAGGCGCTTGAGTTGGCCACGGCGGATTCGCTCGATGCTTCAATCCGGCGGCGCTGGTCGAGCCTCGGCGGCTTCTGACGAGGAGAAGCGGGGCGATCCTTAGAGGCAGCTGCTCGGGGCCGCCGCCTTGGGGAGGTAGCCGGCGTCCGAGAGTCGCTGCAAAGCGTGGAGAAGCGAGCTGCGGGCCTGCGGGACCAACTTCGCCAAGGAGGCCCGCCGCCAAGAGCAGGAGGAAGGCATGAAAGCTCGTGAGGTGGCCGTCAAGGATCGTACGCCAAGCTCAAGCGCCCATGACGCCTAGGCGTCTGGAGCAAAGTTGGAGGCGAGGAAGGTCGAGCTGGGCGGCAAACACGGGTCCTTGCCGAGGATCGCGTGGCCTTCACAGATATGGAGGTGAAGGCTCGCACCTTCTTTGAGGAGCTTTACGATGGCGGCTGGAGCCCGCTGGTCGTGCGAAGGGCGGCCCGCCAAGCTGCTTCCCTTCTGGTTCGCTCTTGAAGATGTCGCCCTTGGCGCCGCCCTACGGTGAGGCGAGGCACGTGTCTTGTCTTCGCAGCGTTGATGCGGGTCCTCACCCACGTCTACCTTGCGATCCCAATGTCGACCTCGGCAGCTGCGGGAGCGAGGAGGCGGCGAGCTTGCGCTGCGCTGCTGAGGCCGTGAAGGGTCGCGGAGGCTCTCTGGCAGGAAGTTCAGGCCTTGACACCAAGCCAAAGCGGGGCGCTGCCAACCCTGCGGCTCCACCAGGCGAACCCGCTCCGTGCAGCTCCACCGCCGACAAGTGACTCCGTTGCGGCTCCTATTCTGCTTTCGATTCCTGCACATGTATCATGCCTTGGGGAGGCGTTTAAAGGCGTTGTGATAACGGTTATGGACTGTAATATTTGCTTTTGAATTCCTTGAAATTTGCGCTTTTCCTTCCTACTTGCTTGTGTTCTATGCGGCGAGAGCCATTGCCTTGCCTACCTCGGCCGCCGTTAGCCCTAACTTGGAAACGGGGCCAGGACCAAGGAGTGAGGGGCTACGTGACAAGTTAGGATCCTGAGTCGCGATCCTCAGGAGTCCCCCTTGGCACACGAACAACAAGTAGGGAGGTGAGATGTGGGTGGATCTACCGTTCTACGTCTGTAGAGCCCGGCCCCGCGCATACCTCAACCGCCATTAGCCTTTCGGAACTAAGGAGGAGGGGCTACGTGACCAGTTAGGCTCCTGAGTCGCGATGCTCAGGAGTCCCCCTTGATGCTCAAACGGCCTTCGTACCTTGGCTCCGCTCGGGGAGGGGCGTGGCAACCAGGCCGAGGGGCTGGCTGGAGTGGCGTGCGTGCAGGCGTGATCGAGCGCAGCCCGTGCCCACCCCTCTCGCGGCACTCCAGGAGGCGTTGCGATGAGGCCGGACACTGAGCTCTGGGCTCCCTGAGGTTGATGCAGCCGGGGCCACCTCGATTGTTTATCACCAGCGTGGAGCATAAGCGCTTCCGTGTGTGTCAGGCATAGCCACTCCTCGGCGATGTCGTCAGCCGGTAGCGGGCATGGTGCTTCCAGTGCGTGGGAGGGGCTCCCCTCGGGAGGAGCCCCAGGCGTGTACAACCCCGCATACGACACGTGGCTGGCATGGTAGGGCTGACGAGGTGTATCTGGGCACCCGTGAGCCAGTAGCAGGACTCACAGGGCCCTACCTCAAAGGCGGGTTCGCTGATCCTGCAGATTTAGTTAGATGCGGCGCTCTCGTCCTCGGGTCCGGCCCTCGAGCTGGTCTCGGCCGTCGCTGGTATGCCGGTCGCGATGCCGTGGACAAGGCCGATGGTGAGGGCTGGAGAGCGATAGGAGCCACGAGTCGCGATGCTCGGTACCCCCCTTTAACATGCAAGCGGTCGACATGAGCGAAGAGAAGGTGCCATGGATTGGCATCAAATAACAAGCATGATGGGTTGAGCGCATGACCGCAATAAGCGCAAGAGGATACATGCGCGGGTGCGGCCGGCGACTTGGGGATGATGCAGCCCGAAGGCGCCCCAACAAGGTAAGCTAGGAACATGAAGTAAAGGGATAAGCGCCGAGGGGCGGACCCAGCGGCACAGGAATAATGCAGTCTGAGGCGCTCCCGGTGAAATGAAACTTGAAAGATGTCACTGGTAGCGTTGAAGGCGAAAGGGTGTTGGTGCAGCAAACTCGGTGGGCTGCGGGGCCGATCCTCCACGAGCCCCGAGGCTCGGGGGCCTCGGGAGGCTCGGGAGGCTGGTGGCTCCTCGTGGACCATCTCCATCTCCGCCAGGGCTGCGGAACGCCTAGCCTCTTGAGCCTCCAGGATGTCCCTCATGAGGCGCTGGTACGTGGCAGCCGCGTTTGGCAAGCCGTAAGGCATGCGAACGTAGCTGTGGGGTGGACCTTCGTAGTGCCCCACGCGAGAGGGACAGAGGCGCTCCTGAGAGGCGGCTCGGTTGATCCCTGGTATATCGATGCAGACGCGCAACCCACCATCCTCGCCTGGATGGGGAGCCACGGCAGGTAGGCGGCGGCTGCCACTCATGACTCTTGACTCCTGCAGCTCCTGAACGATCTCGCTGACGAACTCCTCAGGGTTTGGCCCTCCTTGCCTTGCTCCTTCTTGAGGGAAGCGTGCTTTGAAACACGCCTCCAAGTGGTGCCCAAGCGCCTCCTCGTGACCTTAGCAAGGTCGGTGGCCCTCGGTGGGGAGCCCAGAGCCCTGCTGAGGAGGCGGCCGGGCCTTTCCTATGCGATAGAAGGAGGTTCCCCTGAGCGGCGCGGACCACGAGGCCTTCCTCCTGAGGGGCGGACGGACGGCGTCTTCTTCTTCTTGGGGGCGGTCTCCGGAAGCCTCCACCTTCCGCGATCCGGGCCTTCCGGTGATCTTGACTGAAAGGCTCGCCCGAGGAGCACTGCGTCTTTCTCTTTCGAGGCACCGTGATGATTCCGCCACTTCACGGCATCTTGAGGGCGTTATGGCCGTGGTGGGTTCGACCATGAACTTGGCGGCGCCGGTACCCGAGGATGGCGTTGTATGCTGGCGAATGTGGGTGGCGTCGAAGTCGATGAACTTCGGTCGCGGTAGTTATCGCGTGTGCGAAGGTGACGAGGGGGCGAACCTGCCCGATCGGTCTTGTGGAGCCGTCGGTGACCCGGAGAAAGGCTTGGTCGGCTGAAGCTGATTATAAGAGCACTTGGAGATTGTTGAGCGTTTCCACGGACAAGGCGTTGAGCCCTGCCCGCCATCGATGAGGGTCTTGGTGACTAGCACGTTGTTGATGATTGGGGAGCGAGCATCGGGAGGACTCTGGCTGTGGCCGCACACTTGAGCTGATCCGCTGGCTGAGCGTGATGGTGCACGCCGACCACGAGGCGTGTGGCTTCGAGCTTAGGGGAGGACTGCATTCGCTTGCAGGCGAACTGGCGAAGATCGTTGAGAGGCTCGGGCTTGGGCTCCGCCGGGATCTGGCGATGGCGGCGGCTCCTTGAAGCCCCCAGCCCCTCGTCGATGATGGTCTTCATTTCTCCTTGGCTGCGGTGGCAGAGGAGGAGGCCTGCGTTGCCTTGCAGGCGATCCTCGCGAGGCTGATCCCTCCGGCCTCCCTCGCGGGCGGGTCTTGCCAGCGATCTCGCGAGGTTGGTCGCGCCACCCTTGGCGGGGCGCGGTCTTCCTAGCGTCCTGCGTTCCTTCCTCCTCCTCGGCCGTAGCCCGGTCGCTGCGGTCGGGGCGTTGGCGATCCTCCCTTCTCGCCGCGGCTCGGAGCTCTTGACATTCGCTGGTGTTGTTGGTGTGGAGGTCGTGGTACCGCGATACCGGCTGCCCTTGGAGGACTCGGGCTGATCTCTTCCCGCTTGGTGTCGGTTCCGCCCTTGAGCACGGCAGCTCCTTGCGCTTCACATCCTTGGCCTTGGACTTCTTCTCTTACGGGTCTGCGGCAGGCAGCTCGAGGAGGAGAGGCGCCCTTCCTCGGCCTGGCGCACCAGTCGCCAAGTTGAACAGCTCCAAGGAAGTGCACAAGTCTTCATGCATCGCCAGCTCCTCCTTCATCTTGGCGTCACGCACACCGTCGGAGAAAGGCGGAGATGATGGCCTCCTCGGTCACCTTAGGAATCTTGAGGCGTGCGTTGTTGAAGCGCTGGATGTATTCTGCGAGGTCTCCTGGTTCTTTGCTTGATCGGCGCATGTCGCTTCGGTGGTGGCGGTCATGAGTACCTTGGAAGTTGGCGATGAAGCGGGTGCGCATCTCGTCGAGGAGGAGATCGTGCACGGAGGCAGGTTCGAGAGCAGTGCGGGCCCGTCCTTGGCGCCATGGGAAACCAGTTTGCCATGACCTTCTCGTCTCCGTTGGCGGCGATGCCCAGCTCGTAGAAGCTGGAGGAACTCTCTTGAGGTCGGCCGTCACCGTCGTAGCAAGGAGGCAGGTCCGACTTGAACTTGCCGAGACCTTGACGCTGCGCCTTCGGGGTGAAAACCACGTCGAGACAGCTGTAGCCCAGGGGCCTTGGGTGACGAAGAGCTTGGTCTTGCGGGTCCCCATGCGCTGCAGCTAGGAGCAGCGGGGTCTTGGCGTGCGGGAGGGGCGTGGTCGCGGCGAGTTGGGCGGGGAGCACTCGGCAGCTTCTTGCGGGCGAGGACCTCCTGGCAGCTCTGCTCTTGACGAGCCGGCGCCGGGCGGAGCGGGTTCTGCCCAGGGACCACGCGGCTTGGGGCCAGGGCGCCTTCTTGGGGAGGAGGCGGCGGCGCCCGAGCTTCGTCGCCGCGCGGGGCGAGTGCGGTGCAGCCAGGACAAGCGGCGCGGAAGTCCCTGCGGCGCGAGCGAGCTTCGGCGGCGTGGTCGAGCAACTCTTCGTAGACGTCATCGGCGGGGCGGTAGTGCAGGAGCTCGTTTGCGCGATGGCGCAGCTCGAGCCTCCATGAAGCGCGCGGAATGCGCGTGGCGAAACCAGCCGGGCGAGTGAGGGGTAGCGATGCGGCCGTCTTGCCTCACGGAGGATCTTGGGGCGATGCTTGCTGCTCGTTCCCGCCGGGCGGTGGCGGCGTTGGCGGCAAGCGGCGACGGCAGGCGAGGCGCCCGGCGGGAGCCATCTGGGCGACACAGGAAGCGAGCGGCTCGGCGCTTCAGCCAGGCCCGGCAGCGTCGAGCATGGATCACGGTGGTCGACGGAGAACAGGGCGGCGGAAGACGAATTCTGGCGCACCCCTACCTGGTGTGCCAAATGTCGGATCTCCGGTTCCGGCAGACCCTTGAGGTTCGAACACTGGGGTGCACGCGGAATCTCGCCCTCTACCTATCTCGCCCCGATCTAAACTACGAAAGGAACATCACAAGAGACACAAGGTTTATACTAGTTCGGGCCACCGTTGTGGTGTAATACCCTACTCTAGTTTGCGGTGTGGTGGATTGCCTCTTGGGCTGATGGTGATGAACTATACAAGGAAGAACATCCTCGCGAGGGTCTGCTCTTGGTCGGGGCGATGAACTGCTAGGGGGAGTTCAGTCGCTCTCTCTCTGATTCCGGCTTGCCTCTAGCTACTCATTCCAGACCTCCGATCCAGATCCCTGTGGGTGGCTAGTCCTATTTATAGGCAAAGGCCCCAGGCCTCTTCCCAAATATTGGCGGGAAGAGGCGCCAACAATTAGCCATTTGAAGGGAACATCTGGTACACTTATCTGACTAAAGTTGGTCCTCGCTTTGTCAAAGGCTCTGGTGGTGGCCTTGGCTTGGGCTCCCAATGACTTCCTTCCTGCCGTTGGACTGGTCTTGGTCTTGTTGCACCAAAATGGGCGCCTTTGCTTGATGCTCTTACTGCGCTTGCTCCTTTGCACCAAAGAGGAAAGGAGGACCTGCTTGTGGCTGGCGCCCACCCTGGCGCCCTTGGTCGTCATGTCTTGTGTCATGGGCACCTCGTGAGGTACCCCGCCTTGATCTCTCCGCCTCCTTGCGAGCCAGCCTGACGAGGCCGTGCCTGAGGAAGCTCCCTGTCGTCCACCCCGCGAGGCTTGGCCCCTCGCGAGGGTCTTGAGCTTGTGTTGATGAAGATGAGCCGTGATGGGCCCCCCTTTGAGCCACGTTGCAGGCGGCAGGCAGGCAAGTCTGGGGACCCCCGTTCCCAGAACGCCGACAGTTGTATACCATGAATCTAGGTCGTGGTTCAAAGAGGAAAGGAATGGGGGAAAGTAGTGGGAAAAGTTGTATAGCATGAATCTAGGACGTGGTTCAAAAAGGAAAGGAAGGGGAAAGTAGTTGGGAAAGTTGTATCGCATGAATCTAAGACATGGTTCAAAGAGGAAAGGAATGGGGGAAAGTTGTATAGCATAAATCTAGGACGTGGTTCAAAGAGGAAAGGAAGTGGGGAAAGTACTACAGACTGGCTATCCAGCACCTTCGTTGGTCGAAAAGGGAAAACAATGACGAACGCAGTATGCACATCTGTAAGGAACTGATCTTTTGTTTTGGAGGACAAGGCTGTTGAGTTTGAGCAGGACTAGATTTGCTGCGTTCACATAGGGAAAGGTGTCTAAGGATAACAAAACTGGGACCAACACAAATATGCTCCTTGGTTGTTTGTTCTTTGTTGCGATGGTATGCATCACCCGATACATTGGTAGATGCACATGGTGCTGAATAAATCCTTGTTGCATGCAACTCTTTAGCTGTTGTTAATCTAAGGCCCTGTTTGGTTAAAAACTCCCTAGTCCCTACGTGCTTGGTTCCAGGGACTAAAAATGGACTAGAGGTTATTAAATGACATGCTAAAAGACCATGTTACCCCTAGTAATGAACTAATAGAGATAAGGTGAGATGCGTGGCGGGGGAAACTGTTGGAAAATGTCCCAAAAAGACTCTCCCTCGGTGTCTTCTTTCTTTAGTCCCAAATGCCCACTTTTAGTCCCTAAAAGTCCCTCTTGTTTGGTTTAGATGGGACTGACATGGAGTTTCTTTAGTCCCTCCACCAAAATGTCCCTGTAAACAAACACCCTCTAATAATGCCATTGGAAAATTGATGCAAAGCCACAGTTAAAAGAAAATTACATGTTTAACGAATTTTATTGTTAATATAATCTCTCTGTTAATAAATCAATGCCACCATTTGAGAAATGCTACTGTCTTGCTTTCTTTTCCATTTAGGTAAGGTAGATGCTTCTTTTTATTGGCTTATGTGTCATCCACCGTTATTGACCACTAGTTGTTTCCTTTGCACCTCTGTGTAAACAGGGTTATCTACTTCACCTCGTTGCCATTGTGACCTTTTGTTGCACTGCACAAAACACTTTTGTTTTAAGAGTGTTTTGTGCAGTTCAACCAAAATTTCACATCGACAACGTTGCTTGATTGCTTTATCTTAGTGGAACTGCACAAGAGGAGATCCTACTTCCTATCCGTGTTGGCAAATTTGGTTCAGATCTTCTTCTTGTGAGTTGTTTGAATTCCGCGTCACGAGAGGTTAGTACTAGCCTTCTTTCACATGATTCTGCAGTGTGCTTTCATATGTTGTGCTACTTGTACGGTAATGTTGCTTGATTTTAGTGAACTGCACAAATGGGGACAAGACTTCTAATCTGTATGTGCACCATAATATCCCATTGAGGTAAGATAAGGATATTTCACAACTGTTGGCTTGTATTTTGCCACTTTCATCAGAAAATTAATGTCATTGTTTAGTGCTATACTTGTGCAACCTAATTGACATGGCAAATCTTACACTGAAGGCGAAGCTTGTCTGTTATTGAACCAAGTGATGAAGGGGAAGAACAAGTAGAAGAAAAACAAAAATCAACTCCCGGTGCTGTAATGAAGCACTGGAACTGTGATGACACAAGTAATGATATAGTTTTGCATCTTAATTTATTGCTATGGCTGGAACGAGCAATTGTTTTGCCACTGATTTGATGCCACTCTTAATGTAATACGTAATTATCTCTACTTGTGCAAACAGGGATCTTCTTTGAAGATACCATATATTTTAGTGGAATTGCACAAGAACATGTTGGAAACATTAAACTAATCGAGGAGTATATAGTAAGCATGGACACCACAGTAGATAGCAACAGATGGTTCCAGAGAAGTGCTTCATCTGTATGCTCTACACAATAAGCCTCCTGACAAAGGTTGGTACTCGCCCACTGATTTCATCCATATGATTGAGCTTTGTCATCTCTATTAGTGTTGTGCTACTGTTTAGATACTGTCATGAAAAAGTGGTATTGTCCTTGAGAAGTGCTTCATCTGTGCTATTTTAAATATTTCCTTTCCTTTTTTTTTCAAGCAAACAGGGATGCTAGCATTTAGTTGTCCTCTTGTCTTTGCACAACAGGATCATCCTCCTCTGAAGAAGAATATGGAGTACATGAAGTGACTAGTTCCGATTATGCCAGGATGAAGAAGCCCTATCTATCTTCTCATCAGAAGGAGCAGGTGAAGGATGGTTACATTACTCCCCACAAGACCAAACTAACTTCAGCTCAGAAGGACTGACAAATCTCCATTTTCTTGCTGTGATGCGCGAGTACAATGTTGTTCTGGATTCTTTCTAGTGAGTTCCATTTTTCTAAAAGTGTGCTCTACATGGACCATGGAGGTGCCTGTTTAAACTGTCAATTCATAGTACAATTTGCTTTATACTAATCACTTTTTTTGTATTTGTGCAAACAGGGGTGCTCATCTTGATTTCAATGGGAACTACACAAAATGTTCATGAATACATCGAATCATTCATTTCCACCACAAGAAAGGAGGCGCCGATAAGTTCAAGGCATTGCAACATATAAGGGCGAAATGTTACAAGCTACGCACGAATTTGGTTGATTTTGGTGGAAGTGCACAAAAATAATAGCTGGTTTATTTAGCACGAGGTGCCATGTCAATGTCGAACTGATGGCAAACCCTGCCCATTCCACAATTGTAGGCATTTGATATTTTGGAATGGGACAACCTTGTCAAATTTTGCTCATTGATTTTAGCAAGAAGACATCGTTTGACATTTTTGAATGGGGCGCCCTTTTGTGTCGGCGCCGATCCATTTTTCTTTATTCTTTAGTTGTGAAGTAAATATTGGCTCTTACATGTTAATCATTTGAGATGCATAATCATCGATTGTTTTGAATGTTCTCTATGAATTGCCGAACTGTGTGTTTGATTGCAATGTCTGAGGCAGCTAAAAGCTGCTCAAACTCTTCGTACTCATACATTCCTTTTACTTTGCACATTGTGAAAGTGCATACTTTTCCTATAAGATTGGTCAAAGTAGAGATACTTTGACTGCAGACAAAACTTGTATGCAGACTAGAAAGGATGGAGGAGTACATGTGAAAGCTGCTGCAAGCGGGTGATCACCACAGGAATAATGCTAATACGTATTGTTTTGCATGTTCATCAATGCCAGTGATACAAGAATTTGAACTAACCGAAATAAATTCATTCATACATGGTCGGATTTCATATAAACATGCCGGATTTCATTACATTTCATACATTCTTCAACTAAAAAGGGGTGCGCTGGAGGTATAATTAATTAACCGAAGATACCCATCTGTGTCCGGCTGAGACGAACAGAAGCTTCAGTAACTTAACTGCAGGTGCAGCTCCGTAACTGACATGTGGCCCAAATGCCTATTGGGCCCATGTGTCTGTCAGCCAACTGCACCAGCAGTTAAGTAGAAGCAGCATCCTTCTCCAACATAGCTCTCCGACTCCACTTCGCCGCCAAGAAGCTAATCGGCCGTCACTGGTCAACCCACCTAGATTGGCTTCAATCGGAGGGTAGCGGCGGTGGCCTTACTTGGACCCGAGCGGCGGCGACCTACCATGTTCCTCTTCCTCGTTTTCTGTGAGGCGCGGCCTCGCTGGCAGCGGGGCGGGGCCTCGGCGGAGCTGGCGATGTCCTCTTTCTTGTTGCCGGCGGGCGGCGCCTCGGCGGAGCGGGGGAAATCCTCCCCCTCGTTGCTAGCTGGGTGGGGCCTCGGCGGAGCCGGCGGTGTCCTCTGCCTCGTTGTTGGCGCCGTGGGGCCTCGGTGGAGCAGGGCCTCGTTGATGCCAGCGGAGCGGGGACTCGTCGGAGCCGGCATTGTCCTCTGCCTCGTCCTCGGTCTCGCCAAACAACGCCTCGCCCGCTTCATCGCCCTCTTTGTAGGCGGCCGCAGCCTCTGCCACCCGCATGCAGTACCGCCAGCGCTCGAGGTAGCCCTCGCGGGAAGAGCGGTACGAGTCAAGCAGCGCCTCCTACTCCGCCCGCTCTGCGGCGATCTGCTCCTCTGCCTGCAGGTGCTCCTGGAGGAGATGGTGGTTGTAGGCGGCGTTGGCCTGCGCCTCCCGGAACTGCTCCTCACACTTCTGCCTCACCGTGTCCATATATTGGGCACGGGCCTTGCCGATGGTCATGGTGCAATGCACCGGCGAGGATGGCGCGAAGGAGGGGGTTGGCGCCGGATCGTTGACTACCATGTTCTCCATTAGGACGTCATCGTCCTCCGGCTGCCTGCCGGCCAGCCAGTCGGCACCAATGGATGCCTTCTCCTTGTGGTCCGTTGTCCGCCCGTCCCGAAGAGCGCTGGAGCGCGAGGAAGCCATGGTGGGTAGTGGTGGTGTGGACAGGAGAAAGGGAACGGATGCAGATGACTGCGGCTATGGCCGGTGCAACAGTTTATATAGCAATGGTGGGCGGCGGAGGGACGGATGTGTGACACCGGAGTAGCCGCCTCGACAACCGCGTATCATTAATGTGGGCGGCAAAAGGACGGATGGACGGACGACACTTGTGTCGTTTGAAGGTGGAACAATCGCTTTGCACCGGAAGCGGTGGCGGCGGCGCCGACCGTTTGAGCGGAAGCGGCGAGGGAGGCGATGCAGGTGGGCGAGGCGTTAGACTCGTGCTTGGCAGCGGTCGGTCCAGCAACCCGATATGCTCGCTTCGCCAGCTAGCTCGCCGAGCTGGCGGCGACAATCGAGCGATGGGCGTAGCCCGACCGAGAGCCGGCGCCACTGTCCAAACCGGTTCATGCCGTATTCACCATAGAGTAGGTGCGGCCGCACTTCGACGCCCTAATGGCGGACGAGCTACCAGCACAGGAGGACTTGTGCTGCAACCTCCGTCTCCTCAACGAGCACCGGTGAACAAGCAAACGACAATGCCATCGCGGACATGTGGCCCTAAGATCCTGGCTTCCCGAATGAGCAGCGAGTGTTGTATCAGACCATCCGTAGGGCCCGAGAGGCCCTCTCCGTCGTCCTTCGAGTTGTTGTGCTCGCCGTGGCGCGGCCGTCTCTCATTGTCAACATGGTCAACGGACATGAGGATGAGGAGATGACTTTACTTGGAGAGGATGATAGTGGGGGCCCACCAGGGCCATAGCCGCACATACGCAAGTGCCTCCTTATTAGTATATAAAACAATATTTTTTTGCGTCCTCCTGGTTTCCTGACATCACGGTCCCGCACCATTGTCAACCTATGTAGTCAATAAACGAGAGAATTGCCCAAGAAGCGGCCGACAGCTGGGACCAAGCAGCTCGAGCAGTATTTGTGTTTTTGAGGTGTGAGCACTGCAGAGTTTTTCTTGAGCGATGTTTAGCCCAAATATTATTTTTCTCCTCCGAACAACAACAAAAACATCGCTGCAGGTATTAACTGGGCGGGCTGTGTCCCGTATAGCCCAAGCCAGATATCCAGCCCAGATTTTAATTTTTTTCAAGCTGAAAATGGCTAGCCCAGCTATACTTTTTTTAGGACTACCCAGGCAAGGTCAAGTTGTTATTCTCCGCCCCGCTGGGCTGCAAATCTTTCCTCGGAGGGATGCATTAGGCTTAACAAGAAATGGGCTTTAAGAAATAATAAATGGGATGTAATTATAAAAACTGGGCAGTAACTATAAAAAATGCACCAAACACGTAATTACTTGATATAATATTATTTTTGGATATTGAAAATTTTAATTTCATTAATTGTTGCGAGCGCAATGTTTCGTTTGATTTTTATGTAATATAAATTTATATTGAAATTGTATTTAATCTGACTAGAAATTTCGTGATAAAAATATTTCAGATCCCATCAAAATGTGGGAAATTTTATTGAATTCTATTTTGAACGGTTGGTTGAAATGGGTTGTACTTTCAACAAACTGTAAATGGGTTGTAGTAATTTCCATTAGAATTCAAAAATTGGCTGCACATTCTTACAAATCTCAAATGGGCTATAAGTTCTCTGCCACACACTTTCGGCCTTACTAAGTTGACGCGTCCCCTAAAAAAAGAGAGTTGACGCGTATGCAAGGCTTTGTCAACTTATAGTCTACACATGGTTCTAGCAACAGTGGCCGTTGGATGTCCATCCAACGGATGCCGTGCTTCTTCTTCAATCTCGGATATTCTAGCTTCACCCGCCCAAAAAATGATTCCTCCCCCTGACATCTGGGGCGCACCATTTTGGAAGCTGACCTGTGGGCCTACTAAGTTGACACGTACCAAGGGCTTTGTTAACTTAGTCAATATAAACGATTCTAGCCGCAGTGACCGTACGATGTCCATCCAATGGCCGTCGTGCTTCTTCAACCTCTGGTCTTCTTGCTCCAACCGCCCAAAGTAGCGCCAGTCGTGCCACCTGCTCCTGCCTCCCATGGCCGGCTGTGCTACCGCGCAGGCCTCACCGCCCCTACTACTCCCACCGCTGGCCAGGGCATCCCTCTACTCACCCACACCCCCTGTTATTCTGCGGCGACGGCAGCCTCACACCGCAGCCGAACCAGTGAACCCTCGTAGTCCTCTCGGCGTGGGCATCCACTGCCGCGTCTTCCCCGGCTCTGCTCGTCCCCTTCCTAGGCCTCGCTGTTGTCCACCGCCCTGGTACTCTCGGTGTGGCGTGGTCAACATGGTCAAGGAACGACTTCCATCGGAAGAGTACTACACGTGGAGAGGCTGACACCTGGGTCCATGGCGGCCGCAAGGAAGTGCCTCCTTATTACGCACAAAATAATTATTCGTCCACCTGACAGCAGGGACCCACCGGATGGGCCACCTATTTCGCGAAAAAACATTTCCCCCCTGAGTGCTGGGACCCACCAGCTACATCTTCGCACGCAAGGAAGTGCGCCCGGGCAAAAAAAATGATTCGCCCGCATCTTCGCATGGAAGGAAGTGCCTGACAGTCGGGACCCACCTGGTCGAAGCGTACGTAGCGTTGTCATTCTGGTCGTGAACATGTACGTATATACTGGTCGATGTAGAGGCGCGCACGTGTTGTAGTAGAGGCGCGCACGTAGCATGTACACGTACATACAGTGGGAGTGTGCAAGAAAGAAAATACGGCCACGTACATACATACTGGCTGGGTCTCGAACGCCTACTCGCGCATATGTACGGCCAGGGCTCGTGTACATGGCTGGGTCGGAACGGAGAAACTGCATCATCTCATGTTCATGGGGAGCCAACCGGTTGGGTCGGAACAGAATGCGTCGTTGTGTTCATCGGGAGGGCTTGGACAGAACAACCGATGGAAACGAGGCCTGGCGTATCGCAGAATGGAGGAAACGGCATTGTGTTCGACCGGCCACGGTCGAAATGGTATCCTGTTCATCTGGAGGGGTCTGGCGTACCGCAAAACGGAGGAAACGGACGTCCTACGGTCGAAACGGGGTCCTGATGATCGGGAGGAGTGTGGCGTACCGCAAAACGGAGGAAACAGACTTGTGTTGGAGTGCTACGGTCGAAACGGGGGTCCTGTTCATCGGGAGGGGTGTGGCGTACCACAATACGGGACTCCATGGGTACTGTTCATCTCCACCATCGACCACCTCCAGCCTCCACGAGCTGCTGTTCATCCACCGTCGACCTCCTCTAGCCTCCACCTGCGACTGTTCATCCATGGGCTCCTGTTCATCCAGCCTCCACCACACGCTACTCCACCGGCTACTGTTCAACCAGCCCTCTCCACAAGCTCCTGTTCAACCACCCCTCCACGGGCTACTGTTCATCCAGCCCTCCACCGTCTACTGTTCATCCAGCCCTCCACGGGGTCCTGTTCATCCAGCCCCAACCGGCTCGATCGATCGGGGTCCTGTTCATCGAGAGGCAACATCACGGGGTCCTGTTCATCCACCCCCACCGGGAACTGTTCATCCAAACCCCCCCAGCAACACTCACTGTTCATCTAGAGACAGCATCGATCGGCTTCAGTTAGCAGCTGTAGCGAAGGAATCGCTCGATCGGGTTCAGTAACGCGTAGCCTGCAGTGCAATCGCTCGGGTTTAGTAGGCGAACGCGTCGCTCGGGTTCATTTAGATCCCAACGCCTCGCACCCATGCGCGTGCGTGTATGAGAGATACGCGCAAACCTCCGTGCATCGCTCGGCCCCGACCACCCACCGTAACCCGGAACACCCCGATATTTTCCTCGCCCTCGCTTCTACCATGATTTTTTCCGTCATGGACGGCCCAAAGAATGTCATGCAGCTGCGTCTCCGGCCCGCCCAGGATGAAAAGCCCATTTTCTGTCATGATTTTTTGTCATAGAAGTAGGAGCCCACCACATCTATGATGATACCGGGTTTTTTCACAATTATCGTCATAGAAGTGTCATAAGTATGACAAATTTTTTTCGTTCGGCCCAAAATGTCACGGATGTGTCTTTTTTTGTAGTGGTGGTGGCTAATAACAAGGCGGTCAGTGTAGCAGTTGTGATAGAGCGCAAGGAGGCGGGTAAGGAGTACCCAGTTCAACGACCGGCTTATTATGCCAGTGAAGTCTTGACGGAATCCAAGCAACGATATTCACATTGGCAGAAACTGGTCTTTGGGGTGTTCATCGTGAGTCGCAAGCTGCAGCATTATTTTCTTGGTCATCCTATCACCATGGTCAGCTCTGCTCCCTTAGGGGATATTATTCAAAATAGAGAAGCCACAGGCCGGGTTGCTAAGTGGGCAATTGAGCTTGGGCCTCATAACTTGAAGTATGTGCCAAGAACAGCCATTAAGTATCAAGCTTTGGTGGATTTCAGCAATGATTGGACAGAGTTGCAGACACATGAGGAGAAGCCTGACAACACATATTGGACAATCCACTTTGATGGGTCCAGAAAGTTGGAAGGCTCGGGGGCTGGAGTTATTTTGACTTCCCCTCGAGGTGAATTTTTTTGTTATGTTTTAAGGCTAATGTTTCCTTGTACTAACAATGCAACTGAGTATGAAGCTTTACTTCATGGCATTCGTATGGCAATTTGAGCCGGGTCAGGTGCCTGGGCGACTCAGACCTTGTGGCACAACAAGTTTCTGGCAAGTGGGACTCTAAATACCCACTCATGGCGGCTTATCGCCGGACGGTTGATAATATTGCTGGTCACTTTAAAGGTTATCAGGTGCATCAACTGGACCGGCAAAAAAATGAGGCGACTGATGCGTTGTCCCGGCTTGGGTCTTAGCGTAAGCCGGTGCCTGCCAATGTGTTCCTTGATGTATTACACAGCCCTTCGGTCAAGTTGCCTTTTGAGGAGGATATTGATGTCTGATAACCCACAAGTATAGGGGATCACAACAGTTTTTGAGGGTAGAGTATTCAACGCAAATTTATTGATTCGACACAAGGGGAGTCAAAGAATATTCTCAAGTATTAGTAGCTGAGTTGTCAATTCAACCACACCTAAAAGACTTAATATCTGCAGCAAAGTATTTAGTAGCAAAGTAGTATGGAAGTACGAAAACGGTGATAACGGTAACAATGACAATTTTGTAGCAATTGTAACAGTAGCAATGACAAAGTAACTTAGAAAAGATCAATATGTGAAAAGCTCGTAGGCATTGGACCAGTCATGGATAATTATGTCGGATGGCATTCATCATGCCACAGTCATAACCTAGGGTGACACAGAACTAGCTCCAATTCATCAATATAATGTAGGCATGTATTCCGTATATAGTCATACGTGCTTATGGAAAAGAACTAGCATGGCATCTTTTGTCCTACCATCCCGTGGCAGCGGGGTCCATAAGGAAACTAAGGGATATTAAGGCCTCCTTTTATAGAGAACCGGAACAAAGCATTAGCACTTAGTGTATACATGAACTCCTTAAACTACGGTAATCACTGGAAAGAATCCCAATTATTGTCAACTTGGGGTATGCGGATCATAACTCGTAATAGGTGTCTACAACTTGCAAGATCGGATCAAGAACACACTTATATTCATGAAAACATAAAGGGTTCAGATCTGAATTCATGGCACTCGGGCCCTAGTAACAAGCATTAAGCATAGCAAAGTCACAACAACATCAATCTCAAAACATAGTGGATACTAGGGATCAAACCCTAACAAAACTAACTCAATTACATGATAAATCTCATCCAACCCATCACCGACCGGCGAGCCTACAAAGGAAGTACTCACTCTCGACGGTGAGCATCATGAAATTGGTGATGGAGGAAGGTTGATGATGATGTTGGCGACGAATCCCCCTCTCCGAAGCCCAAAACATACTCCAGATCATCCCTCCCGAGGAAGAACGGGAGGCGGCGACGGCTCCGTATCGTAAAATGTGATGAACTCTTCTCTCTGAACTTTTTCTCCCCAAAAATGAATATATAACATTGGAATTAGGGTCGCAGGAGCTCCAGGGGGCCCACGAGCCTACAGAGCGCACCCCAGGGCTTGTGGCCTCTCGGTGGCCCCCTCCGGACAATTCTTGCACCAATATTTTTTATTAATTCCAAAAATATTCTTCGTAAATTTTCAGGTCAATCCGAGAACTTTTATTTCTGCACAAAAATAACACCATGGCAATTCTGCTGAAACAGCGCCAGTCCGGGTTAGTTCCATTCAAATCATGCAAATTAGAGTCCAAAACAAGGGCAAAAGAGTTTGGAAAAGTAGATACGATGGATATGTATCAATGTCCCTGACCCGGAGCGCAGCTGGTAGTGGCTCTCGACGCTGATCCTGATTGGACACTCCCCTACTTGGCTTATATGACCCGGCGCGAGTTACCAGAGGATGAAACTTTGGCAAGACAGATCACTAGGAGGTCTAAGTCTATGACTATTGTCCATGGCGAGTTACACTGACGCAGTGTGACAGGTGTGTTCCAACACTGTGTTTCTCCCGAGGAGGGCCGTGAAATTTTACGAGAGATTCATGAAGGTGATTGTGGTCATCATGCCGGCTCTAAATCTTTGCTGGCTAAAGCTTTTCGTCATGGGTTTTACTGGTTGACAGCTCATGCTGATGCAGATGATATTGCTAGCAAGTGTGATGGGTGTCATAAGTTTGCAAGGCAAGCTCATGTGCTGGCTCAGGAATTGCAGATGATCCCAATAACTTTGCCGTTTGCAGTCTAGGGGCTTGATATGGTGGGACAATTCAAGAGGTCTAAGGATAAGAAGACCCACCTTTTGGTGGCGGTTGACAAGTTTACCAAGTGGAATGAAGCAGAGCCTGTTAGCATTTGTGAAGCAGCAACTGCAGTTCAGTTTGTGAAAAAGCCGATCTTTCGCTTTGCTTGTCCTCACAGTGTCATCACTGATAATGGTACCAATCTTTCTAAGGGTGCCATGAAGGAGTTTTGCAATAGAGAGCATATTCATCTTGATGTCTCTTCAGTGGCTCATCCATAGTCTAATGGTCAAGCAGAACGAGCTAACCAAGAAATTTTGAGAGGTATCAAGCCCGGGCTTATGGTTCCTTTGAAGTGAACGTCGGGTTGTTGGGTTGAGGATCTACCTTCAGTGCTTTGGAGTATCAATACCACCCCCAACAGATCAACATGCTATACGCCTTACTTCATGGTTTATGGGGCCGAGGCTGTTCTCCCTAGTGATATCCGTCATGACTCGCCTAGAGTGGCGGCTTGTGTTGAAGCTGATAATGGGACGGAACGCCAAAATGCACTTGATGCTTTGGATGAAGAGTGTGACCTTGCGGTGGCTTGTTCAATAACATATCAACAAGACCTACGTCGCTATCATAGTCGTAGAGTTTGAAACCAGACCTTTCAAGAGGGTGACTTAGTGCTCCGCTTGATTCAAGATCAGACAAGGATGCATAAGCTTTCGCCTCCTTGGGAAGGACCTTTTGTGATCAGCAAAAATCTCAATAACGGGTCTTACTACCTCATTGCTATACGAGAGAACAAAGAATCCCGCACGTCTGAGAAGGAAACCAATCGGCCATGGAATATTGCTCACCTTCGGCCTTATTACACCTGAGCCACTAACTCTTATCATTGTACATACTTCTGTCGATGTATATATACTTTTTTATGATCAATATAATAAAGCCGGCATCCCTGAAAAATTCAGGGCCTCTGTCGTTTCATTCCTGTGTATCCGAGTCTTTATTAGTTGATCATAAGGTCACTTGGGGGCTTCCAACCCACCGGGTTTAGCTTTCATACCCTCTTGACCGGCATGAGACGCCACATTATGGGTTAAAGCTGCCTGTTTGCAACTTGCTACTCCGCTATGTGACCCGCCAAACTCTTAACAGTCAATCTTTTTTTAAGACCCTGAACTTGTTAAGGTTAAAACAGTGGCTTGTGTCACGTGAGAGCCGACTTACAGTGAGCTAGGATAAACTCACCTGTCTGTTTAGTGCTACTCCGCTATATAGCCCGCTGTACTCTTAATAGTCAATCTTTTTTAAAAGACCGTGGACTTGTTAAGGTTAAAACAATAGATATATGTCATGGATGCCGGCTTACAGGATAAAACGACTATGCGGCCTTGAAATCAAACATGAGGCCTGTGAGCCAACTTTTTACTGTCATGCCTTACAAGCCGGCTTACAAAATATTTGAGATTGGCATATTTTCTGTTTTGATTTTTTAGATGTTTTTGTGCTCTCAAGTTTTTGCTTTTGTGCAAATTATGGGTTCCCGAGTCATGCGGCTCTGGGTTGTGTTGCTCATGTTTGAGTATTTGGGTTGTCACCTGCCCTGGTTTTTGACTTTAAGTCGACAGTATGATTTTTGACTACACAACCACTGGCATGTTTTCTTTTGCTACATGAGATTATGAGTCTTCGGGGTTTGTTAACCCGCTGTCTGCTCTTGGATATAAGCCGCATGTGCGCATATTGATGGGTCTTTAAAGAATATACAAGACCTCGGTGAAGAGCAGAATCATTGCATATATATATATATATATATATATATATATATATATATATATATATATATATATATATATATATATATATATATATATATATATATATATATATATATATATATATATGATAAAGTCAAGTATGCAATTAAGGTTCAATTCTTTGGATCAAAAGTTGAGATAACTGAAGGAAATATGCCCTAGAGGCAATAATAAAGTTGTTATTTATATTTCCTTATCATGATAAATTTTTATTATTCATGATAGAATTGTATTAACCAGAAACTTGATACATGTGTGAATACATAGACAAAACACAGTGCCCTAATAAGCCTCTACTAGACTAGCTCGTTAATCAAAGATGGTTAAGTTTCCTAACCATAGACATGTGTTGTCATTTGACGAATTGGATCACATCATTAGGAGAATGATGTGATGGACAAGACCCATCCATTAGCTTAGCATAATCGTATACATATTTCTTTAACTATGAGATTATGCAACTCCCGGATACCGGAGGAACACCTTGTGTGCTATCAAACGTCACAACATAACTGGGTGATTATAAAGATGCTCTACAGGTATCTCCGAAGGTCTTTGTTGGGTTGGCATAGATCAAAATTAGGATTTGTCACTCCGAGTATCGGAGAGGTATCACTGGGCCCCCTCGGTAGTGCACATCATAATAAGCCTTGGAAGCAATGTGACTAATGAGTTAGTTATGGGATGATGTATTATAGAACGAGTAAAGGGACTTGCCGGTAACGAGATTGAACTAGGTATGAAGATACCGACGGTCGAATCTCGGGCAAGTAACATACGATGACAAAGGGAATAATGTATGTTGTCATTGCGGTACGATCGATAAAGATCTTCGTAGAATATGTAGGAACCAATATGAGCATCTAGGTTCCGCTGTTGTTTATTGACCGGAGAGGTGTCTCGGTCATGTATACATAGTTCTCGAACCCGTAGGGTCCGCACGCTTAACGTTTGATGGCGATTTTGTATTATATGAGTTATGTGATTTGGCGACCGAATGTTTTTCAGAGTCCCGGATGAGACCACGTACATGACGAGGAGTCTCTAAATGGGCAAGAGGTAAAGATTCATATATAGGACGATTATATTCGGACACCGGAAGTGTCCCGTGGGTACCGGGTACATATCGGGTCACCGAAAAGGGGTTTCGGGCACCCCCGGCAAAGATATGGGCCTTATGGGCCAAGAGAGGGATAGACCAGCCCCTGGTGGGCAGGTGCGCCCCCATAGAGGTCGAAATAGGAGGAGAAGGAAGGAGGGGAAGGGAGAAGGAAAGGGGAGGATTCAGCCACCCCCTTTCCTTCTCTCCCCCTCTCTTTCCTCCCCACTCCAACACTTATGGAAGGGGGGAGGCCGACTTATGGGAGGCGCCCAAGAAGGATCACTCCTACTTGGGGTGCCCCTTGCTAAGTGCTACCTCTTGAGCACTGCGTTGGTTTTCCCTTGAAGAGGAAAGGGTGATGTAGTAAAGCAGCGTAAGTATTTCCCTTAGTTTTTGAGAACCAAGGTATCAATCCAGTAGGAGGCCACGCACGAGTCCCTCGCACCTACACAAACAAATAAAATCCTCGCAACCAACGCAATAAAGGGGTTGTCAATCCCTTCATAGTCACTTACGAAAGTGAGATCTGATAGATATGATAAGATAATATTTTTGGTATTTTTATAATAAAGATGCAAAGTAAAATAAAAGGCAATGAAAATAGTTAAGTGTTGGAACATTAATATGATGGAAAATAGACCCGGGGGCCATAGGTTTCACTAGTGGCTTCTCTCGAGAGCATAAGTATTACGGTGGGTAAACAAATTACTATTGAGCAATTGATAGAATTGAGCATAGTTATGAGAATATCTAGGTATGATCATGTATATAGGCATCACGTCCGCGACAAGTAGACCGACTCCTGCCTGCATCTACTACTATTACTCCACACATCGACCGCTATCCAGCATGCATCTAGAATATTAAGTTCAAAAGAACAGAGTAATGCTTTATGTAAGATGACATGATGTAGAGGATAAACTCATGCAATATGATATAAACCCCATCTTGTTATCCTCGATGGCAACAATACAATCGTGCCTTGCTGCCCCTCATCACTCGGAAAGGACACGCAAGATTGAACCCAAAGCTAAGCACTTCTCCCATTGCAAGAAAGATCAATCTAGTAGGCCAAACTAAACTGATAATTCGAAGAGACTTGCAAAGATAACCAATCATACATAAAAGAATCCAGAGAAGATTCAGATATTGTTCATAGATAAACTTGATCATAAACCCACAATTCATCGGTCTCAACAAACACACCGCAAAATAAGATTACATCGAATATGTCTCCACAAGAGAGGGGGAGAACATTGTATTGAGATCCAAAAAGAGAGAAGAAGCCATCTTGCTAATAACTATGGACCCGAGGGTCTGAGGTAAACTACTCACACATCATCGGAGAGGCTATGGTGTTGATGTAGAAGCCCTCCGTGATCGATGCCCCCTCTGGCGGAGCTTCGGAAAAGGCCCCAAGATGGGATCTCACGGGTACAGAAGGTTGCGGCGGTGGAATTAGGTTTTTGGCTCCGTATCTGGTAGTTTGGGGGGTACGCAGGTATATATAGGAGTAAGAAATACGTCGGTGGAGCAATGTGGGCCCCACGAGGGTGGAGGGCGCGCCCCCTACCTCGTGCCTTCCTGGTTGATGTCTTGACGTAGGGTCCAAGTCCTCTGGATCATGTTCGTTCCAAAAATCACGTTCCCAAAGGTTTCATTCCGTTTGGACTCCGTTTGATATTCTTTTCTCTGAAACTCTGAAATAGGCAAAAAAACAGCAATTACAGGCTGGGCCTCCGGTTAATAGGTTAGTCCCAAAATAATATAAAAGTGTATAATAAAGCTCAATAATGTCCAAAACAGAATATAATATAGCATGGAACAATAAAAATTATAGATACGTTGGAGACGTATCAAGCATCTAAGCTTAATTCCTGCTCGTCCTCGAGTAGGTAAATGATAAAACAGAATTTTGATGTGGAATGCTACTTAGCATAATTTCAACGTAATTCTTCTTATTGTGGCATGAATGTTCAGATTTAATATGATTCAAGATAAAAGTTTAATGTTGACATAAAAACAATAATACTTCAAGCATGCTAACCAAGCAATTATATCTTATCAAAATAACATAGCCAAAGCAAGTTATCCCTACAAAATCATATAGTTTGGCTATGCTCCATCTTCCCCACAGAAAATATTCATATCATGTACAACCCCGGTTTTAGCCAAGCAATTGGTTCATACTTTTTAACGCGCTTCAGCCCTTTCAACTCTTATGCAATACATGAGCGCAAGCCATGGATATAGCACTATGGTGGAAATAGGTATAATGGTAGGGGTTATGTGGGAAGACAAAAAAGGAGAAAGTATCACATCAACGAGGCTAATAAACGGGCTATGGAGATGCCCATCAATTGATGTCAATGCAAGGAGTAGGGATTGCCATGCAACGGATGCACTAGAGCTATAAGTGTATGAAAGCTCAAACAAAAGAAATTAAGTGGGTGTGCATCCAACTTGCTTGCTCAAGAAGACCTCGGGCATTTGAGGAAGCCCATCATGGAAATATACAAGCCAAGTTCTATAATGAAATTTACCGCTAGTATATGAAAGGACAAAACGAGAGACTCTCTATCATGAAGATCACGGTGCTACTTTGGAGCACAAGTGTGGTAAAAGGATAGTAACATTGTCCCTTCTCTCTTTTTCTCTCATTTTTCTATTTGGGCCTTTTCTCTTTTTTTATGGCCTCTTCTTTTTTCTTTTTGTCCGGAGTCTCATCCCGACTTGTGGGGGAATCATAGTCTCCATCATCCTTTCCTCACTTGGGACAATGCTCTAATAATGATGAAAATCACACTTTTATTTACTTAAAACTCATGAATTACAACTCAATACTTAGAACAAAATATGACTCTATGTGGATGCCTCCGGCGGTGTACTGGGATATGCAATGAATCAAGAGCGACATGTATAAAAGAATTATGAATGGTTGCTTCACCACAAATACAATGTCAACTACATGATCATGCAAAGCAATATGACAATGATGGAGCGTGTCATGATAGACGAAACGATGGAAAGTAGCATGGCAATATATCTTGAAATGGCTATGGAAATTCCATAATAGGTAGGTATGGTGGCTGTTTTGAGGAAGATATAAGGAGGTTTATGTGTGATAGAGCGTATCATATCACGGGTTTTGGATGCACCGGCGAAGTTTGCACCAACTCTCAAGGTGAGAAAGGGCAATGCACGGTACCGAAGAGGCTAGAAAATTGCGGAAAGGTAAGTGTGCGTATAATCCATGGACTCACATTAGTCATAAAGAACTCATATACTTATTGCAAAAATTTATTAGCCCTCGAAGCAAAGTACTACTACGCATGCTCCTAGGGGAAGGGTTGGTAGGAGTTAACCATCCCGCGATCCCGACCGCCACAAAAAGGATGACAATCAATAAATACCTCATGCTCCGACTTCGTTACATAACCGTTCACCATACATGCATGCTACGGGAATCACAAACTCCAACACAAGTATTTTTCAATTCCACAATTAATCAACTAGCACAACTATGATATTACCACCTTTATATCTCAAAACAATTATCAAGCATCAAATTTCACATGATATTATAATTAAAGCAAATTGCCATGCTGTTTTAAGACTCTCAAAATAATATAAGTGAAGCATGAGAGATCAATAGTTTCTGTAAAACAAATCCACCGCCGTGCTCTAAAACATATAAGTGAAGCAGTAGATCAAAAACTATATAACTCAAAAAGATATAAGTGAAGCACATAGAGTATTCTAACAATATCCGAAACATGTGTGTCTCTCTCAAAAGGTGTGTACAGCAAGTATGATTGTGGCAAACTAACAAATAAAGAATCAAATGATACAAGACACTCCAAGCAAAACACATATCATGTGGTGAATAGAAATATAGCTCCAAGTAAAGTTACCGATGGAAGTAGACGAAAGAGGGGATGCCTTTCAGGGCATCCCCAAGCTTTGGATTTTAGGTGTCCTTAGATTATCTTGGGGTGCCATGGGAATTCCCAATCTTAGGCTCTTGCCACTGCTTGTTCCATAACCCATCAAATCTTTTACCCGAAACTTGAAAACTTCACAACACAAAGCTTAACAGAAAATCTCGTGAGCTCCGTTAGAGAAAGAAAACAAAACACCACTTCAAGGTACGGTAATTAAATCATTCTTTATTTATATTGGTGTTAAACCTACTGTATTCCAACTTCTCTATGGTTTATAAACTATTTTACTAGCCATAGATTCATCAAAACAAGCAAACAGCACAAGAAAAACAGAATCTGTCAAGCATTTAGAATCAATATTTTATCACGTTCTGGTGATTTTTAACAATTATTTTCGTGAACAGAAAGTTTCTGGATTTTCAGCAAGATCAAATAACTATCATCCAAGAAGATCCTATAGGTTAAACTTGGCACAAACACTAATTAAAACATAAAACACATCTAACCAGAGGCTAGATAAAATATGTATTCCTAAACATAAGCAAAAGGTAAAAAAAATAAAAATAAAATTGGGTTGCCTCCCAACAAGCGCTATCGTTTAACGCCCCTAGCTAGGCATAATAGCAAGGATTGATCTAGGTATTGCCATCTTTGGTAGGCAATCCATAAGTGGCTCTCATAATAGATTCATAAGGTAATTTTATTTTCTTTCTAGGGAAGTGTTCCATGCCTTTGCTTAACGGAAATTGGAATCTAATATTTCCTTCCTTCATATCAATAATTGCACCAATCGTTCTAAGGAAAGGTCTACCAAGAATAATAGGACATGAAGGATTGCAATCTATGTCAAGAACAATAAAATCAACGGGCACATAGTTCCTACTTGCAACAATAAGAACATCATTAATTCTTCCTATAAGTTTCTTAATAGTGGAATCCGTGAGGTGCAAGTTTAAAGAACAATCATCAAAATCACGGAAACCTAGCAAATCACACAAAGTCTTTGAAATCATGGAAACACTAGCACCCAAATCACACAAAGCATATCATTCATGATCTTTAATTTTAATTTTAATAGTAGGTTCCCACTCATCATAAAGTTTTCTAGGGATAGAAACTTCCAACTCAAGTTTTTCTTCATAAGATTGCATCAAAGCATCAACGATATGTTTGGTAAAGGCTTTATTTTGACTATAAGCATGTGGAGAATTTAGCACGGATTGCAATGAGGAAATACAATCTATCAAAGAGCAATTATCATAATTAAAGAAATCCAAGATCGTGGGTTCATTAATACTAGAGTTTTGATCTCTTCAAACCAACTTTTACCAATTTTTGCATCAAGATCTAAAAACTCCGAATTTCTGGAACACCTTCTAGGTAAAGGTGGATCATATTCAGTCCCATCATTATCAAGATTCATATTGCAAAACAAAGATTTAATAGGGGACACATCATTAACTTTTAGATCTTCATCTTTATTTTCATAAAAAAATTCCGGCTTAGCGGCCATCTTATTAAGTAAGGTGGCCTACTTATCCGAAACTTCAGCTATTAACTTCTCAAGATGAGCAATCTGAGACTTCAAACCATCAAATTCTTTAGACATATCATCGAGTTCTTTATTGATATAACCCATGAAGCTTTTTTGTTCCTTAAGCTCGTTTCTAAAGAAATTATTATGCTCAAATTGTAAGACCATAAAACTCCTGACGCTGCTTTCAATCTCTTCTAACCTATTAAGGTGAAGGTCAGCAAATCTAGGAAGAGCCATCATGACAAGCAAGAAATCCAACACACGAGCAAACAAGAAGCAAGTGAAAAAGAGGCGAACGGAAAAGAGAGGGCGAATAAAACGGCCAGGGTGAAGTGGGGGAGAGGAAAATGAGAGGCAAATGGCAAATAATGTAATGCGGGAGATAAGCGTTTGTGATGGGTACTTGGTATGTTGACTTTTGCGTAGACTCCCCAGCAAGGCGCCAGAAATCCTTCTTGCTACCTCTTGAGCACTGCGTTGGTTTTCCCTTGAAGAGGAAAGGGTAATGCAGTAAAGTAGCGTAAGTATTTCCCTCAGTTTTTGAGAACCAAGGTATCAATCCAGTAGGAGGCCACGCACGAGTCCCTCACACCTACACAAACAAATAAAATTCTCGCAACCAACGCAATAAAGGGGTTGTCAATCCCTGCACTGTCACTTATGAAAGTGAGATCTGATAGATATGATAAGATAATATTTTTGGTATTTTTATAATAAAGATGCAAAGTAAAATAAAAGGCAATGAAAATAGCAAAGTGTTGGAAGATTAATATGATGGAAAATAGACCCGGGGGCCATACTTTTCACTAGTGGCTTCTCTCGAGAGCATAAGTATTACGGTGGGTAAACAAATTACTGTTGAGCAATTGATAGAATTGAGCATAGTTATGAGAATATCTAGGTATGATCATGTATATAGGCATCACGTCCGCGACAAGTAGAACGACTCCTTCACGCATCTACTACTATTCTGCACACATCGACCGCTATCCAAAGATGCATCTAGAGTATTAAGTTCAAAAGAACAGAGTAACGCTTTAAGTAAGATGACATGATGTAGAGGGATAAACTCATGCAATATGATATAAACCCCATCTTGTTATCCTCGATGGCAACAATACAATACGTGCCTTGCTGCCCCTACTATCAGTTGAAAAGGACACCGCAAGATTGAACCCAAAGCTAAGAACTTCTCCCATTGCAAGAAAGATCAATCTAGTAGGCCAAACCAAACTGATAATTCGAAGAGACTTGCAAAGATAACCAATCATACATAAAAGAATCCAGAGAAGATTCAAATATTGTTCATAGATAAACTTGATCATAAACCCACAATTCATCGGTCTCAACAAACACACTGCAAAAGAAGATTACGTCAAATAGATATCCACAAGAGAGGGGAGAACATTGTATTGAGATCCAAAAAGAGAGAAGAAGCCATCTAGCTAATAACTATGGACCCGAAGGTCTGAGGTAAACTACTCACACATCATCGGAGAGGCTATGGTGTTGATGTAGAAGCCATCCGTGATCGATGCCCCCTCGTGAGCTCGAAAAAAGGCCCCAAGATGGGATCTCACGTGCATGTAAGGTTGCGGCGTTGGAATTAGGTTTTGGCTCCGTGTCGGTAGTTTGGGGTGCGTAGGTATATATAGGAGGAAGAAGTATGTCGGTGGAGCAACATGGGCCCCACGAGGGTGGAGGGCACGCCCAGGGGGGGGGGGGGGTAGGCACTCCCCCCTATCTCGTGCCTTCCTGGTTGATCTCTTGATGTAGGGTCCAAGTCCTCTGGATCACTTTCGTTCCAAAAATCACGTTCCCGAAGGTTTCATTCTGTTTGGACTCCGTTTGATATTCTTTTCCTGCGAAACTCTGAAATAAGCAAAAAAACAGCAATTCTGGGCTGGGCCTCCGGTTAATAGGTCAGTCCCAAAAATAATATAAAAGTGTATAATAAAGCCCAATAATGTCCAAAACAGAATATAATATAGCATGGAACAATCAAAAATTATAGATACATCGGAGACGTATCACAAACCCTCTCCCCCTCCCACCTATATATATGTGGGGGCACCGCTAGAATACACAACATTAATTCCTAGCCATGTGCGGTGCCCCCTCCACAGTTTACGCCTCCGGTCATATTCACGTAGTGCTTAGGCAAAGTCGTGTGTGGATCACTTCACCATCGCTGTCATCACGCCGTCATGCTGAAGGAACTCTCCCTCGACACTTTGCTGGATCAATAGTTCAAGGGACGTCATTGAACTGAACGTGTGCAGAACTCGGAGGTGCCGTACGTTCGGTGCTTGATCGGTCGGAACAAGAAGAAGATCGACTACATCAACCACATTGTCAAACGCTTGCGCTTTCGGTATACGAGGGTACGTGGACACACTCTCCCCCTCTCGTTGCTATGCATCTCCTAGATAGATCTTGCGTCAGCATTTTTTTGAAATTACATGCTATGTTTCCCAATAGTGGCATCCGAGCCAGGTCTATGCGTAGATGATATGCACGAGTAGAACACAAAGAGTTCTGGGCAGTGATAGTCATACTGCTTACCACCAACGTCTTATTTTGATTTGGTGGTATTGTTGGATGAAGAGGTCCGGACCAACCTTACAAGACCACGTTCATGAGACCGGTTCCGCCGACAGACATGCAACTAGTTTTGCATAAAGGTGGCTGGCGGGTGTCTGTTTCTCCAACTTTAGTTGAATTGAATTTGACTGTGGCTGGTCCTTGTTGAAGGTTAAAACAACAAACTTGATAAATCACCGTTGTGGTTTTGATGCGTAGGTAAGAACGGTTCTTGCTAGAAGCCCATAGCAGCCACATAAAACTTGTACCAACAAACTAGAGGACGTCTAACTTGTTTTTGCAGGGCATGTTGTGATGTGATAATGTCAAGACATGATGTGATATACATTGTTGTATGAGATGATCATGTTTCGTAAAAGTTATTGGCAACTGGCAGGAGCCTTATGGTTGTCGCTTTATTCTATGAAATGCAAACGCCATGTAATTGATTTACTTTATCACTATGTGTTAGCGATAGTTGTAGAAGCAATAGTTGCCGAGATGAACACGACGCTACGATGGAGATCAAGGTGTCAAGCCGGTGACGATGGAGATCATGACGGTGCTTTGGAGATGGAGATCAAAGCCACAAGATGATGATGGCCATATCATGTCACATGTTTTGATTGCATGTGATGTTTATCTTTTATGCATCTTATTTTTCCTAGTACGGCGGTAGCATTATAAGATGCCCCCTTACTAAAATTTCAAGGCATAAGTGTTCTCCCTGAGTATGCACCGTTGCGACAGTTCGTCGTGCTGAGACACCACGTGATGATCGGGTGTGATATGCTGAACGTTCACATACAACGGGTGCAAGACAGTTTTGCACATGCGGAATACTCGGGTTAAACTTGACGAGCCTAGCATGTATAGACATGGCCTCAGAACAATGGAAACCTAAAGGTCTTACGTGAATCATATAATAGATATGATCAACATAGAGATGTTCACCATTGAAAACTACTCCATCTCACATGATGATCAGATATGGTTTAGTTGATTTGGATCACGTGATCATTTAGATAACTCGAGGAATGTCTATCTAAGTCGAAGTTCTTAAGTAATATGATTAATTGAAATTAATTTATCATGAACTTAGACTTGATAGTTTTTGCATATCTATGTTGTAGATCAATGGCCCGTGCTTCCGTTCCCTTGAATTTTAATGCGTTCCTAGAGAAAGCTAAGTTGAAAGATGATGGTAGAAACTACACGGACTGGGTCCGTAACTTGAGTATTATCCTCGTTGCTGCATAGAAGAATTATGTCCTTGATGCACCGCTAGTTGAAAGGCCTGCTGCAAGAGAAGATACTGTTGTTATGAACGTCTGGCAAGCTCGATCTGATGACTACTCGATAGTTCAGTGTGCCATTCTTTACGACTTAGAATCGGGACTTCAAAGACATTTTGAATGCCATGGACCATATGAGATGTTCCAAGTGTTGAAGTTAATATTTCAAGCAAATGCCTGAGTTGAGAGATATGAAGTCTCCAACAAGTTCTATAGCTGCAAGATGGAGGAGAGCTATTATGTCAGTGAACACATACTCAAAATGTCTGGGTATCATAAACGCTTGACTCAGCTGGTAGTTAATCTTCCAGATGATAGTGTTATTGATAGAGTTCTTCAATCACTGCCACCAAGCTATAAAGGCCGCATGATGAACTATAATATGCAAGGGATGGAGAAGACTATTCCCGAGCTCTTCGCTATGCTCAAAGCTGCGGAGGTAGAAATCAATAAGGAGCATCAAGTGTTGATGGCTAACAAGACAACTAGTTTCAAGAAAAAGGGCAAAGGAACGTAGGGGAACTTCAAGAAGAATGGCAAGCAAGTTGCCACTCCCGGGAAGAAGCCAAAATCTGGACCTAAGCCTGAAACTGAGTGCTTCTACTACAAAGGGACTGGTCACTTAAGCGGAACTATCCCAAGTATTTGGCGGATAAGAAGGATGGCAAACTGAACAAAGGTATATTTGATATACATGTTATTGATGTGTACCTTACTAATGCTCGTATTAGTGCCTGGGTATTTGATACCGGTTCAGTTGCTCATATTCGTAACTCGAAACAGGGGCTGCAGATTAAACGAAGATTGGCTAAGGACAAGGTGACGGTGCATCGGGAATGGTTCCAAGGTCGATGTGATCGCCGTCGGCACACTACCTCTACATCTACCTTCGGGATTAGTTTTAGACCTGAATAATTGTTATTTGGTGCCATCTTTGAGCATGAACATTATATCTGGATCTTGTTTAATGCGAGACTGTTATTCATTTAAATCAAAGAATAATGGTTGTTCTATTTATATGAGTAAATGTTTTATGGTCATGCACCCTTGAAGAGTAGTTTATTTTTGTTGAATCTCGATCGTGGTGATACACATATTCATAATATTGATGCCAAAAGATGCAAAGTTGATAATGATAGTGCAACATATTTGTGGCACTGCCATTTAGGTCATATTGGTGTAAAGCGCATGAAGAAACTCCATGCGGATGGACTTTTGGAATCACTTGACTATGAATCATTTGATGCTTGCGAACCATGCCTCATGGGCAAGATGACTAAAACTCCATTCTCCGGAACAATGGAGCGAGCTACTGACTTATTGGAAATAATACATACCAATGTATGCGGTCCAATGGGTGTTGAGGCTCGCAGCGGGTATCGTTATTTTCTGACCTTTACAGATGATTTGAGCAGATATGGGTATATCTACTTAATTAAACACAAGTCTAAAACATTTGAAAAGTTCAAAGAATTTCAGAGTGAAGTGGAGAATCATCGTAACAAGAAAATAAAGTTTCTACGATCTGATCACGGAGGCAAATATCTGAGTTACGAGTTTGGCCTTCATTTAAAATAATGTGGAATAGTTTCACAACTCACGCCACCTGGAACACCACAGCGTAATGGTGTGTCCGAACGTCGTAACCGTACTTTATTAGATATGGTGCGATCTATGATGTCTCTTACCAATTTACCACAATCGTTTTGGGGTTATGCATTAGAGACAACTGCATTCACTTTAAATAGGGCACCGTCTAAATCCCTTGAGACGACACCGTATGAACTGTGGTTTGGCAAGAAACCTAAGCTATCGTTTCTTAAAGTTTGGGGTTGCGATGCTTATGTGAAAAAGCTTCAACCTGATAAGCTCGAACCCAAATCGGAGAAGTGCATCTTCATAGGATACCCAAAAGAAACTGTTGGGTACACCTTCTATCACAGATCCGAAGGCAAGATCTTTGTTGCTAAGAATGGATCCTTTATAGAGAAGGAGTTTCTCTCAAAAGAAGTGAGTGGGAGGAAAGTAGAACTTGATGAGGTAACCGTACCTTCTCTCGAATTGGAAAGTAGCTCATCACAAAAAACCGTTCCTGTGATGCCTACACCAACTAGAGAGGAAGCTAATGATAATGATCATGAAACTTCAGATCAAGTTACTACTGAAGCTCGTAGGTCAACCAAATCACGTTCCGAACCAGAGTGGTACGGTAATTCTGTTCTAGAAGTCATGTTACTAGACCATGAGGAACGTACGAACTATGAGGAAGCGATGATGAGCCCAGATTCTGATAAATGGCTTGAGGCAATGAAATCTGAGATAGGATCCATGTATGAGAACAAAGCGTGGACTTTGGTTGACTTGCCTGATGATCGGCAAGCCATAGAGAATAAACGGATCTTCAAGAAGAAGACTGAAGCTGATGGTAATGTTACTGTCTACAAAGCTCGACTTGTCGCAAAAGGTTTTCGACAAGTTCAAGGTGTTGACTACGATGTGATTCTCTCACTCGTAGCGATGCTTAAGTCCGTCTGTATCATGTTGGCAATTGCCACATTTTATGAAATCTGGCAAATGGATGTCAAAACTGCATTCCTTAATGGATTTCTTAAAGAAGAGTTGTATATGATACGACCAGAAGGTTTTTTCGATCCTAAAGGTGCTAACAAAGTGTGCAAGCTCCAACGATCCATCTATGGACTGGTGCAAGCATCTCAAAGCTGGAATATACGCTTTGATGAGGTGATCAAAGCATATGGTTTTATACAGACTTCCGGAGAAGCCTGTATTTTCAAGAATGTGAATGGGAGCTCCATAGCATTTCTAATATTACATGTGGATGACATATTGTTGATTGGAAATGATGTAGAATTTCTGGATAGCATAAAAGGATACTTGAATAAAAGTTTTTCAATGAAAGAACTCGGTGAAGCTGCTTATATATTGGGCATCAATATCTATAGAGATAGATCAAGACGCTTAATTGGACTTTCACAAAGCACATACCTTGATAAAGTTTTGAAGAAGTTCAAAATGAATCAGTCAAAGAAAGGGTTCTTGCCTATGTTACAAGGTGTGAAGTTGAGTCAGACTCAATGCCCGACCACTACAAAAGATATAGAGAAAATGAAAGTCATTCGCTATGCCTCAGCCATAGGTTCTATCATGTATGCTATGCTGTGTACCAGACCTGATGTGTGCCTTGCTGTAAGTTTAGCAGGGAGGTGCCAAAGTAATCTAGGAGTGGATCACTGGATAGCAGTCAAGAACATCCTGAAGTACCTGAAAGGACTAAGGATATGTTTCTCATTTATGGAGGAGACAAAGAGCTCGTCGTAAATGGTTATGTCGATGCTAGCTTTGACACTGATCCGGATGACTCTAAGTCACAAACCAGATACGTGTTTATATTGAATGGTGGAGCTGTCAGTTGGTGCAGTTCCAAGTAAAGCATAGTGGCGGGATCTATGTGTGAAGCGGAGTACATAGCTGCTTCGGAAGCAGCAAATGAAGGAGTCTGGATGAAGGAGTTCATATCCGATCTAGGTGTAATACCTAGTGCATCGGGTCCAATGAAAATCTTTTGTGACAATACTAGAGCAATTGCCTTGACGAAGGAATCTAGATTTCACAAAAGAACCAAACACATCAAGAGACGCTTCAACTCCATCCGTGATCAAGTCAAGGAGGGAGACATAGAGATTTACAAAATACATACGGATCTGAATGTGGCAGACCAATTGACTAAGCCTCTTCCACGAGCAAAACATGATCAGCACCAAGACTCCATGGGTGTTAGAATCATTACAATGTAATTTAGACTATTGACTAGTGTAAGTGGGAGACTGAAGGAAATATGCCCTAGAGGCAATAATGAAGTTGTTATTTATATTTCCTTATATCATGATAAATGTTTATTATTCATGCTAGAAATGTATTAACCGGAAACTTGATACATGTGTGGATACATAGACAAAACACCGTGTCCCTAGTAAGCCTCTACTAGACTAGCTTGTTAATCAAAGATGGTTAAGTTTCCTAGCCATTGACATGTGTTTTCATTTCATGAACGGGTTCACATCATTAGGAGAATGATGTGATGGATAAGACCCACCCGTTAGCTTAGCATATTGATAGTTCAGTTTTATTGCTATTGCTTTCTTCATGTCAAATACATATTCCTTCGACTATGAGATTATGCAACTCCCGGATACCGGAGGAATGCCTTGTGTGCTATCAAACTTCACCGTAACTGGGTGATTATAAAGATGCTCTACAGGTATCTCTGAAGGTATTTGTTGGGTTGGCATAGATCGAGATTAGGATTTGCCACTCCGAGTATCAGAGAGGTATCTCTGGGCCCTCTCAGTAATGCACATCATAAAAAGCCTTGCAAGCAATGTGACTAATGAGTTAGTTACGGGATGATGTATTACGGAACAAGTAAAGAGACTTGCCGGTAACAAGATTGAACTAGGTATGAAGATACCGACGATTGAATCTTGGGAAAGTAACATATCGATGACTAAGGGAATAACGTATGTTGTCATTGTGGTACGACCGATAAAGATCTTCGTACAATATGTAGGAACCAATATGAGCATCCAGGTTCCGCTATTCGTTATTGATCGGAGAGGTGTCTCGGTCACGTCTACATAGTTCTCGAACCTGTAGGGTCTGCACGCTTAACGTTCGATGATGATTTTGTATTATATGAGTTATGTGATTTGGTGACTGAATGTTGTTCAGAGTCCCGGATGAGATCGTAGACATAACGGGGAGTCTCGAAATGGTCGAGAGGTAAAGATTCATATATAGGACGATGATATTCGGACACCAGAAGTGTTCCGTGGGTACCGGGTACATATCGAGTCACCGGAAAGGGGTTACACGCACCTGCAGCAAAGAAATGGGCCCTATGGGCCAAGAGATTGACAGACTAGCCACTGGTGGGCTGGTGCGCCCCCATATAGGCTGAAATAGGAGGAGAAGGAAGGAGGGAAAGGGAGAAGGAAAGGGGAGGATTCGGCCTCCCCCTTTCCTTCTCTCCCCCCTCTCTTTCCTTTCCCCTCCAACACTTATGGAAGGGGAGGAGGCCAACTTGTGGGAGGCGCACAAGTAGGATTACTCCTACTTGGGGTGCCCCTTGCTGCCTCTCTCCCTCTCCCACCTATATATATATGTGTGGGGGGGGGCACCTCTAGAATACACAACATTGATTCCTAGCCGTGTGCGGTGGACCCCTCCACAGTTTACGCCTCCGTTCATATTCACGTAGTGCTTAGGCGAAGCCGATCCATGATCACCTTCATCACGCCGTTGTGCTGACGACACTCTCCCTCAACACTTTGCTGGATCAAGAGTTCGAGGGACGTCATCAAACTGAACGTGTGCAGAACTCGGAGGTGACGTACGTTCGGTGCTTGATCGGTCGGAACGAGAAGAAGTTCGACTACATCAACCGCGTTGTCAAACGCTTCCGCTTTCGGTCTACAAGGGTTCATGGACACACTCTCCCCCTCTCATTGCTATGCATATCCTAGATAGATCTTGTGTGAGTGTAGGAATTTTTTTGAAATTACATGCTACGTTTCCCAACAATAACATGCTCGAAGGCATGTCAGAGCAGATACTTGTTTTCAGCTACCTATTACAAGGCTTCCGCTAAGCCCAATAAATTGTGAACAAGTGTTTTTCGGAGTTAAGTTACTCCATTGAGCCGGTATCAGCACCGTATGGGTTTTGGCCTGGCGGGTTGTTGCCATCCTAGTGCCTTGAAGATTTCGGGTTATCCCGCGCCGACTCTTCCTCATCGACCATCTGGAGGTCAGCCGATGTCCAGTTGATGCCGGTTAAAGCCTCAAATGTGGCTTCATCATTAAGAATAATGGAAGGGTCAAGGTCAGGGGCGAAGATATGCTTACGCCTTTGCAGGGTTAGATCCACAATCTCATGGGATGGCGGCTTAATCTTATTGTTGTTGTCATCGTAAGCCGTCGTATACTTGTTCAAATCCAGCTCTTCTACAAGTTTGCATGCCACGGTCGCATCTCTCTAATGCAATTGTTGAAGTCTTTCTCTTCAAAGATCGACTGGTCATCCTTGAATTATGGGCATCCGGTTGCTATTTCTTCCGGGTCAAGTTCTGTTTGCCACGCCTTGACCGGGCCGAGAGCAACAATGGCTCCGGCTCGGGCGGCTGATAATTTAAACTCCTCAATTTGAGCAGGCACTATTGAGAGATGTTCTAGCACAATCTTGATATGATTTGCAGGATTTTTGCCACCTGACAAAGTGACAAGGGTGTGCAGTGTTCCAGCATACAACTGCTCGGTCAATGAATAAACTGCCTTCAATTTCAGCAGCATGTTCTGACCAAGATTGGAGCTTCTAGGGCCCATTCAATTTTTTGCACAAGAATCCCCAGGCGGGTTAAAGATTATATATTGTGAATAACCAGGCGGATTAAAGAAATGACAAGACAAATGATGAAGTGCAAGTCTTCAACTTACCAAAGATGGTGGCTGTCATGTGGGTTATATGTTGTTTTAAGCCGGCAAGTTCATCAATCACTGGCTTAAGTTGCTTTTTAGACTCTTCAGCTCTTTTCAGAAGTGCGGCCTTGTCAGTCTCCCATATGGTTCTTTCAGCATCAAAACCGGCCTTCATCTTTTGAATGTCTTCCAGTGAAGTTTTTAGCTTTGACTCGGCCTTGGAAGTTTCTGCTTTTCGATATTCTTCTTTAAGTTGCTCAGTTGTGACTCTTTCAAGTTTAAAGCTTCCCGAAATAAGAAATTGAAGTAGTAAATGCCACACAATGAGCAGTTTTGCTATCATACAATTATTTAAGTACATTGCAAGCAATATACTTGGCACTTGGGGGCTAATGCATGTCATTTTAATCTATGAGACCCGGCTCATCTTATTCAGATAAGCTGGCCCTTGGAGGCAACATGTTTGATCTGTATCAACAACTGAAAGACCCGACTCATCTTATTTAGATAAGCCAACCCTTGGGGGCTACAGGTTTGATCTATATCAGCGATTGTAAGACCCGGCTCATCTTGTCAAGTTAAGCCAACCCTTGGGGGCTACTATGGATATATGTATATGAAAGGCTAAAGAGAGGATTGACGTGTTCATACCTCATATTTTTGTTTCATCAATTGGACCAACCCGACTTCTAGATCTCGTGTTGTGTGGAGACAGTTTAAGTAGCCTGCATACACTTCATCTACATTGAATGAGGAATAATTTTCCACATCCAATTTTGCCTTGCCCTTATCCAATGAAGGTATTTCCTCCTTAGTTGAGTGCTTGGATAACACTCTGGATACCTGGGCGCCTTAAAGGCTGACCCAGTAATAATGATGTCATCAACATCAATAGTGCAGGGCTCTTGTCAGTGGACTTGGCAGGAGTTGGCGGCTTAGGACTTGGCGGGTCTTGATGGACAACCGGGTTAATCTCAATGTTCATTGCCTCAGAGACGGTATGTCGTTTGTGGTGGCGGGTCATTGGCAAGGTCTTCAGGGTTTTGGGTCGAAGCCTCAGGGGTCTCTGGCACCTGCCTCTCCGGTTCAGCAGCTTTGGGGTCCTTTGAAGACCCGCCCACCTTTTGTTTCTTGCCCACCTTTGTTACGCCTCTGTGACAAGAATACAAGAGTTCATGAGTATATTACTACAAGTCATTTATGAATAAATGAAAAAACTAACCCATGGACAACCTTGAAAAGCAGGCATTCGAGTTCCACTAGAGTCGCCGGATGATGGCGGTGTTCCCTGATATTTTGAGTCAGAAGAATTAAGAGGTTGATGTATGAGTCTAGCTTGTGGAAGAGATAGAGTCGGGCTATGTGGCACCTCATTGCGACGCTTTCGAGGAGTTGGGGTGTTGGGTAAGCTGGACATGAGATCTTCAGTGCCATCACTCCGGGTCTTACGCCTCAATTCATGTTGTTATTTCTTCAAAAGAAAGTTGGGATCCAAATGAGCAAGAGGGTGAGAAAACCTTACTTTCCGAGTGACCCACCGAATTTTCCTTCTTGGCAAGGGTTCTGAGTCGGTGGAAATTATAGTTACCTCTACTATGTCTGCATGGCTGGTCTCTGCATCTTCCTGAGAGGAATCAACATCAATAAGTTGGATGAAAATAAAGCCAAGGGATTCAAGTTCTACCTCTGACTCATCATCAAGATGGAACAATTCCTCGGCTGATGGCTTCTTGCAACGACTTGGACCTTGAGTCTTTGTTTTAAGCTTCTTGGCTAGGGCGACAGCTTGAAGTTTCCTTTTCCAAAAGGGAGAGTCAGCCTATATACATGAGCAAAAAGTTGAAATAATGTGAAAATTAAAGAGATGGATAAAACAGGATGAAGTTTGATCTGATTGCTTACAGGAGGAGCGGCGATAAGTGTGCAGAAAGGATTCAATCCCACTTTGCTGCAATTTTCCAGAGATTCACTGAGCAGCGTCTTGACCATGTCATTGATCTCCTTATTAGTCAGACGAGTTGGATTGTAACGCTGCGGGTCTTTTGTGTCACTAGTGTACTGGCACATTAAGCCGCTGTGCCGGCTCATGGGTAAAATTCTCCATGCTAGCCAACAGCGGACCAGGACGACTCAAGTTAAGCCATTGGCAATCAAAGCCATTACTTTTGAAAAGGTGGAAGTGAAAGGAGCGCGCTCTGCGGCAGTCAATCGGTCGGGAAGCTGGCTGCTGGTGTGAGCCGGTAGGGACGAAAACCTGACAAAGGGTTCTCTTCAGCTGGGGAGGTGTCTCTACAGTAAAACCAGGTATAATTCCAGTCTTTGGGATGACTGGGCAGGGCGGCTGAAGGAAAATTTACATCCCTTCATCTTTGGATGGAAACACCTCTGAGTTCAAGACTGGGCCCATCGGACATCTCGGTGTGGTGGTTGATATAAAAATAGTCTCTGAACAGATCGACAGAGGGTTCTTCCCCAATGCACACTTCACAGGACACTTGGAAGTTGCATATATTTGAAACAGAGTTGGGACCAATATCTTGTGGAAGAAGAATATAGAAATGCAGAATGTCCTGAAAGAATTTTGACCCGGGCGGTGAGAAGCCACGAAGGAGGTGGTCTGTAAAAACTATAACTTCACACTCTTGGGGTTCAGGAGAAAAATTCGGGGACTGGAACCCGCCAGTGGATGACTTCTTTGGCAGGCAAAACCCCCATGGTCACAGAATCATTGAGTGTGCTCTCTATGACTTTGGAGGCAATCCAGTCATAGGAGGTGGGGGTCTTAGTCATAATTGGCGAGTTAAAAAGCTGCAATCAAGGAGTAAAAGGTATGGCAGGTTAAACTACAGTGATAAGCCGCCTAAAAAGATTCTGATGACATTTTCAGTAGCAGCTAGCCGATTATGGTTATCATAATAATCGTTATGGTGAATCATGGAAAAGATTATAAACCGCTTTGATTAAGAGGGTAAGGCGACTCTCAAGTTCATTGATAAGCTGGCGGGTTACAAAGTCATTATTAAGCCGCCCCTGGAAGGGATCGAACACATGATCTTAATCAACAGAGCAGTCATTATTAAGCTGCCCGAAAGGTGAAGGGCGTGTCAATTACCTAATGATATGAGATTGTGGAATTTTGCTAAGTATGGGCAATTTTTTCACAATTTATGCCTATAATTTTGGATCTACGACAGTTCAGAAAAAGATGAAAAATTACTAAACCTAGCGGGCGGCTGTGGAAGAACTAGCAGATAATGTGTTGATCCCGAAGAAAAAGGGGATCTACCTAACATGCAAAACGATGGTTAAAGCAGCTACCGCTCCGACCTTACTCCCTTTTTCAGATTGAAATACAACTTCTAGGCGGGGGATGGATGAGCTAGGATGAACACTGACGAACTCTACGAACTAGGGTGTCCTAATTCGGATCTGAAGCGAAGAAAGAGGAATACCTCCCGGTCCTGAAGAATAGCGGGAGTGCGCCGCAGATTTCTGGTCCAGTCAGGTTGACGCAGCGGCCTTGATGGGGTTGATGGTGAAGGTCAGTGGCGATGGCGGAGCAGAGGATATCGCGAGAAGAGTCAGGGGTAAAAAGTGAAAAAGGGACCCCCGTGCATATTTATAAGGAAAAGTCGGTGAATAGTAAAATAACATGCGTGGAAATCAAGGAGGCGTCGTGATTATCTTAACAGGGGAGGCGCCTCGATTCTCGGAATGGCTGGTGTAAAGCCCCGGATCCTATGCGCCAGGTGTCTGCCAGTTATTCGCCATCTTTGCCATGTCATTTTCTTGCGTGTTGCATTTTTCCATGTCATCATGTGCATCTCATTTTGCATACGTGTTCGTCTCATGCATCCGAGCATTTTCCCCGTTGTCTGTTTTGCAATCCGGCACTCCTATGTCCTCCGGCGCCCTCTTTTACCTCTTTTCGTAAAGGGTGTTAAACTTTCTCGGAATGGCCGAGGTTTGCCAAGTGGCCTTGGTATAGCACCGTGAACCGCTGTCAAGTTTCGTGCCATTTGGTGGTCGTTTGATACTCCAACGGTTAACCGGGTAACCGTAAAGCCCCTTTCTCCTTGCAGCCCGACACCCCTTTCAAAGTGTCCCAAAACCCAGCAAACTCCCCTCCATGCTCTCGGTCGTTCGATCATGATCGTGTGGGCAAAAACCGTGCCTCATTTGGACTCTCCTAGCTCCCTCTACCTATTTATATGTGCTCTCCCCGAAAATCCCGCAGATCAAACCCTAGCCCCGCTCCCCTCGCGCGCCGGACATGTCCAACCCCGCCGGACATGTCCAACCTCCACCTCGCTCCGGCGAATCGCGGCCTGCCGCGTCACCTCCTCCGCCACCTCAGCCACTCCCGCGCCGCCACGTCACGCCGGCTGAAGCCCATGAGGCCCATCGCTGCCCGCCTGCCCGAGCGTCTTGCCGCCGCCGCATGCTGGTGCCCTTACCGACCGCCGCCTCGGCCCCTCCGCCCAAGCGCCGCCCGCTCCTCCGCCGGTGGCCGGAGCCGCCGGCCCCGCCTCGATCGCCTCACCTCGCCGGACCTCTCCGCCCACCGGTCTCCGCCGCCGCCCGGCTTCGCGTCCCAGCGCCTCCTCTCCTCCGTGCCTGCGCGGCCGCCGCTTGTTGGCGCCGCCCGTTCGAAAGCGCCGCCGCCGCCATGGATCTCCGGTGAGCCCCGTTGCCCGGATCCCGTCGTCCACACCACCGCCGCGGCTCCCTCCGGCCGGATCTGGTCAGGAAGGGCTGGATCCGACCTTCCCCGGCCTACCCGACCTCTCCCTCGACCTCTGCCGTCGTCCCCATCATCTCCGGCGACATTCCGGCGAGATTCGCCGCCGCATCGATTTCCGTGCAACCGAAGGTTGACCCCGTTTTTCCTCTTAAGTCTTAGATTTTTCAGCATCATGTACCCATATTCATCGCATCATATCTCTGCATTCGTAGCTCCGTTTTGTGCGTGTAATATGTCAAATTGTTCGTCTCGACGAGTACTTCATTTCATTCCATTGCGTCATTTTCATTTGAGCTCATCTTGATGCCTGAATCTTTGTTGCAAGAGTGCTATATGATGTTAATCTGCTGAAACTGTTATAACTTGATGATTTGTCATTTTTGTTGCATTTTGTGTGTGCATCCTATGAGAATGAGCTCTACACGTGTTTTGGTCTATGCTATGCCATCTTTCCAGAGGTGCCATCCATGTATTTTTTTGGGTCCTGTACTGAGTGCATCAAGCTTGTTAAGTAGGGTACTTGCTGTTGCTGTTCTCCTGACTGATTCTGTTATATTTTGTTGCTATGTTAACCTGCTTCTACAAGTCAATCTATGCATAATATGGAGATGTTCACTAAGGATGTTTTGGATATATGATTATGCTCTATGCATCCGTGCCTCCGTTTTCATTTATGGAGCATGCTAGCTTGACTCAATCGAGCTCTACTTTTGCTATAAAATGTTCCTGGCAGATTGTTTACATGTTATTCAATTTTGCCAAGGTTGTTGTAGTTGATCCATGCACTCTATGAACTTGCTCTTGCCATGCTTTGCTTCATAAACATGTCTTCTTATTGTGAGTTGCCTTTCCATGCCATGTATTTCTCTGTGGTGAGTGGTTAAAGCTCACCAACATGCCTACTTATTGTTGTTCCTGCCATGTATGGATCTATTATATAACTTGCCATGTTTACATGGGTGCCATCATATTTTCTGTGCCCTTTTGGCTCATGGTCAGTAAGGGACTTTTGTTCTATGCATTTAGTAGATTCATTCCATGCCTTTGTTTGCCATGTTAAGTTCCTGTAACATGTTGTTTGATAGCTCTAAACATTGCAACCTGATGTTATTTTCTGCTATAGTCTGAAACTGTTATTATTTGCAATCTTGCCATGTGTGTTTGAGCATCTCCTAGTGATTTCTGGAGATAGCTCAGTGTTCATGTTTTGTAATGCCTTACCTGTACATCGTGCCCATGCCTTTTGTTCTCATGTTAAGATGTTGTAGCTTGTTGTTTCGGTGCTTGCAATATGCCTAGTTGCTGTTTTGTACAGATTGTTGTCATGTCTTGTTTAATGTGTATGTGTTGAACCGTTGCTCCGTTTTGAGTGTGCTCTATATGAAACTTGCTTGATTTTGCATGTAGTTTCATATTATCATGTTGCATCCTTGTTTTGAGAGTGTTTGCTTGATGTTTGGATGCATTTTGCATCAATGCCATGTTTAACTTGTTTTGCTCATAGCTTCTAGGGCGTAGCTCCGAATCTAATGAACTTTATATGTAACTTGAATAGAATTTCGTGTAGATCATGTTGGTTCATCTTAACTTGCTGTTTAAAAACTTGAACATAAGGTTTATTCAGATCTGGACCAATTTCGAAATTTGCATATGAGGACTTACCGGAATTGTTCTATGTTGTTTCCGGCCTCATTTAAACTTGCTTTGATGTGTTGCTCTTGTATGCATCATCTCTTGCCATGAGTAGCTTCATGTAGCCTTGTCATGCATCATGCTTGTTTGTGCATCATGCCTTGTTCATGTGTGGTGTGTTTACTAGGTTGTGTGCTTCTTCTCGATAGTTCCCGTTTCGTTGCGATCGTGAGGATTCGTTCGCCTACGCTTGGTTCGTCTTCGTGGCTTCATCTTCTTCATGGACTCGTTCTTCTTCCTTGCGGGATTTCAGGCAAGATGACCGTCACCTTGGATCTCATTACTATCATTGCTATGCTAGTTGCTTCGTTCTTTCGCTATGCTGCGCTACCTATCTTTTGCTCTTCAAGCCTCCCAATTTGCCATGTCAGCCTCTAACCTTTTCACCCTTCCTAGCACACCGTTGTTTGGCTATGTTACCGCTTTTGCTCAGCCCCTCTTATAGCGTTGCTAGTTGCAGGTGAAGTTGAAGATTGCTCCATGGTGGACATGATTTTGGTTGGGATATCACAATATCTATTATATTATTAACGCATCTATATACTTGGTAAAGGGTGGAAGGCTCGGCCCTATGCCCGGTGTTTTGTTCCACTCTTGTTGCCCTAGTTTCCGTCATATCGGTATTATGTTCCCGGATTTTGCGTCCCTAACGCGGCTGGGTGATTTATGGGACCCCCTTGACAGTTCGCTTTGAATAAGACTCCTCCAGCAAGGCCCAACATTGGTTTTCCATTTCCCTACCACATATACCTTTCCCTTGGGAGTAATTAACCCAAGGGTCATCTTTATTCAGCCCCCCAGGCCAATGCTTGTCTAAGTGTTGCTCCAAACTAGAGCACCGTGCGGGACCATCCCTTGGCAACTTGGGTTACGTCGGTACCTGTACGCTTCGCTTATCCGGTGTTGCCCTGAGAACGAGATATGTGCAGCTCCTATCGGGATTGTCGGCGCATCGGGCGGCTTTGCTGGTCTTGTCTTATTACTGTCGAAATGTCTTGTAGCCGGATTCGAGACTGATCTGGTCTTCCGGGAGAAGGAATATCCTTCGTTGATCGCGAGAGCTTATAATGGGCTAAGTTGGGACACCCTGCAGGTATATACTTTCGAGAGCCGTGCCGCGGTTATGTGGCAGATGGGAATTTGTTAATACCGGTTGTAGTAAACTTGAAGTAAACTCTTCTAAAATACACCAACCGTAGCGTAATCATGAGTGTCTCTTTTCGGGTTTATCGAGAGGAGAACACGGTTTCGGGTTATGTCGGCGTAAGTAGGAGTTCAGGATCACTTCTTGATCATTGCTAGCTTCACGACCGTTCCTTTGCTTCGTTCTCGCTCTTATTTGCGTATGTTAGCCACCATACATGCTTAGTCGCTGCTGCAACCTCACCACTTTACCCCTTCCTTTCCCATTAATCTTTGCTAGTCTTGATACCCATGGTAATGGGATTCTGAGTCCTCGTGGCTCACAGATTACTACACCACCGATTGCGGTACAGGTTGCGATGATCATGACGCGAGAGCGATGTTGCTTGTTTTGGAGTTCTTCTTCCGCTTCTTGATCGGGGATAGGTTCAGGTCGGCAGCCTGGGCTAGTGGTGGATATTGTTTGAGTTTCGTTTATGTTTCATCGTAGTCGGATGGTGCTCTTATGTATTGTGTTGTTGTATTCATGTGACGTTGTATGTCTTGTATGTATCCCCACTATTATGTAATGTTGATGTAATGATATCCACCTTGCAAAAGCGTCTTTAAGATGCGCTTCTATCCTTGGTGGGACCTTCGAGTTCCTTTAGGATAGGGTCGCATCTTGGGCGTGACAAGTTGGTATCAGAGCCTCGACCGACCCTAGGAGCCCCCTTGATTGATCGTGTAGTTTGGCCGTTGTGGAGTCTAGAAGAAAACTATTTTCAGAGTCTAGTTATATCAGAGAGTAGGAATTCTTTTTACTCCTCAGTCCCTTCGTCGCTCTGGTCAGGAATCTTGACGTAGGTGTTTTGAACTACTCCTCTTCCCATTCAAATTTTTCTTTAGGATCACGCTGTTGGTTTTTCGATCGTTGTTTCTCAGCTCTTTTGATCCGGTGCTTTTCTCGTCAAGTCGACTCGAGCCTCTTCATCTTTGCCAAGTGCAATCCTCAGTTGTTTTCTTTTCCCACCCGCCCACCCTTTTCATCTCAGAGTCGGAGTCCGTAATCCAGTATCCATCCTACTCGTGCGAAGTCTTTGCCTTCTTTCCTCAATAATTTCAACCGGTGTTTTCTCTTCAAGATATTCGTCGGTTCCCCCTTCCAAGTTGCCTTTGTTTTCCCGCCCGCCCACCCCTTTTCTTCCCGGAGTTTGAGTCTATTTCTACCATCAATTTCATTCGTACGGAGTCTCTTCAGTCTTCCCTCAATCATTTCAACCGGTGAATTCTCGTCTCGTTTGACATTCATCATCTCTTTTTATTCTCCGGTGGACTCAATCAAGTTTTTCGGTGTTGATTATATTCTTTTCCTCGGATCAAGTGTTTTCCCCATGCTCGTTCCTCCTCTCGCCATTCTTTTATCCCAGAGTGTTGAAGACATCTCAGAAGATTCATGTTCGCATTCTATTATTTCGAGGTTGTCACCTCATTCGAATATTTCAATTGTTCCGGTGCATCACCTATCTCTTCAACATCCCTTTCCAACGGTGTTTTTCTCTTTAGTGGGCCCTAACCCACAGGTCTTTTCCCAGGATCTTACCTGACTCTTCTAGTTCCCCCGGAGTTATTCTCATTTCTTTTCAAGTGTGACGTAAGAATGGATTCCATCAGTCACATGCCTTTTCCAAGACCAATTTCAAATCATTTCATTGTTGGCTCAACCTCTTCGCTTTTCATTCTACCGGAGTATCTCAACAATTTTGGTGGTGTTTATCGTCGTCCTTTGAAGACCGAAGAAGAGTTTCTCTTAAATCTTGTCCGTTCTCCCGGAGATTCGAGGTGCGAGCTCGATGTTATCCTATCAAATTGTTTCTAGTCGTGCAATTCTTTTCATCAATCCAGAGTATTTCAGGTGTTGCTTTCCCTCTCGATCATCCGGAGGTCACCTTTTCGGAATATTTCTTCATTCTAAGTTTTCAAATCCGTTCTCCAATTATTCTACATCCGTGCCCCTTCGTTCGTCTCAATATCCTTCCGGGGCTTCGTTCAAGTATTCTTTAATCAGCTCATGATCTCTTTGTTCTTTTGCATCTAAATCCCCTCTAGCTTATTGGTTCTTCTAATTCTTCCCGGTGATTCATTCTCTTTCATCAGTCATTTCCAAATTCTTACGGTGGTTCGTTCAAGATTATTTTTCCTTGATTATCACTTTAATTCATTCGTTCTTTCGAATCCTACCGGTGGTTCAGTAAGACCTTCTCAAGTTCACCATATATCTCTTCTCAATCCTTTTCAAGAAGAATAAGTAGTATGTAAAGTCCATTGCTGGTCATAAATTTAATTTGATGAAGGATAAGCATACAATAAATCTTATTCTTATTTCCTCGAGGTGATTCAATCCTTTTCTTTGGAGTTTGTTCTTAATGAATAGATTCTAGTTCCTAGTTTTTTCATCTTTTCTTTTCCGGAGTTCAATTATTTCCTCGGCCATCTTGTCGGAACCTCCATCACCGCAAGGCTCATCTTATTCTTTCTTCCTTCATTCTATCTCATCATCCTTTTTGTTACCGGAGTTCTTCACGGTGGTTCTTCATGATTTAATTCATTCTTAAAGAGTTCATCAAGTTTCATTCCATCTTCTTAAGCCCCTGTTCTATTCCTTCATGTTTCAGCCGGAGTGCTGCCTAAATCGTTTCAGTCTTATTTGTTTCTTATCTCGTTCTAAATGGAGTTGTTTCATAGTCTATCTGATTCCGTGAGCTTTCGATTCTTGTCATTCTCATCGTTCCTCTCTTTTCTCAAGTGCTCTTGATTCTTTGTTTCCTCTCTTGAGTTCTTGTTTCACCTCATTCTTTTCCCCCCGTCTCGGTCCTAAGATCTCGGGACGAGATCTCTTGTTAGTGGAGGAGTGTTGTAACGCCCCGGATCCGATGCGCCTGTGTGTCGCCAGTTATTCGCCATCTTTGCCATGTCATTTGCTTGCGTGTTGCATTTTTCCATGTCATCATGTGCATCTCATTTTGCATACGTGTTCGTCTCATGCATCCGAGCATTTTCCCCGTTGTCCGTTTTGCAATCCGGCACTCCTATGTCCTCCGGCGCCCTCTTTTACCTCTTTTTCGTAAAGGGTGTTAAACTTTCTCGGAATGGCCCGAGGTTTGCCAAGCGGCCTTGGTATAGCAGCGGTAGACCGCCTGTCAAGTTTCCTGCCATTTGGAAGTCGTTTGATACTCCAACGATTAACCGCGTAACCGTAAAGCCCCTTTCTCCTTGCAGCCCAACACCCCTTTAAAAGTGGCCCAAAACCCAGCAGACTCCCCTCCATGCTCTCGGTCGTTCGATCACGATCGTGTGGGCGAAAACCGTGCCTCATTTGGACTCTCCTAGCTCCCTCTACCTATTTATATGTGCTCTCCCCGAAAATCCCGCAGATCAAACCCTAGCCCCGCTCCCCTCTCACGCCGGACATGTCCAACCCCGCCGGACATGTCCAGCCTCCACCTCGCTCTGGCCAATCGCGGCCTGCCACGTCACCTCCTCCGCCGCCTCAGCCACTCCCGCGCGCCACGTCACCGCTGGCCTGGCCCATGAGGCTAATCGCTGCCTGCCTGCCCGCCGCCGCCGCCCGCCCTTGTGGTGCCTGCCGCCCGACCGCCCCCTCGGCCCTCCGCCCGCCCGGCTCCTCCCATGGTGGACTGAGCTGGCCAGCCCCTCTCCGATCGCCTCGCCTCGCGGACCTCTCCGCCCCCGCCGGTCTCGCCCGCTGCCCCGGCTTCGCGTCCCCGGCGCCTCCTCTCCTCCCATGCCTGCCGTGGCCGCCGCCGCTGGCGCCAAGACGTCTTCGAAGCGCCGCCGCCGCCATGGATCTCCGGCGAGCCCCATTGCCCGGATCCCGTCGTCCACACCACCGCCGCGGCTCCCTCCGGCCGGATCTGGCCGCGAAGGGCTGGATCCGACCTTCCCTGGCCTACCCGACCTCTCCCTCGACCTCTGCCGTCGTCCCCATCGTCTCCGGCGACATTCCGGCGAGATCCGCCGCTGCATCGATTTCCGTGCAACCGAAGTTTGACCCCGTTTTCCCTCAAGACTCAGATTTTTCAGCATCATGTACCCATGTTCATCGCATCATATCTCTGCATTCGTAGCTCCGTTTTGTGCGTGTAATATGTCAAATTGTTCTTCTCGACGAGTACTTCATTTCATTCCATTGCATCATTTTCATTTGAGGTCATCTTGATGCCTGAATCTTCGTTGCAAGTGTGCTATATGATGTTAATCTGCTGAAACTGTTATAACTTGATAATTTGTCATTTTTGTTGCATTTTGTGTGTGCATCCTATGAGCATGAGCTCTACATGTGTTTTGATCTATGCTATGCCATCTTTCCAGAGGAGCCATCCATGTATTTGTTTGGGTCCTGTACTGACTGCATCAAGCTTGTTAAGTAGGGTACTTGCTGTTGCTGTTCTCCTGACTGATTTTGTTATATTTTGTTGCTATGTTAACCTGCTTCTACAAGTCAATCTATGTATAATATTGAGATGTTCACTAAGGATGTTTTGGACATATGATTATGCTCTATGCATCCATGCCTCTGTTTTCATTTATGTAGCATCCTTGCTTGACTCAATCGAGCTCTACTTTTGCTATAAAATGTTCCTGGCAGATTGTTTACATGTTATTCAATTTTGCCAAGGTTGTTGTAGTTGATCCATGCACTCTATGAACTTGCTCTTGCCATGCTTAGCTTCATAAACATGTCTTCTTACTGTGAGTTTCCTTGCCATGCCATGTATTGCTCTGTGGTGAGTGGTTCAAGGTCACCAACATGCCTACTTATTGTTGTTCCTGCCATGTATGGATCTGTTATATAACTTGCCATGTTTACATGGGTGCAATCATATTTTCTGTGCCCTTTTGGCTCATGGTCAGTAAGGGACTTTTGTTCTATGAATTTAGTAGATTAATTACATGCCTTTGTTTGCCATGTTAAATTCCTGTAACATGTTGTTTGATAGCTCTAAACATTGCAACCTGATGTTATTTTCTGCTAAAGTCTGAAACTGTTATTATTTGCAATCTTGCCATGTGTGTTTGAGCATGTCCTAGTGATTTCTGGAGATAGCTCAGTGTTCATGTTTTGTAATGCCTTACCTGTACATCGTGCCCATGCCTTTTGTTCTCATGTTAAGATGCTGTAGCTTGTTGTTTCGGTGCTTGCAATATGCCTAGTTGCTGTTTTGTACAGATTGTTGTCATGTCTTGTTTCATGTGTATGTGTTGAACCGTTGCTCCGTTTTGAGTGTGCTCTACATGAAACTTCCTTGATTTTGCATGTAGTTTCATATTATCATGTTGCATCCTTGTTTTGAGAGTGTTTGCTTGATTTTTGGATGCATTTTGCATCCATGCCATGCTTAACTTGTTTTGCTCATATCTTCTAGGGCGTAGCTCCGAATCTAATGAACTTTATATGTAACTTGACTAGAATTTCGTGTAGATCATGTTGGTGCATCTTAACTTGCTGTTTAACAACTTGAACATAAGGTTTATTCAGATCTGGACCAATTTTGAAATTTGCATATGAGGACTTACCGGAATTGTTCTATGTTGTTTCCGGCCTCATTTAAACTTGCTTTGATGTGTTGCTCTTGTAGGCATCATCTCTTGCCATGAGTAGCTTCATGTAGCCTTGTCATGCATCATGCTTGTTTGTGCATCATGCCTTGTTCATGTGTGGTGTGTTTACTATGTTGTGTGCTTCTTCTCGATAGTTCCCGTTTCGTTGCGATCGTGAGGATTCATTCGTCTACGTTTGGTTCGTCTTCGTGGCTTCATCTTCTTCATGGACTCGTTCTTCTTCCTTGCGGGATTTCAGGCAAGATGACCGTCACCTTGGATCTCATTACTATCATTGCTATGCTAGTTGCTTCATTCTTTCGCTATGTTGCGCTACCTATCTTTTGCTCTTCAAGCCTCCCAATTTGCCATGTCAGCCTCTAACCTTTTCACCCTTCCTAGCACACCGTCGTTTGGCTATGTTACCTCTTTTGCTCAGCCCCTCTTATAGCGTTGCTAGTTGCAGGTGAAGTTGAAGATTGCTCCATGGTGGACAGGATTTTGGTTGGGATATCACAATATCTCTTATATTATTAACGCATCTATATACTTGGTAAAGGGTGGAAGGCTCGGCCTTATGCCTGGTATTTTGTTCCACTCTTGCCGCCCTAGTTTCCGTCATATCGGTATTATGTTCCCGGATTTTGCGTCCCTAACGCGGTTGGGTGATTTATGGGACCCCCTTGACAGTTCGCTTTGAATAAGACTCCTCCAGCAAGGCCCAACATTGGTTTTCCATTTGCCTACCACCTATACCTTTCCCTTGGGAGTAATTAACCCAAGGGTCATCTTTATTCAGCCCACCGGGCCAATGCTTGTCTAAGTGTTGGTCCAAACTAGAGCACCGTGCGGGACCATCCCTTGGCAACTTGGGTTACGTCGGTACCTGTACGCTTCGCTTATCCGGTGTTGCCACGAGCGAGATATGTGCAGCTCCTATCGGGATTGTCGGCGCATCGGGCGGCTTTGCTGGTCTTGTCTTATTACTGTCGAAATGTCTTGTAGCCGGGATTCCGAGACTGATCTGGTCTTCCCGGGGAGAAGGAATATCCTTCGTTGATCGCGAGAGCTTATAATGGGCTAAGTTGGGACACCCCTGCAGGGTGTAAACTTTCGAGAGCCGTGCCCGCGGTTATGTGGCAGATGGGAATTTGTTAATATCCGGTTGTAGTAAACTTGAAGTAAACTCTTCTAAAATACACCAACCGTGCGCGTAACCATGAGTGTCTCTTTTCGGGGTTTATCGAGAGGAGAACACGGTTTCTGGGTTATGTCTGACGTAAGTAGGAGTTCAGGATCACTTCTTGATCATTGCTAGCTTCACGACCGTTCCTTTGCTTCTCTTCTCGCTCTTATTTGCGTATGTTAGCCACCATACATGCTTAGTCGCTGCTGCAACCTCACCACTTTACCCTTTCCTTTCCCATTAAGCTTTGCTAGTCTTGATACCCATGGTAATGGGATTGCTTAGTCCTCGTGGCTCAAAGATTACTACACCACCAGTTGCAGGTACAGGTTGCGATGATCATGACGCGAGAGCGATGTTGCTTGTTTTGGAGTTCTTCTTCTGCTTCTTCAATCAGGGGATAGGTTCCAGGTCGGCAGCCTGGGCTAGCAGGGTGGATATTGTATGAGTTTCTGTTTATGTTTCATCCGTAGTCGGATGGTGCTCTTATGTATTGTGTTGTTGTATTCATGTGACGTTGTATGTCTTGTATGTATCCCCACTATTATGTAATGTTGATGTAATGATATCCACCTTACAAAAGCGTCTTCAAGATGCGCTTCTATCCTTGGTGGGACCTTCGAGTTCCTTTAGGATAGGGTCGCATCTTGGGCGTGACAAGTTGGTATCAGAGCCTCGACCGACCCTAGGTGCCCCCTTGATTGATCGTGTAGTTTGGCCGTTGTTGAGTCTAGAAGAAAACTATTTTCAGAGTCTAGTTATATCGGAGAGTAGGAATTCTTTTTACTCCTCAGTCCCTTCGTCGCTCTGGTCAGGAATCTTGACGTAGGTGTTTTGAACTACTCCTCTTCCCATTCAAATTTTTCTTTAGGATCACGCAGTTGGTTTTTCGATCGTTGTTTCTCAGCTCTTTTGATCCGGTGCATTTCTCGTCAAGTCGACTCGAGCCTCTTCATCTCTGCCAAGTGCAATCCTCAGTTGTTTTCTTTTCCCACCCGCCCACCCTTTTCATCTCAGAGTCGGAGTCCGTGTCAGTATCCATCCTACTCGTCGAAGTCTTTGCCTTCTTTCCTCAATAATTTCAACGGTGTTTTCTCTTCAAGATATTCGTCGGTTCCCCTTCAAGTTGCCTTTGTTTTCCGCCCTCCACCCCTTTTCTTCCCGGAGTTTGATTCTATTTCGACCATCAATTTCATTCGTACGGAGTCTCTTCAGTCTTCCCTCAATCATTTCAACCGGTGAATTCTCGTCTCGTTTGACATTCATCATCTCTTTTTCTTCTCCGGTGGACTCAATTCAAGTTTTTCGGTATTGATTATATTCTTTTCCTCGGATCAAGTGTTTTCCCCTTGCTCGTTCCTCCTCTCGCCATTCTTTTATCCCGGAGTGTTGAAGACATCTCAGAAGATTCATGTTCGCATTCTATTATTTCGAGGTTGTCACCTCATTCGAATATTTCAATTGTTCTGGTGCATCACCTATCTCTTCAACATCCCTTTCCAACGGTGTTTTTCTCTTCAGTGGGCCCTAACCCACAGGTCTTTTCCCAGGATCTTACCTAACTCTTCTAATTCCCCCAGAGTTATTCTCAATTCTTCTCAAGTGTGACGTAAGAATGGATTCCATCAGTCACATGCCTTTTCCAAGACCAATTTCAAATCATTTCATTGTTGGCTCAACCTCTTCGCTTTTCATTCTACCGGAGTATCTCAACAATTTTGGTGGTGTTTATCGTCGTCCTTTGAAGACCGAAGAAGAGTTTCTCTTAAATCTTGTCCGTTCTCCCGGCGATTCGAGGTGCGAGCTCGATGTTATCCTATCAAATTGTTTCTAGTCGTGCAATTCTTTTCATCAATCCGGAGTATTTCAGGTGTTGCTTTCCCTCTCGATCATCCGGAGGTCACCTTTTCGGAGGATTTCTTCGTTCTAAGTTTTCAAATCCGTTCACCAATTATTCTACATCCGTGCCCCTTCGTTCGTCTCAATATCCTTCCGGGGCTTCGTTCAAGTATTCTTTAATCAGCTCATGATCTCTTTGTTCTTTTGCATCTAAATCCCCTCTAGCTTATTGGTTCTTCTAATTCTTCCCGGTGATTCATTCTCTTTCATCAGTCATTTCCAAATTCTTACGGTGGTTCGTTCAAGATTATTTTTCCTTGATTATCACTTTTATTCATTCGTTCTTTCGAATCCTACCGGTGGTTCAGTAAGACCTTCTCAAGTTCACCATATATCTCTTCTCAATCCTTTTCAAGAAGAATAAGTAGTATGTAAAGTCCATTGCTTGTCATCAATTTAATTTGATGAAGGATAAGCATACAATAAATCTTATTCTTATTTCCTCGAGGTGATTCAATCCTTTTCTTTGGAGTTTGTTCTTAATGAATAGATTCTAGTTCCTAGTGTTCTCATCTTTTCTTTTCCGGAGTTCAATTATTTCCTCGGCCATCTTGTTGGAACATCCATCACCGCAAGGCTCATCTTATTATTTCTTCCTTCATTCTATCTCATCATCCTTTTTGTTACCGGAGTTCTTCACGGTGGTTCTTCATGATTTAATTCATTCTTCAAGAGTTCATCAAGTTTCATTCCATCTTCTTAAGCCCCTGTTCTATTCCTTCATGTTTCAGCCGGAGTGCTGCCTAAATCGTTTCAGTCTTATTTGTTTCTTATCTCGTTCTAACTGGAGTTGTTTCATAGTCTATCTGATTCTGTGAGCTTTTGATTCTTGTCATTCTCGTCGTTCCTCTCTTTTCTCAAGTGCTCTTGATTCTTTGTTTCCTCTCTTGAGTTCTTGTTTCACCTCATTCTTTTCCCCCCGTCTCGGTCCTAAGATCTCGGGACGAGATCTATTGTTAGTGGAGGAGTGTTGTAACGCCCCGGATCCGATGCGCCAGGTGTCTGCCAGTTATTCGCCATCTTTGCCATGTCATTTGCTTGCGTGTTGCATTTTTCCATGTCATCATGTGCATCTCATTTTGCATACGTGTTCGTCTCATGCATCCGAGCATTTTCCCCGTTGTCCGTTTTGCAATCCGGCACTCCTATGTCCTCCGGCGCCCTCTTTTACCTCTTTTCGTGTGCGGGTGTTAAACTTTCTCGGAATGGCCCGAGGTTTGCCAAGCGGCCTTGGTATAGCAGCGGTAGACCGCCTGTCAAGTTTCCTGCCATTTGGAGGTCGTTTGATACTCCAACGATTAACCGCAGAATCAGTAAAGCCCTTTCTCCTTGCAGCCCAACACCCTTTCAAAGTGGCCCAAAACCCAGCAAACTCCCCTCCATGCTCTCGGTCGTTCGATCACGATCGTGTGGGCGAAAATCGTGCCTCATTTGGACTCTCCTAGCTCCCTCTACCTATTTATATGTGCTCTCCCCGAAAATCCCGCAGATCAAACCCTAGCCCCGCTCCCCTCTCGCGCCGGACATGTCCAACCCCGCCGGACATGTCCAGCCTCCACCTCGCTCCGGCCAATCGCGGCCTGCCACATCACCTCCTCCGCCGCCTCAGCCACTCCCGCCCGCCACGTCACGCCGCTGAAGCCTGCTTGAGGCTAATCGCTGCCCGCCCAGCCCGAGCCTTGCGCCGCCGCCGCGCATGGTGCCCGCGCCACCGCCGCCTCGCCCTCTCCGCGCTCCGCCCGCTCCTCCGCCCGGTGGCCGGAGCTGCCGGCCCGCCTCCGGTCGCCTCGCCTCGCCGGACCTCTCCGCCCGCTTGGTCTCCGCCGCCGCCCCGGCTTCGCGTCCCGAAGCGCCTCCTCTCCTCCGTGCCTGCCGTGGCCGCCGCTCGCCGGCGCCGCCCGTGCCCCGAGCGCCGCCGCCGCCATGGATCTCCGGCGAGCCCCATTGCCCGGATCCCGTCGTCCACACCACCGCCGCGGCTCCCTCCGGCCGGATCTGGCCGCGAAGGGCTGGATCCGACCTTCCCCGGCCTACCCGACCTCTCCCTCGACCTCTGTCGTCGTCCCCATCGTCTCCGGCGACATTCCGCGAGATCCCGCCGCAGATCGATTTCCGTGCAACCGAAGTTTGACCCCGTTTTCCCTCTAAGACTCAGATTTTTCAGCATCATGTACCCATGTTCATCGCATCATATCTCTGCATTCGTAGCTCCGTTTTGTGCGTGTAATATGTCAAATTGTTCTTCTCGCAGTACTTCATTTCATTCCATTGCATCATTTTCATTTGAGGTCATCTTGATGCCTGAATCTTCGTTACAAGTGTGCTATATGATGTTAATCTGCTGGCTGTTATAACTTGATAATTTGTCATTTTGTTGCATTTTTGTGTGCATCCTATGAGCATGAGCTCTACGTGTTTTGATCTATGCTATGACATCTTTCCAGAGGAGCCATCCATGTATTTTTTTGGGTCCTGTACTGACTGCATCAAGCTTGTTAAGTAGGGTACTTGCTGTTGCTGTTCTCCTGACTGATTTTGTTATATTTTGTTGCTATGTTAACCTGCTTCTACAAGTCAATCTATGCATAATATGGAGATGTTCACTAAGGATGTTTTGGACATATGATTATGCTCTATGCATCCATGCCTCTGTTTTCATTTATGGAGCATCCTTGCTTGACTCAATCGAGCTCTACTTTTGCTATAAAATGTTCCTGGCAGATTGTTTACATGTTATTCAATTTTGCCAAGGTTGTTGTAGTTGATCCATGCACTCTATGAACTTGCTCTTGCCATGCTTAGCTTCATAAACATGTCTTCTTACTGTGAGTTTCCTTGCCATGCCATGTATTGCTCTGTGGTGAGTGGTTCAAGGTCACCAACATGCCTACTTATTGTTGTTCCTGCCATGTATGGATCTGTTATATAACTTGCCATGTTTACATGGGTGCAATCATATTTTCTGCGCCCTTTTGGCTCATGGTCAGTAAGCGACTTTTGTTCTATGCATTTAGTAGATTCATTCCATGCCTTTGTTTGCCATGTTAAGTTCCTGTAACATGTTGTTTGATAGCTCTAAACATTGCAACCTGATGTTATTTTCTGCTAAAGTCTGAAACCGTTATTATTTGCAATCTTGCCATGTGTGTTTGAGCATGTCCTAGTGATTTCTGGAGATAGCTCAGTTTTCATGTTTTGTAATGCCTTACCTGTACATCGTGCCCATGCCTTTTGTTCTCATGTTAAGATGCTGTAGCTTGTTGTTTCGGTGCTTGCAATATGCTTAGTTGCTGTTTTGTACAGATTGTTGTCATGTCTTGTTTCATGTGTATGTGTTGAACCGTTGCTCCGTTTTGAGTGTGCTCTATATGAAACTTGCTTGATTTTGCATGTAGTTTCATATTATCATGTTGCATTCTTGTTTTGAGAGTGTTTGCTTGATGTTTGGATGCATTTTGCATCAATGCCATGCTTAACTTGTTTTGCTCATATCTTTTAGGGCGTAGCTCCGAATCTAATGAACTTTATATGTAACTTGACTAGAATTTTGTGTAGATCATGCTGGTGCATCTTAACTTGCTGTTTAACAACTTGAACATAAGGTTTATTCAGATCTGGAATAATTTCGAAATTTGCATATGAGGACTTACCGGAATTGTTCTATGTTGTTTCCGGCCTCATTTAAACTTGCTTTGATGTGTTGCTCTTGTATGCATCATCTCTTGCCATGAGTAGCTTCATGTAGCCTTGTCATGCATCATGCTTGTTTGTGCATCATGCCTTGTTCATGTGTGGTGTGTTTACTATGTTGTGTGCTTCTTCTCGATAGTTCCCGTTTCGTTGCGATCGTGAGGATTCGTTCGTCTACGCTTGGTTCGTCTTCATGGCTTCATCTTCTTCATGGACTCGTTCTTCTTCCTTGCAGGATTTCAGGCAAGATGACCGTCACCTTGGATCTCATTACTATTATTGCTATGCTAGTTGCTTCGTTCTTTCGCTATGCTGCGCTACCTATCTTTTGTTCTTCAAGCCTCCCAATTTGCCATGTCAGCCTCTAACCTTTTCACCCTTCCTAGCACACCGTTGTTTGGCTATGTTACCGCTTTTTCTCAGCCCCTCTTATAGCGTTGCTAGTTGCAGGTGAAGTTGAAGATTGCTCCATGGTGGACAGGATTTTGGTTGGGATATCACAATATCTCTTATATTATTAACGCATCTATATACTTGGTAAAGGGTGGAAGGCTCGGCCTTATGCCTGGTGCTTTGTTCCACTCTTGCCGCCCTAGTTTTCGTCATATCGGTATTATGTTCCCGGATTTTGCGTCCCTAACACGGTTGGGTGATTTATGGGACCCCATTGACAGTTCACTTTGAATAAGACTCCTCCAGCAAGGCCCAACATTGGTTTTCCATTTGCCTACCACCTATACCTTTCCCTTGGGAGTAATTAACCCAAGGGTCATCTTTATTCAGCCCCCCGGGCCAATGCTTGTCTAAGTGTTGGTCCAAACTAGAGCACCGTGCGGGACCATCCCTTGGCAACTTGGGTTACGTCGGTACCTGTACGCTTTGCTTATCCGGTGTTGCCCTGAGAACGAGATATGTGCAGCTCCTATCGGGATTGTCGGCGCATCGGGCGGCTTTACTGGTCTTGTCTTATTACTATCGAAATGTCTTGTAGCTGGGATTCCGAGACTGATCGGGTCTTCCCGGGGAGAAGGAATATCCTTCGTTGATCGCGAGAGCTTATAATGGGCAAAGTTGGGACACCCCTGCAGGGTATAAACTTTCGAGAGCCGTGCCCGCGGTTATGTGGCAGATGGGAATTTGTTAATATCTAGTTGTAGTAAACTTGAAGTAAACTCTTCTAAAATACACCAACCGTGTGCGTAACCGTGAGTGTCTCTTTTCGGGGTTGATCGAGAGGAGAACACGGTTTCTGGGTTATGTCTGACGTAAGTAGGAGTTCAGGATCACTTCTTGATCATTGCTAGCTTCACGACCGTTCCTTTGCTTCTCTTCTCGCTCTTATTTGCGTACGTTAGCCACCATACATGCTTAGTCGCTGCTGCAACCTCACCACTTTACCCCTTCCTTTCCCATTAAGCTTTGCTAGTCTTGATACCCATGGTAATGGGATTGCTTAGTCCTCGTGGCTCAAAGATTACTACACCACCAGTTGCAGGTACAGGTTGCGATGATCATGACGCGAGAGCGATGTTGCTTGTTTTGGAGTTCTTCTTCCGCTTCTTCGATCAGGGGATAGGTTCCAGGTTGGAAGCCTGGGCTAGCAGGGTGGATATTGTTTTAGTTTCTGTTTATGTTTCATCCGTAGTCGGATGGTGCTCTTATGTATTGTGTTGTTGTATTCATGTGACGTTGTATGTCTTGCATGTATCCCCACTATTATGTAATGTTGATGTAATGATATCCACCTTGCAAAAGCGTCTTCAAGATGCGCTTCTATCCTTGGTGGGACCTTCGAGTTCCTTTAGGATAGGGTCGCATCTTGGGCGCGACAGCTGGTTAATGCAAAATCCATTCTGACGTCATAAGATTTCTTTAGATTTATTTAACATGATGTCATGTTTTCAGATGATGGGTTATAAAAGTCTGTTCCAGGTTAAGTACTGGAAAAATTCAAAGAAGACTTGCCAACCGGAGATAGTGGAGATTGACATGAACAAGTTCAAATCAATATGGGGCCCAATGTTGGGGATATAGCCCCACGGTGTGACCCGCCCAGGAGGGGCCGGGTTACACTGTTGGCGACTCAGAAAGGAAGCCTAAGTAGGCCCAAGAAACTAGATATGGAACCAGAGGGTGACTTACGTGATGAGCCGCCGGAGGCCCAGGCCTAGAAGATGCTGCGAGACCCGACGCTTGTAAGCCGCCCGACGATGACTTGCCTATCAAGGAAAGGTGACTTAGAACCTGGGATGGTCACATTGTGTGATCCGACTTGTTCTCTTGTAAGCCCAGGGCCTCGACCAGTGTATATAAAGGCGAGACCCTGCGGCGGGTTAACTCAAGTAACAACCAATCGATAGCTAGGTCAGGCGATTCTGCTCCCTTGTAATCAATACTCAATCAATATAACACAAAGCAGGAAGTAGGCTTTTACCTCGTTGGTGAGGGGCCGAACCTGGGTAAACTCGTGTCCTTCCTCCCGTTCAACCCCTTCGAGTTAACCTACGTTGCGATGGCTCCACACCTAAGTCCTTTCACAAGGGCATCTGCCGTGAAAAAACCACGAAAGCCCCTGGGTCTACTTTAATCATATTAAAAAAGTCCAAAATACCTTTGCTACAATTTATATCTTTTATTTTGTTTTGCAATTTATCTATCTACCACTACAAGATTAGATCCTTGCAAGTAACGAGTTCAAGGGGATTGACAACCCTCTTGCCAACGTTGGGTGCAAGTATTTGCTTTTGTGTGTGCAGGTGTTGTTCACGAGGCTTTCCGTGATTCTCCCATTGGTTTGATAAAACTTGGTTTTCACTGAGGGAAATACTTATCTCTACTGTACTACATCTCCTCTCCTCTTCAGGAAAAATCCCAACGCAACTCAGAAGTAGCAGGAAGAATTTCTAGCGCCATTGCCGAGGAGAGATCATCAAAACCTACCAAGTACCTTCGCACAAACTATCATATAATTGCTTTACTTTTTATTTGCCTTTGCCTCTTGTTTTCATCTCCCCCACTTCTCATAAAAATCACAAAAACACAAAAATATTTTGCTCATTCACTTGCTTTGTGGCTATGTCTCAAGAAAACACCAAGTTGTGTGACTTTTAAAATACTACTAATAATGATTTTATTAGTACCCCAATTTCTCCTCCCACCACTAGTGCTGTGTCTTATGATATTAATGCCGCTTTGCTAAATCTTGTTATGAAAGAACAATTTTCTGGAAATCCTAATGAGGATGCTCCTTTCCATCTTAATACTTTCGTTCAATTATGTGATATGCAAAAGAAAAAAAAAGATGTGGATGATGATATTATTAAGCTGAAATTATTTTCGTTCTCACTAAGATATTGTGCTAAACACTGGTGCTGAGACGTGCTACACAAACGATTTTTACCCCCTTTCCGCGATGGAGTATTAACCATCGCCTTGCATGTGTGTGTGATGGGAGGGGGGGGGGTCCTTCCCACACGACCCAGAAACCGTCGGCAATAGGTCCTCCGGTCACACACACTGGGCAAAAGGAGCTGACGTGCAATCGGGCTAGCCATCAGAGATAATTATACAGGCCAAATCGTTTCTGTTCGTATGTACATCCCACACAGTGAATTCCCAAATAACGTTTCCATTCATATGTATATCACACACAATTTTTTATGTGGAAACATCTATGCAGGGTGGCCTAACGCAAACATTTGTCTGGCGGAAGTCATGTGTGATTGTTCATTGATCCAACACGCCTACTTTCTAGAAATCGTGTGGGTTTGTTTGAGTTCATCGCCCACAGCGTTGTCTGATAAACCGTATGCGGGCGATGAAGGCCGCGTCAGCGAAGAAGATGGTGAAGGCCACATTGGCGAAAAAGATTGCGAATGCCTCCTCCTCGTCCAAGCGGCGCCGGATCCCATCTCCTTCTCCCCTCCCTCGGACAGCACCCTGGAGGCCGAATTCGACCTCGGATCTTTTAGCCCGAAAAGGAAGAGGAAGCCAGTGGAGGGGGAGGTGGAGGACGAGTAAGTATTTCGCCCCTACCATCTCCTGACCTTACGCCTGTGTTATCCTCCTTTGATTTGATGTTATCTTCACAGGGACACGGAGGCGCTGGACTAGAGGGTGGCGAAGAGGGCCAAGGCCTCGACGGGCGACAAGCCCCCGGCGGGTACTTTGCGTACGCCGGTGTTGGTGGAGAGCCGTCCGGACAGCAGCCCCGATGCAGCCCTTGCTTCAGCCTCAACGTGAGTTCATCACTCACTCCTTCGCTGATGAACATTGGGGTGTGAATTCTTGATGCTGACCTTGCCGGGTTCGCAGGAGGAGAACGACAGCAGGAGGAGCCGCCGAGGGCCACTCCCGAAACGCCGCCCCCTCAATTACACCGCCCAGAGGGGCGTCCCCGGCAAGGGCATCTACCACTGAGCCCACACATATGGAGAAGGAGGAGGCGAGCTTGTGTGCCGGCGGTTCTGCCCCGGCAACGAATGCTAGCGGGGAGGGTGCCACCTCTTCCCAGCCCGGTGTGGGTAAGTCGTTTGCTTCCCGTCCCTGTTCTTTCTTCTTCTTTTTGAACCTTGACCTTGGCCCCATCTCATTCCCCTTCCTGGTATCCAGATCCTTCCGCAGCGGACCGGGAGGATACTGACACCGTCGTCGAGGAGGTCGCCAAGGACGCTAAGGCCGAGGACGAGGCCGACAAGATTGCAGCCGAGGAGGCCGCCAAGACCGCCGCTGAGGAGGCCGCCATGGGGCCTGCCGGAGAGGCCGGCAAGGCTGCTGCCGAGGAGGCCGGCAAGGGGCCTGCCGGGGAGGGGGTGGTTGATGACCAACCTTCCTCCTCCGCTGCCCCTGGCCCGGGCAAGTACTTGAAGGTGGGTGATGACCTGTTTGTCCACCTCCCAGGGACGGCGAGCACCAAGGCGCCAACCGAGGGGGAGGTGTTTGATGACAAGGTTCACGCCACCGCCGGGCTTCAGGTTGTTGATGAACCGAGCGCCAGCGGTGGCGGTTCCCAAGAGGAGCAGCTTCTTCGGGCCATGAGCGTCAACTTCCAGAAGCTCCAGGTACTCCACCGTGCCTGCCTGGACAAGGCAAAATCCAGGATAGCGGCGAAGGACAAGGCGGGGGCGGATCTTGAGGAGCGCGTCGCTAAGACGCATGCCTAGTTCCGCGAGGCCCATGAAGAACTGAGGGTTGCCCTGGGTTTGCTGGCTGAGCGCAAATAGGAGCTTATCCTGAAATAGGCCGCCAGGGACGAGGCCGCTCGGCAACAACACCACACTTTGTTGAGCTCCCAAGAGGAGGACCTTGCCGCCCGTGAGGAGGCGCTCGCCGCCACACTCCGTGGCAAGGATGAGGAGGTCGAGAAGCTCGTCGTGCAGCAGGCCTAGGAGCTAGAGCAGAGGCCTGAGGAGGCACTCAATGCTCAGGCCCTTGTCCATGCCGATAAGGTGAAGGAGCTGGAGCTGGAGCGGGAGGAGCCGAAGAATGTGACCTCGGAGCTGACGAAAGAGAGGGACACGACCAACCATTCTTTGGCGGATGCCCAGGCCGCAGTCTCCGACAAGGCCAAGCTGCTCTCCGAGGCCAACGACTCCATCAACGATCTGAAGTTGAAGCTGGACGGCTTGGAGGGGAAGCTTTCGGAGGCCGGGGCTCGTGAGGAGACATTGAACAAGGTATTGGTGGACGAGAAGCAGCTGCGGAGGAATGATGCCGCCCAACATGAGGAGTACGCGAAGGGCGTAGACCTTTGTATCAGCCGCCTCGTCGACGTCGCCGACAGGATCACGATGAAGCTGGCCGCCATGGGGATGCCGAATGTCAGGTACTCCCAGGAGCCGAACGAGAGTCCCAATGCCAGGCTGACTCTGTTCTTTGAGGGCGTCCTTGGAGCCCTGGAGCAGCTCCGTTCCAACTGAGCGACCTCTCTAGCCAACGAGGCCCGGAAGCTCTGCCGGGGCGCCCTGACCAAGGTCCTCACCAAGGTGGCGTACTAGAACCCCAACGTCAACTTCGCCGCCGCGCTGGAGAGCTTGCCGGAGGATGTGGACCTCGCAGTGCTAGAGGAGCGTATCGAGCCTATCATGAAGCGCGTCGACGGGGTCCGGAGGGTGGAGGGCCAGCGCCGAGACTAGGCGCCCCGTTTCCCTTTGCCGCTGCGAATTCATAACCAAGATGATTTTATCTTAAGTTAGAAACGCAACAACAATTGATGTAATATAAATCTGCAGTACTTTTTAAAACGATGCATACTTTTTTCCTGTTTGATCTTTCTTGGTATGTACGCCCTACGCTTAGTTGGACAGGCTTGCTGCCACGTATACCCAAGCCGCGGCACTTTGAGGACGGATCCTTAGCGGCCTGCCGGATGTGCTTGCTGCCGGGCAAACCACCTGACCGCTCTCAGCGCGGCCGCTTGAACTGTTGAGCGGACTCGAAACAAGACAAGGGCGTTTCCAATAGCGGATAGGCCACCCTACCGATCTCAATGCGGCCGCTCGAACTATTGAGCAGACTTGAAACAGAACAAGGGCGTTGCCAATAGCGGGAGGGTCCCATCGCGTGCAGGTTTTCCATACAAAGAGCGAGATCTTTCGAGGAAAAATAACTTTATAAAAGAAAAGGGAATTACTCAAAGTTTTGAGAGACTTAGCTTTTTGCGGCCACGTAGATGATCGTTGCTGCCGCGGATGGCACCAGAGTGCGGCTGATTGATGCCACCTTCTCTTCTCGGGCCACCGCGACGAGGGAGTCTATGGGTTGGCTCCAAAACCGGATTTTCACAGCTTGCGCCCTCTACCTGGCGCGCCAAAGATGTCGGTGGAAACGACACCTATGGGCGCGGGGCTGTGGAAAGAGCGGGTTTAAGAGATCAACATGGGAAATTTATCCAGGTTCGGGCCGCAAGTGATGCGTAATACCCTACTCCTACTGGTTTGTGTTTATCTGGCGTTCTTGGAATAGCTACAAAGCGTGCAGGGTCCAAAAAGTACGGATCCTCTCACAGTACGTCTCAGGTCTCCTTTTATAGTTAAAGAGGCTGCCACAATGGCACACATGAGGTGGAAAGTTGTGCAGTAGTCGAGTTTATTGCCTGACATCATAGGACAAAACACATTAAATGCGCTACTTAGGTGTCTTCTTGCTTTATCGGGGATGGCAACGAAGCCCGTCCCACCCGTCGCCGCTTCGCCTTGCTCCGACACGCGTCCAGGCTAACGAGGCATGCACCACCATGTAGGTTGGTGATGACCCAGAAGTATAGGGGATCTATCATAGTCCTTTTGATAAGTAAGAGTGTCGAACCCAAATGAGGAGCAGCAGGAAATGACAAGCGGTTTTCAGTAACGTATTCTCTGCAAGCACTGAAATTATCGGTAACAGATAGTTTTGTGATAAGGTAATTTGTAACGGGTAACAAGTAATAAAAGCAAATAAGGAGCAGCAAGATGACCCAATCCTTTTTGTAGCGAAGGACAAGCCAGGACAAGCTCTTATATAAAGGAAAACGCTCCTGAGGACACATGGGAATTATCGTCAAGCTACTTTTCATCGTGCTCATATGATTCGCATTCATTACTTTGATAATTTGATATGTGTGTGGACCGGTGCTTGGGTACCGCCCTTCCTTGGACAAGCATCCCAATTATGATTAACCCCTATTGCAAGCATCTGCAACTACAAAAGAAGTATTAAGGTAAACCTAACCATAGCATGAACATATGGATCCAAATCAGCCCCTTACGAAGCAACGCATAAACTAGGGTTTAAGCTTCTGTCACTGTAGCGACCCATCATCTACTTATTACTTCCCAATGCTTTCCTCTAGGCCCAAATAATGGTGAAGTGTCATGTAGTCGACGTTCACATAACACCACTAGAGGAAAGACAACATACATATCATCAAAATATCGAATAAATACCATATTCACATGACTACTTATAGCAATACTTCTCCCATGTCCTCAGGAACAAACGTAACTACTCACAAATCATATTCATGTTCATAATCAGAGGGGTATTAATATGCATAAAGGATCTGAACATATGATCTTCCACCAAATAAACCAACTAGCATCGACTACAAGGAGTAATCAACACTACTAGCAACCCACAGGTACCAATCTGAGGTTTTGGGACAAAGATTGGATATAAGAGATGAACTAGGGTCTGAGAGGAGATGGTGTTGGTGAATATGTTGGAGATTGACCCCCTCCCAATGAGAGGATCGATGTTCATGATGATGTTAATGATTTCTCCCTCCCGGAGGGATGTTTCCCTGGTAGAACAGCTCTGCCGGAGCCCTAGATTGGTTTCGCCAGGTTCCACCTTGTGGCGGCGGTGCTTTGTCCCGAAAGCTTGCTTCTGATTTTTTCTAGGGCGAAAGACTTCATATAGCCAAATATGAGCACCGGAGGCCTGCCAGAGGGCCCACGAGGCAGGGGGGCGCGCCTAGGGGGTAGGGCTTTCCCCCCACCCTCGTGGACGGTGGGTGGCCCCCCTCTGGTGCTTTCTTCGCCCAATATTTTTTTATATTCCAAAACTGACTTTCGTGGAGTTTCAGGACTTTTGGAGTTGTGCAAAATAGGTCTCTAATATTTGCTCCTTTTCCAGCCTAGAATTCCAGCTGTCGGCATTCTCCCTCTTCTTGTAAACCTTGTAAAATAAGGGAGAATATGCATAAGTATTGTGACATAATCTATAATAACAGCCCATAATGCAATAAATATCGATATAAAAGCATGATGCAAAATGGACGTATCAACTCCCCCAAGCTTAGACGTCGGTTGTCCTCAAGCGGAAGCCGATTACGAAAAATATTGTCGGTGTACAAAAAGAGGGGTACACTTTTGTACCCCTATAACTGTGCATGGGCAGTCTGAGCCACGGACACCACCGCATTGAGCAAGGCAAGGGAGGTGAGCCAAGGGAAGTACGAAGCTCGAAAGGAGCAGAACGACGCCAAGACCAAGACCACAAAGAGCAAAGGGGACGAAGCGGACTCCCCCGGCAAGATCCTTGCCGGGGGGCGGTTTTAGCAAACCCGGCAAGACCCTTGCCGTGGCCGCTCGCCCCACACCTACAGAGTGAATCACCCTTGAGTCCACTGCCCCCATGGGGCAAGGATTCGGGAGACATCCCCGTGGTGGCATGCAGATCTTTGTGAAGACATTCAAGATCAGATACACACTATAGAAGATGACGACCCTTGGCGGGATCCCAGCCAAGGAGGACCACAAGGCCCCCGGCAAGAGCCTTGCCGGGGATGACAGCAGGAGCCGCGGCAAGACCCTTGCCGGGGCCCCGGCAAGACCCTTGCCGGGGCTACGACGAGGCCCTCGCCAAGGGCACATGTAGGGCCACCATCTGGCCCACGCCAATCAAACCTTCACCGCCGTTCGCATGCAGCTGCCGACCCAACCAGTTGGGCAGGCACCTGCGTGGCAGCAAACGGATGTTCGTGGAGACCCACCGCTGCGCCACCTCAGCTGCCTGCCTACCTACATGGCACCGCGTGCGCCGCTGGCTGTGGCGTGTCGACCACGAAGGGGAGCGGCGGACAGACGAGACAGGCTCTCCCGTCCCGATAAAGCAAGGACACCTAAGCAAGATGCATTAAATGCGCCTTGTCATGTAATGCGAGGGATAAACTCGTATCACTGTACTCTTTCCACCTCCTGTGTGCCCCTTGTGGCAACCCCTTTCCCTATAAAAGGAGGCCCAAAGCGACCATGAGGAGGATTCGCTTTTGGAGCTCCTCACGCCCATTGCTAGTCCAAGAACACAGATAAACAAGCCACCAAAGCAGGAGTAGGGTTTTCCGCATCCTCATGGCCCGAACTGGATAAAGATCCGTGTGCTATCTGTTTGATCCGCTCTTCTCACGACCCCGCCCCACAACCGTAGTAGGGATTCTTGTGATCCCATAGGTGTAAATCCGCACCGACATCTTTGGTGCGCCCGGTAGAAGCGAGTTGTGAGAATCAGCTCTAGCGATTAGCCGGCACTCCTTCATCTTCGTGACCCTTGAAGAAGATAGGAGGCCAGAAGATCGACACTCGAGCGATCGCCAACAGAAGCTAAGTTGCACTAAACCCTTATTTGTGCTACCCTTCTTATTTGAGGTTATTCCCCCCCGGAGATGTCACGCCTTTGTATGAGAAACCCGCACGCCAGGGGGCTCTCCCACGATCGGCAACGCCCTTGCCCTGTTTCGAGTCCGCTCAACAGCTCAAGCGGTTACGTCGAGAATGGCAGAGTAACCTTCCGCGACCAACAACGCCCTCGATTCTGACTCGAGTCAAGCTCGACAGTTCGAGCGGCCGCGTTCGGAACGGAAAGGTGGCTCATCCGGCAGCACGCGTACCCAGCAGGCCCTGGGGATCCGCCCCCAAAACACCGCTAGGGGCTTCCGCGCCGGCCAGCCTACCCGATCGACGAGGGGCACACATACAAAGAGGAATTGAATGGGGAAATAACATGCATAAAAATTAAGAGTACTTCAAAGTTGTATTACATCACGTCATAACTGCGGTTCTAACTAAAGATAAATTTGTCTTGGTCGGGAACCCTTGTGGCGAAAGGAAGGGTGCTCAATCCCGGCTGGCTTTCCACCCTCTTGATTTCGTCGATGCCGTTGGTGATGGGCTTGATGCGCTCCTTGAGAACCGTGAGGTCAACACCATCCGGCAAGCTCTTCATCACGGGCGAAGTCAAGGTCGGGATTCGATCTTGCCACCTTAGTGAGGACCTTGGTCACAACCCTCCGCAAAGTCGCGGGCCTCCTCGGCTTGGCGTGGCGTCTGTTGGAGTGAAGATAGGCCAAGGCTCGAGGGCGCCCTCGAAGAACTGGGTCAGCTTGGCGTTGCGGTCCCGCTGCGCTCGGGCGTACCTCATGTTTGGCAGCCCCATGGTGGCCAATTGCGAGGTGACCTGCTGGCGACGACCTCCGGATGGCTGATCCACCTGTTCTCACCCACCACATATTCCTGGTGGGAGGCGGCCTCGTTGCCGCAGCTGCTTCTCCTCCTCGAGGCTCTGGTCAAGGTCTCCTCCCGAGCACTTGCTCTCCGGCAAGCATCTTCTCGGGACCCTCCGGCTTCAGCTTGAGGTCTCTGATGGAGTTCTGGCGTCGGAGAGCTCCCGATCTGCCGATGATGCTGCTTGCGCCTCTACCAAGCGCGGTTGAGCGTGTTCTTCTCGCCGGATAGCTTGAGGCCCTGCTCCTTCAGCTCGTCCCGCTCCGCTTCCAGCTCCTTCACCTTGCCGGCATGGGCCAGAGCCTGGGCATCGAGTGCCTCTTTGTGCCTCCGCTCCAGCTCGCGGGTCCGTCGCGCGACAAGGGCCTCAAGCTCCTCATCCTTTCCGCGGAGCGTTGCGCTAAGCTTCGCTTCACGCGTGGAGAGGTCCTCTTCCTGAGAGTCCAAGGCGGCTTGATGCTGGTTCCAGGTGGCCTCGGCCGCATCGGCCAAGTTCGCCGCCTCTTCTTGGGCCTTCTCGACGTCGGCCATTTTCATGGTGAGCTCCACATCGCGCTTGGCCAATTCCTCCTGAAAGGCCCTCTGCTCCTCGCGAGTCTAGTGGAACCAGGTCTGCGTCTCAGCGACGCACGCCTTGAAGTCCACCACCGTGTTGTCCACCGATGCCATCCTGGACTTGACCTTGTCCAGGCGGGCATGGTAGAGCGATTGGAGCTTCCGGAAGTCGGCCCCCATGGCGCGGAAAAGCTGCTCTTCTGGAGAATCGTCGCCGCCAACGCCCGGCTCATCAACCACCTCAAGCCCGGTGGCGGCAAGCACCTCGCCGTCAAAGGCTTCCCCTCGCGGCGCTCGGCAGCGCCCCTGGAAGATGGACGAAAAGATCGTCGCCCACCTTGAGATATCTACGGGGCCCGAGGTTGAGGAGGAGGGGGGCTGGTCACCCGCCACCTCTTCCTCGGCAGAGGCCTTGCCGGCCTCACCGGCAGGTCCACCGCTGGTGCCCTCGGCAGAAGCCTCGTCGGTCGCCTTGGCGGCCCCCGCAGCGGCGTCCTCGGCAGCACCCTTGGCGGCTTCATCAGCGGCGGCCTCATCAGCATCTTTGGCGGCCTCCTCGGCGGAAATCCTGCTGGCCTCCGCCGCGGCCTCCTCGGCAATGTCTCCCTACAAGTGTCCGTCCTCCATGTACATTGAAGGAGGGCTGGGCAGCAATAGAGGCGATGAAGCCAAGAAAAGAATAAAGGAGAAACAGAGACGAAGGACAGGCGACTCACCAGTGCCAGGCTGTGAAGAAGAAGTCCCCTCTCCGCCAACATCTGGCGCCGTGGCAGAGTCACCAGCGCCCAAGTTCCCCTCTTCCTCCATGGGTGTGGGCTCCGTGCTTGGTACCCTTGCCGGGGACGCCCCCCCCCGCGGAGGTGTAGTCGATGGGGGTGGTGTGTTAGGAGTAGCTCTCTGTGGCTCCTCCTGCTGCCGCTCCCCTCCTGCAAACCTAGCAAGGTCAGCATCAGCATCGAGCGCCTACCACATGTCGAGTAAGAAGAGGGTGACAAACTTACGCCGGGGGCTGCGCCGAGGGCTGCTGTCCCGGCTGCTCAGCACCACTAGTGGTGTTTCTGAAGCCCTAGCCGGGGGCTGATTGCTCGCCAAGGTCCTTGCCCTCTTCACCCTCTGGGCCAACGTCTCCGTCTCCCTGCAAAGGCAAAAATGGATCAAGACAAGCGACCTGATTCGGGGAAGTGGAAATGACAGTAAGGAGCAGAGTACTTACTCGTCATCCGTCTCCTCCTCTTCCACCAGTTTCCTTTTCTTCTCCGGGCTGAGAGACCCGAGATCAAAAGGGAGCTCCACATCATCATCCGAGTCGACGCCTGCCGGAGGAGGCGAAGAAGGCGGCGGGGTACATGCGCGCCTGGATGAGGAAGGGGCCGTCGCCTTCTTCTTCTCAGCGGCCTTCGTCAGCCCCTTCACCGCCGTGGCCCTCGTGTGGAGCCCGGACCCCTCCAGGGTCAACTGAGGCCGCGTAGCCCTGCCGGGCCGTACCGGCTCGCCGGAGCCAGCCCGCCGCAGGACTCGCCCTCTTCCCCTGATTGGCTTCGAGCCCGCCGCCACGTCCTCCTCCTCCGACGACTCATCGGCCGCGTCCTCGACAAGCGGAGCTCCAGCGTCGACGCTGCTGACCTCCCCGGTGGCCGCCGCCCACAGGGTGAACTGCTCCTCCTCCGCAGCCGTCGCGGCCTTGTCCTCCACACCATCGGCGCTGCCGGCCTCAATGGCAAGCTGTGCCTACCTCGCCCTAGTGGCGATGTAGTCCAGCTCCGCCTGGGTGGTGTCCATGGAAAGCCACCGCTCGACGTCAGCATTGACGTATACCTCGGTCAAGGAGTCGAAGAATTGTTGCACATCTGCATCCGTCGGCTCCTGCCAGCTCGGGACAGGGCCGTGCGCGTTGCAGTCCGGCATCATAGCAATGATCTCGGACCGGCGTGAGTTATTACAACGGGACTACCCGGCGGCAACGAAGAACGACCCTTGACGGCCTTGCCGACTTTTGCGGCAGCCCTCGCGGCCTTGCCGATCCGTTCAATCTTGCCGTCGCGACCCACATCAAGCTGGAAAAGCGGCCGATGTAAGTGGGCATGCCCCATCACCGTGAAATTGTGGTGAGGCCGGGCGAACCGCATAATGTCGGTCGGGTTCGTAAAAAGCCAGGCTGGCCTCCGTTGTTATGTAGCAGGCGATCCGCGGCGAATGAAGTCCGCCCCGATCATCTCCAGGGTGAGCCCAGCCCGGGTCAGCCGGAGGATCCTGGTGGTGGCGACAGTAAGCCTCCCGTCGGTAGCATCGACATCACCCCAGTCGCTGCCGCGGACCGGCAGCGTTCGACGGACCTTGCAGAATTCCGGCGGGTCTTCGTCTTCGATCCAGCACCACCGGCCACGCCATTCATCCCACTTCTCCTTCATGACACCGTCCGGGTACGCCCCCTTGGATGTTGAGATCCAGGCGACGCATCCGGAGACGGCACCTCCGGGCTGGATTCGAGGGGAGAAATAATGTTGAAAGAGTGCCGTGTTGGGCTGCACTCCGGCAAAGCCTTCGCAAAGATGCGCGAAGAGAGCCAAGCACGCCACCGCATTCGGAGTGAAATCCAAGAGGCGAAAGCCGAAGGTGTGCATGATGTCGCAGAAGAAATCAGAAAAAGGGGGGCATAACCGCAAGAAAGGTGTCGACAAAAAGGGATGCGGTTTGGGGCAGGATCGGCATAGGCGACAGGAATGATGCGCGTCGCCGGGTGCCCCGAATTCTCTCCCCCCGTCTTCACTCCCCATAAGGGCTTGAAGGAGGCCAGGAGTTCATGAACACCAACCGACGAGGGGAGAAAGAAGGCGGACTTCGTCCGGTCCCCCGACAGCGTGCTCTCCGGCGGCTCCACGGTCCCGGAGCTCTTAGCCACACCCTTGCCCTTGGCGGATTTGGGTGCCATGGCGGCCGAGAAGTCTAGAGGATTGAGGAAGTGGGGTGGCGAAGCAGCGACGGCGGGCGACAGCGAAAGCTTAGGAGGGAAGGAAGAGAGGAAACGGCGGCTCTGAGATTGGAAAAGGTACGAGAGAAGAAGTGAAAGTGAGCAGCGCGCCCACGGTTATTCCTTTTTATGGGGAAAAATGCGGGCCGCCTCCTTTCGCATTAACTGCGACGGGATGCATGCGTGCAGAGCTCAGCCCCATGCATGCCGCCCACATCACGCACGCCTCCCCACGCCGAGCCACGCGCGGGACGCATGGGAAGCGCAGCGCGCGAAGAGACTTACCGCGGTAAAAACCACCCTGCCTGCTCGCGCACCATTTTTGGGCCTAGCCCAACGACGCGATTGCGCTTACGTGTGTCCCAGGCCCGGGGGCTCCTGTCGGTGTACAAAAAGAGGGGTACACTTTTTGTACCCCTATATAATCTGCAGGCAGTCGAGCCACGACACCACCGTGACCGAGCAAGGCAAGGGAGGTGAGCCAAGGTAAGGCGAAGCTTCGAAAGGGCGAACAGCGCCAAGACAAAGACCACAAAGAGCAAAGGGGACGAAGCGGACTCCCCCGGCAAGATTCTTGCCGGGGGGCGGTTTTAGCAAACCCGACAAGACCCTTGCCGTGGCCGCTCGCCCCACACCTACGGAGCGAATCACCCTTGAGTCCACTGCCCCTATGGGGCAAGGATTCGGGAGACATCCCCGTGGTGGCATGCAGATCTTTGTGAAGACATTGAAGATCCGATACACACTATAGAAGATGACGACCCTTGGTGGGATCCCAGCCAAGGAGGACCACAAGGCCCCCGGCAAGAGCCTTGCCGGGGATGACAACAGGAGCCGCGGCAAGACCCTTGCCGGGGCTACGGCGAGGCCCTCGCGAAGGGCACCCGTAGGGCCACCATCAGGCCCACGCCAATCAAACCTTCACCGCCGTTCGCATGCAGCTGCCGACCCAACCAGTTGGGCAGGCACCTGCGTGGCGGCAAGCGGATCTTCATGGAGACCCACCGCTGCGCCACCTCGGCTGCTGCTGCCTACATGGCACCATGGGCACGTTGGCGGCGCATGTCGACACGAAGGGAGCGGCGGACAGACGAGACAGGCTCTCCCGTCCCGATAAAGCAAGAACACCTAAGCAAGGCGTATTAAATCGCCTTGTCATGTAATGCGAGGATAAACTCGTATCCTTGTACCCTTTCCACCTCCTGTGTGCCTTTGTGGCAACCCCTTTCCCTATAAAAGGAGGCCCAAGGCGACCAGGAGGAGGATTCGGCTTTTTGGAGCTCCTCACGCCCCATTGCTAGTTCAAGAACACAGATAAACAAGCCACCAAAGCAGGAGTAGGTTTTTACGCATCCTCGCGGCCCGAACCTAGATAAAGATCCCGTGTGCTATCTGTTTGATCCGCTCTTCTCACGACCCCGCGCCCCGCAACCGTAGTAGGGATTCTTGTGATCCCATAGGTGTCGTCCTCGCACCGACAAATATGTCCACATGTTTAGAGATAGAGGTGTCGATAAAATAAAATACAGACATGAGGGCATCATGATCATTCTTATAATATCAACATATATATATATATATATATATATATATATATATATTGTCATATGATTTCTTATGCTAAAGTAACAATCTATTCACAATGTCAAGTATGAATTAGAAACTTCATTGAGAACCAACAAACTATAATCTCAGTCATTGAAGCAATTGCAATTTATCATAACATCGGAAAGAGTCAATATAAGAGCTTTTTAGCAAGTCCACATACTCAACTATTATTTAGTCTTTCATAATTGCTAACACTCACATAATACTTATGGGTATGGAGTTTTAATCGGACCTGAGAGAAAGGCAGGGAGCTTATAATGTTGCCTCCCAACTTTTTACCTCAAGGGTAATGTGTCAACAATAATAGTTTATGATAACTTACATCCAATTGGATATATATATATATATATATATATATATATATATATATATATATATATATATATACATACATACATACATACATACATACATACATTTGGGCTATTACATTACAGCATAGCGAGAATATTATTCTCATACCCTTTTTGAACCGGCGTGGTTCACAGTTTGGGTAGCGTGTTTTCAACAAGAACTGATCTTCCTGCGTGCACGACAGACGGAAACAGGGGATGCAACGTGGAGCTTCCGTTCGTTCCCCGGCGCGATGCTGCGGGCCATTCGTTGCTAGAGGAGACATGTAATGGGTTCCGCACGTCCGCGCGCTCAGCTGGATGAGTTTTGCGATCTGTAGTCACCGGAGGTGACGGCGTGGGCATTTTGGCGGCGGATGTGATTTTGGGCGTCAATGTTGACTGTGGTGTTCGTGGGCCTCAATTTACGTCGTGTTTGTCGTTTTTGATGTGAGAATTATCTGTATGTTATAGTTTTTTGAGATTTTTTTCATCTGTAATTTATTATTACAAGTTTTTGTGTTCTTAGTCGTTTTCCACGCCCGCCATGGAAATCTGTTCTTCTTTTTCTGTTGTTTTACTTTCGAATTGGTGTTGCAGGGAGAGATATAAGGACTGTATGAAAAGATTTGCGTTGTCAATTTTGCTTTTTTGATTTGTTTCTACCCCGGATTCCCATGTTGTTTTGTCGTTGGCGGAGGTTGTGTATGGCGGCTGACTGTAAGCTGCGATTTCAGGTAATCTGGTCAAACCGTGCAATTAAGTTGCATGTTTTTCAGTGTTGTTTTGAATTGATGCCCGTATGTGTAGTTGGACTACTGCCGTGTCAAAGTTTTGTTACTGTGTGTTGACATTGGAGCCGCACCGATGGCTCTGCACTTTGATTATAAAGGCCAAGCCCTCTGTCAGTTTCATTCTACGAGCTGCAACCAAAGAAAAGGGAGATGGATCTGAGCTGGGAGAGGTTCAGAGGAGGAGGGGCGCCATAGATGTGAGGGCTGCGATGGCGGAGCAGAGGAGGAGGAGGCGCAGCGCAGCAGATGGCGCGACGTCTTTGCCGATGAGGAAGCTGGAGGCGAGTTCAAGAGGCAGCGTATGCGTGAGGTGATGGATACTTGCAACTTCAATGAATTGGAGCTTCTTTTCCCGGAGGGCAGGGAAGGAACCATATTCAGATCATTAGTTGGGCTAGGCGAGAGCAGCCACGGCTCCACATCCATCTACCAGGCAAAATGGCGTCATTTCTTTGATCGTTATGGTGAAGTAGTGAATATTATGTTTTAAGATTTTTGTTGTGAGGAGCAGATGTTGAATGACTAAATGAATTCAACTTTGTTTTGTCTCTCGAATGTGTTGTTTTGTGCGCATATGTTCGACATGTGCACCTTTGAACTGCTTGGTTTTCGAAGTTGAACTGATTTGCGGTCAAATGTTGGATGGCTTGTGTAATAACTATTTCCTACCGGTGGCTGTCCATACGCCTATTTATTATTTTTATAATCTGCGAGTGTCACGACTATAAGCGTTATCCATCTACATGTGGTGTGTGGTGAAGTCTTCCCCTCCCTTTTATTTATTCTTCGAGAATCAGATCTAGGTTCCTCTCTCTTCTCTTCGTTGCCTTTTTTCTCATTCTGTGTGTTCGATGGAGGATTGTTCATGCGGATGCTCGGTAAAGATGGCGCATATAGTCGACAATTTGTGTGTCTGAGTCTGGTTTGGAGCTCACTCAGACTCGTGGCGTGGGAAACTTTCTTGTTTCTTTGTCGACAACCATGGGTTTCATTACACCCTATGTTTGTCGCTGACGGATGGTGACTTGAAGGAATCATGGGTATGTGTTTCTATTCGTTTTGTTTTCTACTTTCTTGTTGGTTTACATTGAAACCCATGGACTGAATCTGCAGTTTTGTCTTATGAATAGCTTGTCTATATTTTTAATTAGGTTTTGTTGGATTTTAATAGCAGAGATTTACGTGTGTATTTGTTCATTACTTAATGATATTTAAACCATTTTTGTATAATCCCTGATCTGTTTATGAATAGATGTTTTTCTTTGTAGGTGTATTGATATGTATATTTTTCAGTTTAGTCGGTTCACATGTCTAGTTAGTTTTGTGTTATTGTTTTGGTTCAATTTTTTCCATTTTAGTTTGTTATGCAAATCGTTCCTATATCTGTGTAAAAATTCAGTTATGTCAGGTGTTCATTTTGTTTTGTACTCCCATGTCCATTTGCAGAAAATGTCACCCGGGATCGGATTATTGCTCCTAGTTCGGTGTTACGAAGATGGAGACTTCAGACAAGAATGGTTATCAGTTGATGGATGTTGCCTACCACATCGACTTTGATGGTTGCATCAACCTAACTACTCGGTGGAAGGAGTTTGCGGCTGAGTCTGGATTTGAGGATGGTGATGTGGTTATGGTTATGTTCTTGAGAGAAGACGACTCTCTGATGTTCAGAATTTATGTGCTGTAGGTTTAAATGTGGCAAATGACGCCGGCTTGAGATTTGTGCATGGTTGATTATGTTGCAGTATTTTTTCTTTTAAAACATTTGCATGTGAGATGGTTGAATTGTATTGTTTTATCAGAATGGTATGGAACTAGTTATGTAATGTTTTTCCTATTGTTCTGCTCAATTATGAGTGTTTTATTTATACATTCTTTATATTAGTACCGGAACAATTTCTATAGTTGAAGTGATGGGCATCCTTTGTTTTGGCTGGTATATTTTTCATGTTCATAACTAGGAGGCGGGTGCTATATCTCTGATGATTTTTTAGAACCCTTTTTGTTATTGAGCTTGCTGAACTTACATTACATTAATGATAGTCTTGCTCTATTTTAGGCTGTCAATTACCAATCAAATTTGTTTGTTGTATAATATTTTTTTCTTACTTTTTTACATGAATTTTGAAGCACGTTTTTTTCTTTTTTATAGATGAATAATGATAGTTTTGGCATTTTATAAAATAAAAAAATTTAATCTTCGCTGCACAGTACTTTCTTTTTATTTGTAATTGAACCTTATGAATTGTAGTAGTTGAACTTTTTGTAAATTCGTTTCGAAATTTTTATTTCTGATCTTATATTTTTTACTTCTTACCATTAAGATGTGTTTGAACTTTGTCACAATATTTTTGTTTATTAACTGATTTTTCTTGTGAGTTTTATTTTTTAAATTATTTTTATTTTTTATTTTTTGTCGTGCGTGATCTACTGGATTTTTGTAATGGGGCGAAGTACTTTATTGGGCCATCGGCCTGGGTCGTTGTATTCGGCCCGGATAGCTTCTCTCGCGCGGTTGTGCAGCACGGCGTGCGCATGAGCTATGTGTTTAGTCCGACCTCGCTAGTCGAGGGGGCTCTAGACTTGTTTATAAGCGCAGCCGACGCTTACCAGTCGAACTCCTCTGAACACTTACCAGAGCACTTATACACGGCGCTCGCTCTCTCTCTCTTGACCTGTGGGCCTGGGCAGCGAGCCTGCTGAGTGTGCGGATTACTAGGGATTCGCCCACGGGCTCGAGTTCAAGTATCTAGCATTTGTCAGGGCCTGCGCCTGTCCTTGGGCGGTCAATTTTTTTTGTTTTTTTGGATCTAGTACTTGACTACACCAGTAACTTGGACTGGTACTTTTTGTCCTTGTCTTGTCAAATTTTTTATTTTTTGTTTGTTTGAATATAATCTTTGTGGCATGACTTGCCCCTCAGACTTGAACCGCACCGAGGGGCATAGTTGTCTTGACACATCTTCCTTGTATGGACTTTGCCCCATTATCTATCTTTTTAGGGGTGTGGGTGCGTGGGGTGGGGAAAGCAGAATAACCGCCTCCGCTTTGTCAAGCAGCGCCTTTGCCAGCGTTAGCGCGAGGCCGAGCCGGGGAGGGGGTGGGACCCCTCTCCACCATCCGGCGAGGCCGAGCAGAACGAGCCGTGTGAGTGGCGGACGCGGGCGTGCATGACGTCATATCTTGAGGCGAGTCCTAACATGACTTGCCCCATTATCTTATCTTAGGGGTGTGGGTGCGTGGGGAAACAGAATAACCGCATTTTCTATCTTTTAGGACTTGCCCCCGCACCGAACCGTACCGAGGGGCATAGTTGTACTGACACATCTTCCTTGTATGGACTTTGCCCCATTATCTATCTTAGGGGTGTGGGTGCGTGGGGTGGGGGGAAACAGAATAACCGCCTGCGCTGTCAAGCAGCGCCTGCTGCGTTAGCGCGAGGCCGAGCCGGGGAAAGGGAGGGGGGTCGAGACACCCCATCCCGGCGAGGCCGAGCCAGGAACGAGCCGTAGCAGGCGATGACGCGGGCGTCGCATGCGGAGGCAAGTACGTAACATGACTTGCCCAATTATCTTATCTTAGGGGTGTGGGTGCATGGGGAAACAGAATAACCGCGTTTTCTATCTTTTAGGACTTGCCCCCGCACCGAACCGTATCGAGGGGCATAGTTGTACTGACACATCTTCCTTGTATGGACTTTGCCCCATTATCTTATCTTAGGGGTGTGGGTGCGTGGGGAAACTGAATAACCGCGTTTTCTATCTTTTAGGACTTGCCCCCGCACCGAACCGTACCGAGGGGCATAGTTGTACTAACACATCTTCCTTTTATGGACTTTGCCCCATTATCTATCTTAGGGGTGTGGGTGCGTGAGGTGGGGGAAAACAGAATCGCACTGCGCCTGTCAAACAAGCGCACTGCCGCGTTAGCGCGAGGCCGAGCCGGGGGGGGGTGGGACCCCCTCGCTCATCTCGGCGAGGCCGAGCCAAGAACGAGCCGTAGCGGCGATGGCGGCGGCGTGCGCGACGTCGCATGCGAGGCGAGTCCGTCTTTATGACTTGCCCCATTATCTTATCTTAGGGGTGTGGGTGCGTGGGGAAGCAGAATAACGCGTTTTCTATCTTTTAGGACTTGCCCCGCACGAACCGCACCGAGGGGCATAGTTGTCTTGACACATCTTCCTTGTATGGACTTTGCCCCATTATCTATCTTAGGGGTGTGGGTGCGTGGGGTGGGGGGAAACAGAATAACCACACTGCGCCTGTCAAACGAGCGCACTACCGCATTAGTGCGAGGCCAAGCCGGGGGGGGGGGAGGTGGGGTCGGGACCCCCCTCCCCCATCCCGGCGAGGCCGAGCCAGGAACGAGCCGTAGCAGGCGACGACGCGGCGTGCCGCGGCATCGCATGCGGAGGCGAGTCCGTAACATGACTTGCCCCATTATCTTATCTTAGGGGTGTGGGTGCGTGGGGAAACAGAATAACCGCGTTTTCTATCTTTTAGGACTTGCCCCCGCACCGAACCGTACCGAGGGGCATAGTTGTACTGACACATCTTCCTTGTATGGACTTTGCCCCATTATCTATCTTTTTTAGGGGTGTGGGTGCGTGGGAACAGGAAACAGAATAACCGCCTGCGCTTTGTCAAGCAGCGCCTTTGCAGCGTTAGCGCGAGGCGAGCAGGGGCGAGGGGGGTGGGACCCCCTCCCCTTACTGGGCGAGGCCGAGCCGAGAACGAGCCGTGGCAGGCGGCGGCGGCGTGCGTGGCGGCGTCGTATCTTGAGGCGAGTCCGTAATATTTATGACTTGCCCATTATCTTATCTTAGGGGTGTGGGTGCGTGGGGAAACAGAATAACGCGTTTTCTATCTTTTAGGACTTGCCCGCACCGAACCGCACCGAGGGGCATAGTTGTCTTGACTCATCTTCCTTGTATGGACTTTGCCCCATTATCTATCTTTTTAGGGGTGTGAGTGCGTGGGGTGGGGAACAGAATAACCGCTGCGCTTTGTCAAACAGCGCCTTGCAGCGTTAGCGCGAGGCCGAGCCGGGGGGGGGAGGACCCCGTCCCCCATCCCGGTGAGCCGAGCCAGAACAACCGTGCAGGCGACGACGCGGCGTGCCAGCGGCGTCTATCTTGAGGCGAGTCCGAATATGACTTGCCCCATTATCTTATCTTAGGGGTGTGGGTGCGTGGGGAAACAGAATAACCGCATTTTCTATCTTTTAGGACTAGCCCCCGCACCGAACCGTGCCAAAGGGCATAGTTGTACTGACACATCTTCCTTGTATGGACTTTGCCCCATTATCTATCTTAGGGGTGTGGGTGCGGGGGGTGGGGGGAAACAGAATAACCGCCTTTGCTCTGTCAAGCGAGCGCCTTTGCCGCGTTAGCGCGAGGCCGGGCAGCGTGGGGGAGGGAGAGGTGGGAGGGACCGCCCCCCCCATCCGGCGAGGCCGAGCCAGAACGAGCCGTGTCGAGGCGACGACAGCGGCGTGCCTTGGCGTCGCATCTTGGCGAGTCCGTAACATGACTTGCCCCATTATCTTATCTTTATTTTTTAGGGGAAAAACATGACCGTTATGAATTATTTTTTCATTTGTACTTGTTTGATAATTTTTTGTACTGTTTGTGAATTATTATTTGTACTTTAGCCGTTTGTTTTCACCATCTATATTAATTTTTTTATTTGTATTTGATTTTTGGTATTATCTTTTGTAACTGGCTAGAGATAGTGGGCTTCGCCACGGTTGTGCGCTTTAGCCGTCCGTGTTCTCCCAGTCATCTTTTAACCCTCCCACTCACCTTTTAACCTCCGATCTTCCCCGTTCCGCTCCTCTCCCGTCCCCGAATCGATTCCGTCTTTGTTCCCTCTTCTTCTCTTCTCGGAGGGAGTTGTTACTCTGTTTCGCTTGGGGCGTCGGCGGAGGGTTCAACCCGTGGGTGGAGGTCCGGGTGTTCTGTTTTGTTCTTTTTGCTCTGCCATTGACTTTGCTTGCATTCTCTTATGTTCATATTTTCTCTCCATTTCTAATATCTTGCTCTATTTGTTGTCCTAGGCTGCACTCGCTAGGGTTCCTTTGCTGTTGAACGAGTGTTTGGCGGCAGTGATACTGGATTGCGTGGCGGATTTTGTGTTTGCTGGTAAGAGTTTTGCTTTTGTATGGCGTGCTTCGTTTCTGAAATAGTTCAAATCCCTAATTCTTGTTCATGTGTCTTGCAGATCTGGTTCGGCAGATTTTAGGACTGTAGATCGCAATGGGTACATCATCCAGTCCGGACAAATTGAATGCAGGTGATTTTCCCTGTATTTTGGATGATGTTTTAATAGATCTGGTTTTTATGTTGTACAGTTGTTGCCGTATCGACTTTATAAGTTGTTTGTATTTTGATATGTGTTAATTTTGTCCTGGATTGTATGGCGTGTATGGTTTTGGCAGTTGATGCAACCTGCAGACAGGATGTAGTACTTATCACCATGTGTATTTTGAACTGCTGTCCTGACATTTCAATAGGTTGTAGTAGTCAATGAAGAACTAGTATGGTGTTGAAAGAGTTGTGTTTTCTGAAGTTTGTTCTGCAAGTGGTGGGTTCATATTTGTTTTATTCGGTGAACTTGTATTGTTCACATAGTTGAACTGATTGATTGTTCTTGTACTTTTTTTGCTAATTATGATGTTGTTGCAGATGTTGGAGTGCTGGTGCCTCCTGATTCTTACAAATCAGAACGCTTTCAAGATCTTGTGAATGTTATTTTTGAGACACCAAATCCTCTAGAAGAACTTGCGAATGTTGTTGGTGTTTCCCTTATATTTGCTCTATTTTTATCAGCCTTTAATACATATATATGCTTAGTTACATCAGTTGTTCCGTTTTGTTTTGTGTCTGATGCTATGCGCTTTATTTATCTTTATTATGCGCAATGTTAATTGTGTTTTAATTTTTATGTGTGTGGTTATGTTATTGGTTTATGCAGTTAATGACAGCCATGGTGTTCCAGAGGACATTGCTAATCTTGTTAAAGATATTAATGATGGAATGTATTCACTTAACGTTGATGATGGTGATGGCAGCTTGCAGTTGTCTGTTAGTCAGTCTCAAAGTGTTGATGGCACTGAGCCTGTTACCCAAGCTGAGAATGTTCCTATGCAGTTACAGCTCGAGGAAGAAAGGATAAGAAAGAAGAAGTATGAATTCCAGAAGAGAAAGGAATTGGAACGGCGTCAAAAGGCTGCCTGTGTGCCAGAAAGTGATGTTGATGTTGCTCAAGCTCCTAAATGTGTGGCGGTGAAGGTGGTGGCGCGGGTTTTCAACTGTTCATGTCGGATCTCATGGAAGTGACATGCACGTGAAGAAAAACTTGATGCAAACTCGTTTGGCGCAAGTGTTTGATCGTGATGGAGTTAAGGAGAAGAAAGCTGTTTTGAAGAGGAAGATGTCGGATCGAAATCGATGGCACCAGAGGCGTAGTCCATGTGTGAAAGCTGTTTCCCAACCTGGTAATAGCAAAGCTGATGCGGATAGTGTTCTTTGTGAAAATTGGTCCAAGCAAACTTGGTGGCTCCTCTGTTCGTCGAGTCCACGAGGTTTGACAAATAAAAGCCTTCTTCGTCTCCTCTTCAAGAGCGGTCTTTGTTGAAATAAAATAAGAAGCGTAAAGTTCATCCTGCAAAAGTGAACAAAGGTGTGAAGAAGCGTGCTCATGTTGAAGTGAAGATCTGCATCGAAGAAGATGATATTGAAGTTGATTCGGAAGATGAATTTGCGTGGTATGTGTTTTGTACTTCATGTGTCTTGCTAGTTGTACTTGCAATGACTTAATTGTGTTTGGGCTGGTATCTTTGGCGGTGAGGCTAGTCATTGTTTTGCATCTATTTTGATTGTGGTCTGCGATGTTGTTTTAATAGTTGAACTTGTGCAAACTTTTCTTTGTTTTACTTGCCTTCATATGCTTGTTTTGTTTCCTATATTCATTGTTTGCGTGGTATGTGTTTTGTTGTGCATGTGACTTACTAATTGTAATTGTAATGATTCAATTTGTGTTTGGGGTGGTATCTGGCCGGTGAGGCTTGTCATTGTATTCATTAATTGAGGTGGTACTGATGTTGTTTTAATAGTTGAACTTGTGCAATCTTTTTTACTTACATCGTATGCTTGTTTTGTTTTCTATATTCATTGTTGCAGTGGTTTGTGTTTTGTACTGCATGTGATTTACTAGTTGTACTTTCAATGATTTAATTGTGTTTCGGCTGGTATTGCGGCCAGGTTAGGCTGATCATTGTTTGGATCAATTGAGGGGTGGTACTAATGTTGTTTTAATAGTTGAACTTGTGCAATCTTTTCTTTTTCTTTTTACGTGCATTCATATGCTTTTATTGTTTTCTATATTCATTTTTTTAAGGTGTGGCTTTTTTGTTTTCATTTACAGCCTGTTAGCGTTATGAGTCCGGTCAAGTCGGTGGGAGGCAATGCCGGAAAAGTTGCCTTGGATGAAGGTGACCAACGGAAATTGAACTTAACTGTGCGATGTTCGTTGAGAGAGGTTGAAGATTGTGCTAAATTGCTCGGGAGTCGGCATGTGGCTAGGGTTCATGCATCTGGTTTTGGTTCTATCTTCAGGTGGAGGGTGAAGTCTAACATTTCCCGCCCTCTGATGGGAGTTTTGTACATGAGGATAGATTGTGATACAATGACTCTTGACATGGGTGAGGCTAATAAGAAGCTTCGCATCACTAGCAATGGTATACAGCAATTATTTGGTTTCCCTCGTGGTGGTAGTTCTACGCCAAGGCCGTCAGAGGACGGATATGATGACGCTCTGATGAAGTTAAGATCGGAGCTTGACATTAGCAGGGACAAAGATATCAAGACAAAGGATTTGAGGAATAAGCTCAAGGTGCTCGTCAAGGATCCTAGCAAAGATGACCTTGCTCTGAAAGTGTTCTTCATTATTGTGTTTATGAAGGTTGTGTTGCCTGGATCTGCCCCGCGTGTTTCCAGAGAGGCAGCAATGTTTGAGGGTCTCGTCTTTGAGGACATGGCAAATATGGATTATTGCCAGCTGATGGTTGATGAGCTTAGAAGGGTTGTTGCCAAGTACCAAAGTGGTCATACCATGGGGAAGGCAATCACAGGCTGTGCCATAGGGCCATTACTAATGTACCTTGACTGCCTTATCCGTGGCAAAACTGCGGAGCCTGACATGTGAGTCCCCCGCATATGTTACATGGATCCTGCCAAGCTTTCTGATCTGGTTGATGCAGATTTGACAAAAAAAAAGGCAATGCAGATCCAAAGACTTGGGTGTTTGGGAAGCTTCCGGTGAGTTTTTTTTGTTTTGTGTCTTGCAGACCTTTTTTTATTTTTAGGTATAGCTATTTTTTCTTTGTAGTGGACATGTGTCTTTGTAGAGTTGTCTATTTATATTTTGTATGGTTTAGGTATGGTTTTTTAGTACTGTTGTTTCGTGTGTTGTTGAACTGAATAACTTTGTTCAACTGGCCTCTTGGTAAATACTAACAAATTGGCAATGACAGTTAAAGTTTTATTAGTGGTGTTGATTTTAAATCTGTTAATATCATGATTTATTTTTCCCTATGTGTTGCGTTGATTGATTAACTATATTTCCCTTTTGTTTGTAGTGGAAAACTCAAGAGGAGGTTGTTTTTTTTTCCGAGTGTATAAACGGCCAATCCTGGTGTAGCGACCCGACCCAAAATCGGTCAAGTCTCTGTGTCTGTACCATCCCAAGATCATGCTGGCACACACAGTACATTGATGAAATAATCAAAGTTCAATCACACCTTAATTTATTACACGATTCTCATATCGAGTCTTTATTACAATAGAATAAATTCGGCTGAAGGCCAACTCATGAGAATTAAACTAAGTAAAGCTGCGGAAGCGTAGAAGAATAGTGAGTCCATCCGACTCCATAGGGCAATCGCCAAGCGCGGATCGTAGCCTCACTCCTGATCGGAATAATCCTCTGAAACATAAGACGTTGCAGCCGTGTAGGTCAGCATTTTGAATATGCCGGCAAGTCATGAAAAGAGAACAATAATAAAAATTACTAACACTATATGCAATTTGGTTGTGGGGCTCTAAGTTTCATCATTTTGCGAAAAGCCAGTTTTTCCTTATAACAGTGGACTTGCTTGTAAATGCTACAAAATTGTTGGTAATAATTGAGATGGTTCCGCCAACCAATGTCTCATTCCCAATTATTAAATAATAACCCCCTCAATTAATTTATTAATTTCAATGTTGAGATTTCCGAATACTTCCAAGTTCCAGAGGCTCAAATTGTCCGTAACCGGGGACACGGCTAACCGATTAGATCTTCACTCTGCAGAGGTTTGCGCACTTTACCCGCAAGAATTGTTCCCTCCTTTTAAGTCTTCGCACTTCATGGTGTTTGAAGACGGGACGAACGAAACAGGGTCTTCCGAAGAGTTCCTCTGGCCACTGGCGGTACCCACCCAATCCTACCGTTCTTCTACATCTCGTAGCACCGTCCGGCCAGAGTCACAACTAAGGTTGACCAAGCCAGAGCCCATAATGGCTTGCGGCTGCACAGGTAAGCTTCCGGTCAATGGGGTATCCATCCGTCTCTTCGTGGCTGGGTGAAGCTTTCCGCAAGATGTCATGGCGCTTCTCCATGCATCCCGGCCAACCACTGGGTTCTCCAGGGTGCCCGTCAACCGTCCTCCACCCAGTAGTGAATTTTGAAGTCCATCTTGATCTTGAAGTCATGGGGTTGTCATCATCTTTGACTCTCACATCTCCCTTATGATTCACTCAACCAATCCCGTCTACGAGCATAGCAAAAATAAACTACTTCGTCCCGGGCAATGGTAACAAGGGGGATTGGGTTCATCCTACCTCATGATACTACTCAAGAACATAACTTAAAATTCACCTACTGTATGCATGGTGGGGGGAGGTATAATTCTAATGCAATAAAATCATAGGCATAGTAAAGAAAATTATGATCAATGACTTGCCTTGCTGACGATCTTCGAAAGCTAGGGACTCGTGGTAGCAAGCCGCACTCCGGAAATTCTACGAGGCAAACAACAATCATAATAAGCATATATCATATGATCACTTAACATAATAGCATGCTAACATAACACACAAAGCAATGGAACCAAAACCCAAAGAAAACTCGAAGAACTCCCAAATCAATGTTTTCACCACATCATCCAACAACCATGAAGTAGTTTTGCATAACAAAATTTTTCTTAACAGAACCTAAGCATGGGTTTTTGCTAACTAACAGAAAAGAATTCATCATGCAACTAGGAGCAAAAAGAATCACCTTAAAAGCTATTATAAAACTCCTGTTATGCCTAAAACAATTCTAGCAAGTAAAAATAAAATAAAAGTTTTATTTATTGTAAATAAAAGTTCATGCTCTAAAGTTACAGAAACTAATCTAGAATAAACTATCACATAGGAAAAATAAAATTATTTGCTATTTGAAACAATAGGAAAACAGTAGCTAGTTAAATAAATAGGAATAACATGATTCTGGTTAAAACTATTTTTTATTAATTTCTAAAATGCCCAAATAAATTCCTACGGTTAGGCAATGTCAAAACAAAGTTGTGACAAAAAGAATCACTAAAAATAATATTCCTAACTCATTTTATAGCAGAATTACTATTCTGTCTAAATCTAAAATAAAGCAATTTTAAATAATTTTAACATGACTGATTATATTTTCTACAGAAACTAAAATAAATTTCCAAACCAACAAAAAAAGAATCTCTTAAAAATATTAAGTAGATTGAAAGATATGAATTTTACAAAACTGAAACTATTCTGTTAAAACAGAAAACGAAAAATAAAACTAAAACGAAAACCAGCGGTTAATGGGCCTATCTAGCGCTCGGCGTAATATAACTAAATCGTGCCCACGGTTTAACAGAAAACAAACCGCGTCGGCCGGTCCAACTAAACCCTAATAAAAACCGAACTAAAACGGAATAAAAACCGGTTCACTTAAACTAAACCTACCGATTCGGGATTCTAATCTAGGCGTTCGTTCTAGATCGAGACGGCGGAGGAGTCCGGCGACTTACCAGCGGGTTGGCGGGGGGGCAGTCGGCGGCGGCTCGGCGGCGTTAGTGCAGTGGGCTCCGGTGCTCGGGGCGGCGGCGGAGGCCTCCGGCGGGTTGGTGAACAAGGGGGCTCGGGGTGGAGTCGGGCGAGGTCGAGGTGGTCGGAGGTGGCGGTCTTGGCGACAATGGCGGCGGGCCTCGGGTCTCAATGCGAATCATGGCGAGGAAGGGTTAGGCGAGGCGAGGGGAGAAAGCAGGCGGGGAGGTTTATATAGAGGGGGACGACTTGGGCGAGGCGCTCGGCGAGGAGATCGGGATGAGATCCGGGATCTCGGGATTCGGCGCGGCGGTTGGCGTGGCTTGCGGGAGGAGGAAGGAGGGGTGGGGCCCGGGTGTCGGTGAGAGAGAGAGAGGGGATCGGGTCGGGCGACCGGTGGCTAGGGGGTTCGGCTCGGGCGCTCGGTCGGTCGGCGCTGGTGGGCTCGATCAATTTGGGCAGTCGGGCCGCCTAGCTATTGGTGGGTCGCCTCGGCTGGGTGGGCAGTTAGCTGGTGGCGCTGAGGTCTCTTTTTCTATTTTTTGAATATTTAGAGAGAGAAAAATATATAAATATAAATATTTTATATAGGACATATATATATCAAAATGATCAGGGGAATATTCCCTATAAGTTGAACATTTTTCGAGGGCAAAAATCAAACTTTACAAAAATCATTTTCTAAAATTCCAAATAAAACTCAAATTTGAATTCTAAATTTTTGGCAATGTTTTCTCTGACATTTTGGAGTGTCATGTTTACTCCTCTCATACTTTGTCTCAAGTATTATCGGGCATTGGTTTGAAATAAATTTCAACTGCCAAATTTTGAATTCAAATTCCAACAACTCCAAAAACTTCTGAAACTTCAAATGCCACTCAAATTCAAACAAAATGCATAGATGCTTAGCTATAATTGTAAAACATTCCAAAAAGGAAATTTGGGATGTTACAAACCTACCCACCTTAAGATGAATCTCGCCCTTGAGATTCGGGTTGGCTAGCAAATAGGTGCGGGTGGTCTCGAAGGAGGTATTCTTCTCGTTCCCAGGTGGCTTCCTCCTCGGAGTGATGACTCCACAGCACCTTGCAAAACTTGATGATCTTGCTGCGGGTGACTCTGTTCGCAGTCTCGAGAATTCGGACGGGTTTCTCCTTATAAGTCGAGATCCTTTGTCGAGCTGTATGGCCTCTAGGGGCCTTGTGTCTCTCAGCGGAATATCGTCCATGTCGGCGTGGCATTTCTTCAGCTGAGAAACATGGAAGACATCATGAACTCCGGACAATCCTTCCGGCAATTCCAACTTGTAAGCAACTTCTCCACGACGTTCGAGGATTTTGTAGGGGCCAATGAATCGGGGTGCTAACTTTCCTTTGGCACCAAACCTCTTGATTCCACGAAGTGGGGACACACGAAGATATGCTCGGTCTCCCGCTTCGTAAGTTACTTCCTTGCGTTCTTGTCGGCATAACTCTTACGCCTCATTGGGCTACCTTGAGTCTATCTCGAATCAGTTTGACTTTAAGCCGGAATCTCTGATAAGATCGGAACGAAAAGTGTTCGATCTCAACACCATCCACAGACAATGGTGTTACGCACCTCCTTCCGTATAGAGCTTGAAAGGGCCATCTTGACTGGTGCGATAAGCTGTTGTTGTATGAGAACTCTGCGTATGGCAAATTATCATCCCAGCTAGACCCATAGTCTAGCACACAAGCTCTCAACATGTCCTCCGAATCTGGTTGACTCTCTCGGTCATCCATCATGCTGCGGATGAAAGGCTGTACTGAACTCCAGCCTCGTACCCAAAGTTTCATGCAACTGATTCCAAAACTTTGAGGTAAATTGTGTTCCTCTATCTGACACGATACTCCTCGGAACTCCATGCAGACATACGATCCTGGTCATGTATATCTTGGCTAACTTAGCACTGGTATAGGTAGTCTTCACGGGAATGAAGTGAGCTACGTTGGTCAATCGATCAACCACTACCCAGATGGAATCATAACCTAAACGGTTCCTGGGTAATCCTGTGATAAAATCCATTCCAAGTTTTCCCATTTCCACTCGGGAATCGGCAAAGGTTGAAGTAACCTGCTGGCTTCGATGTTCTGCTTTTACTCGTTGACAAGCGTCGCATCTTGCTACGTACTCGGCAATATCCTTCTTCATACCTGTCCACGAAACTTTCCTTCAAATCCAGGTACATCTTGGTGTTACAGGGGTGAATCGAATACGGTGAATCATGAGCCTCTGAAGAATTAGCTTCACGAGTTCGGGATTATTGGGTACATAAATACGATCCTCGAACCATATAGCTCTGTATTCGTCCTTACGAAACCCTTTAGCTTTTCCTTCATTCATCTTTTTCTTTATCTCATCAATCTCCTTGTCCGACTTCTGGGCTTCACGAATCCTTTCGGCCAAAGTGGACTGAACTTCCAGAGTTGCAACATATCCTCTCGGAACTATCTCCAGTCGGAGATCTCTGAGGTCATCGACTAACTCCTAGGGTAATCCTCCCGCTATAAGAGTATTTACATAACTCTTACGGCTCAAAGCATCTGCTACAACATTAGCCTTTCCTGGGTGGTATGCAATCTCATGTCATAGTCCTTGATTAACTCTATCCATCTCCTCTGCCTGAGGTTCAACTCTTTTTGCGTGAAAATATACTTCAAGCTCTTATGATCGTGTAAACATCACAGCGGTTTCCGATGAGGAAATGTCTCAGTCTTGAGTGCATGCACTCTGACTACTAACTCCAAATCATGTGTGGCATAATTCATCTCGTGAGGTCGTAGCTATGCGGAGGTATAAGCTACAACTTTTCCTTCCTGCATGAGTACTCCTCCGAGTCCACGACGAGAAGCATCACAATATACTGGTAATCCTTGTGTATGTCCGGCAAAATCAATCTTGGGGCTGTAACCAAGCGTTTCTTCAATTCACGAAGGCGGCTTCACAATCCTCGGTCCAAATGTACTTGGCATCCTTCTTCAACAGCTCGGTCATGGGCTTGGCAATCTTTGAGAAATTTTCAATAAACCTCCGATAATATCCTGCGAGTCAGAAAACTGCGGATCTCCTTAAGCGAGGTGGGTGACTGCCAATCGGTGGTGATACAACCTTGGCGGGGTCAGCTGCTATTCCTTCTCCTGAAATAACATGTCAGAGGAATCCGACTTCCTTCAGCCAAAATTCACATTTGCTGAACTTGGCATACAAGCGATGTTCTCGGAGTTTCTCGAACTAGGCGCAAATGTTCCTTATGCTCTTCCTCGCTCTTGGAGAAAATCAGTATATCATCGATGAACACCACGACAAACTTGTCCAGATATTCCATAAATACCTTGTTCATCAAATTCATGAAGTATGCAGGGGCATTAGTCAATCCGAATGACATGACGGTATACTCATATAAACCATACACAGTGGTGAATGCTGTTTTGGGTATATCCTTTTCACGGATCTTCAAGCGATGATACCACGATCGAAGATCGATCTTGGAGAATACCTTGGCTCCAACTAGCTGATCAAATAGGTCATTAATCATCGGCAGAGGTACTTGTTCTTGATGGTCACGTCATTCAGCGAGCGATAATCCACAACCATTCTCAAGGTTCCATCCTTCTTCTCTACCAAAAGAGGCGGGGCTCCCCAAGGTGATGAGCTTGGCGAATATATCCTTTCTCCAATAGCTCATTAATTTGGTTCTTGATCTCTTTCAAATCGTTCGGGGCATCCGATAGGGTCTCTTGGACATTGGGGCTGTGCGGGCAATAACTCAATCAGAAATTCAATGTCTACGTCGGTGGCATTCTGGTAATTCTTAGGAAACACATCGGGAAAATCTTGCACTATCGGCACTTCCTCTGAACAACTCCGTGAGGAATTCACTGATTCTTCATCGGGCTACGTGCGGATACATACTTGATCCTCTTACGCTCCGGGGTGGTGAGAAGAATCGACTTCTTGGGCACAATCTATGTTTCCTTCAAACTTCGTCAACCAATCCATGCCTAGGATTACATCCAAGGTCTGAGTTTCCAATACTATGAGGTCTGCGGAAATTTATGGTTTCCGATGTTGAGGTGGCATGACAGCCTAAGCCTGCCATCATTTCTCCTCTGCGGGCCCGGCGTGAAGAGGGCTTCTAAGGGTTCTAGTGGGCAACCCGTACTTTTCCACAACTACCCTTGATATGAATGAATGCGTTGCACGAATCAAAGAGTACCAATCTGAGCGTGAATTCAATAAAACTTACCAACCATAGTGTCGGCTGATCATAGGCGTCCTCCACGTCAATGTGGTTCACACGAGCACGAGGAAAAGGATTGGGCTTCTTTGCTGAGCTTCCATTGCCGTTTCCATTCCTCTGCTTGGCCTCCGGGTAGTCGGTGGCATAGTGCCTGTTTTACGGCACTTGAAGCAGGTGATGTGACTCAGATCTTTACGGCAGGGGCAGGGCGATGCTGGTTGCCATTGCCGTTTCCATTGCCTGCCTTGTTGTCCTGGTTGCGGTTGTTCCCGTTTCCTCCATGGTTATGTCCTCCATGACTATGTCCTCCATGGGTGTGATGGGTATGCCCTCTAGAGTATGGGGCATAACGGGGCTTCTGCTGAGCTCCAGAGTTGTACTTCCCCTGACCATACTTCCGCTTGCGGCTATCAATCTGCTGCTGCTTGCCTTCAAGTATGGTGGCCTTGTCTACCAGCTCCTGGTAGTTGGTGAAGGTAGCCACCATAAGCTGCATTCCCAGCTCGTCATTGAGTCCCTTGAGAAACTTTTCCTGCTTTGCGGCATCTGTGGCCACATCATCCGGGGCATAGCGAGCTAACTTGCTGAACTCATCCACATCTTGCCCCACGATGCGGTTCCCTGGCGTAAGTTGCGGAACTCATGCTTCTTGGACTCATGGCTCCGGTGAAACATGGCGGTGCGGGAAGCTTCTTGGAACTGATCCCATGTGATGGTGGCGAGGGATAAGTGGCGGTGTAGTTCTCCCACCAAGAGGCTGCAGGTCCATCAAGTTGATGTGCGGCAAAGCGCACCTTCTCTGCCTCCGTGCATCCAGCAGTGGCTAACTCCTTCCGACCTTGCGGAGCCAATCGCCGCCACAATCGGCTCGGTGCTGCTAGAGAACACTGGCGGATTCAGCCTTAGGAAGCGGGTCAAGTTGTGAGCAGGGGTGGTGGTGGTGGATTGTTGTTGTTGTTGTTGTTCTGGTTCTGGATGAGCATCTGCATGAGGGCATTCTGCTGCTGGATCAGCTGGTTGAGCTCCGGCGGAAAGTTGAGACCGGGGTCACGTCTCGGAGGCATATGGTGTTTTGGAGTGGATGTGAAAATTAGAATAGAACAAGGGTCTAATGAGAAAATATCACTACCCATATGAATGCACAAACATAATCACACCAATCATTTATTCAATCCACTCAAACATGGTTCAATCTCGATTACAAAATTCTCACGACTAATCGAAAATAACGACCTAACTGATGGACGGAAAAATAAAATAACATGGCGGTCGACTAAATGTCTTCATCAATTATCCTTGCGTCCTCTGGTGTGGCGTCCTCCGGTGTGGCGTCCTCTGATGCGGCGCCTCCTCTTGCGGCTTTCTCCAGTGGAGCTCCCCTCATAATCCTGGTCATTGCTCACGAGAGGTCCGTCATCTCCACTTGGAAAAAGGTCTTCTCCCAAGTCCATCTTTTCCTCTAATGCGGCAACATCCATCTTCAACTTGTCGACTCTCTCCATGAAATCCGCGATTTCTTCCTCATGGTCAAGGAAGTCTGCGTGTGCCTTCTCCTCTAGTTCCAGTTCACGGAACAATAGCCTCTGTGTACCTTGAGTTCTGGCGAGTGCGGATCTCCTGTTTCTGAGGAGACACTCCAAGTCTTGGACATATGAGAGAATGGAGTCGTCCTCACAGTGCGGATGATATCTCCGTTCCTCGCTCTGTGAGAAATCATGGCGAGGTCTGATGGATCGAGCTCGGCCTGTACTCTTCTCGGAGATGTCCAAGTGCGATAAATTGCCATGTCTCTTCCGAGGATCCAATTGAAATCGGTAAACTCAAAGTCAATAGGCTCTGTATGTCCTCCGAAGGTTCTCCTGGAATGTGCACCTCAATCCTATAGCGGGTATCCGTCGGAGCGCATTAGTAGGCTTCCGGTGATTGAGGTAGAGCAATCTTCAGCTTCTTCACGATCTGCACCAGCTTCTTGCGAAAGGCATCGTCTCATCTGGTGGCAAAACTCCGGTAGCAAAGCGGGGTGAACTCGTCGGCCATCTAGAATGTTGAAAATCGGAGAGAAGTCGAGAAATGAGCAGGGAGAATTACGGAATGATAAGGACATAAAATAAATAGTCTCTTCCTATGGCTTTCCGATCCTAGGGGTTCGTCCTACGGTTAGCGTGTGCTCGATACCATCTCTGTAGCGACCCGACCCAAAATCGGTCAAGTCTACGTATGCATACCATCCCAAGATCATCTTTGGCACACGGTACATTGATGAAATAATCAAAGTTCAATCACACCTGAATTTATTACGATTCTCATATCGAGTCTTTATTACAATAGAATAAATTCGGCGAAGGCCAACTCATGAGAATTAAACTAAGTAAAGCTGCGGAAGCGTAGAAGAATAGTGAGTCCATCCGACTCCATAGGGCAATCGCCAAGCGCGGATCGTAGCCTCACTCCTGATCGGAATAATCCTGTGCAACATAAGATGTTGCAGCCGTGTAGGTCAGCATTTTGAATATGCCGGCAAGTCATGAAGAGAGAACAATAATAAAAATTACTAACACTATATGCAATTTGGCTGTGGGGCTCTAAGTTTCATCATTTTGCGAAAAGCCAGTTTTTCCCTACAACAGTGGACTTTCTTGTAAATGCTACAAAATTGTTGGTAATAATTGAGATGGTTCCGCCAACCAATGTCTCATTCCCAATTATTAAATAATAACCCCCTCAATTAATTTATTAATTTCAATGTTGAGATTTCCGAATACTTCCAAGTTCCAGAGGCTCAAATTGTCCGTAACCGGGGACACGGCTAACCGATTAGATCTTCACTCTGCAGAGGTTTGCGCACTTTACCCGCAAGACGTTCCCTCCTTTTAAGTCTTCGCACTTCATGGTGTTTGAAGACGGGACGAACGAAACAGGGTCTTCCGAAGAGTTCCTCTGGCCACTTCCGGTACCCATCCAATCCTACCGTTCTTCTACATCTCGTAGCACCGTCCGGCCAGAGTCACAACTAGGATTGAACAAGCCAGAGCCCATAATGGCTTGCGGCTGCACAGGTAAGCTTCCGGTCAATGGGGTATCCATCCGTCTCTTCGTGGCTGGGTGAAGCTTTTCGCAAGATGTCATGGCGCTTCTCCATGCATCCCGGCCAACCACTGGGTTCTCCAGGGTGCCCGTCAACCGTCCTCCACCCAGTAGTGAATTTTGAAGTCCATCTTGATCTTGAAGTCATGGGGTTGTCATCATCTTTGACTCTCACATCTCCTTATGATTCACTCAACCAACCCGTCTCTGAGCATAGCAAAATAAACTACTTCGTCCGGGCAATGGTAACAAGGGGATTGGGTTCATCCTACCTCATGATACTACTCAAGAACATAACTTAAAATTCACCTACTGTATGCATGGTGGGGGGAGGTATAATTCTAATGCAATAAAATCATAGGCATAGTAAAGAAAATTATGATCAATGACTTGCCTTGCTGACGATCTTCGAAAGCTAGGGACTCGTGGTAGCAAGCTTCGCACTCCGGAAATTCTACCGAGGCAAACAACAATCATAATAAGCATATAGCATATGATCACTTAATATAATAGCATGCTAACATAACACACAAAGCAATGGAACCAAAACCCAAAGAAAACTCGAAGAACTCCCAAATCAATGTTTTCACCACATCATACAACAACCATGAAGTAGTTTTGCATAACAAAATTTTTCTTAACAGAACCTAAGCATGGGTTTTGCTAACTAACAGAAAAGAATTCATCATGCAACTAGGAGCAAAAGAATCACCTTAAAAGCTATTATAAAACTCTGTTATGCCTAAAACAATCCTAGCAAGTAAAAATAAAATAAAAGTTTTATTTATTGTAAATAAAAGTTCATGCTCTAAAGTTACAGAAACTAATCTAGAATAAACTATCACATAGGAAAAATAAAATTATTTGCTATTTGAAACAATAGGAAAACAGTAGCTAGTTAAATAAATAGGAATAACATGATTCTGGTTAAAACTATTTTTTATTAATTTCTAAAATGCCCAAATAAATTCCTACGGTTAGGCAATGTCAAAACAAAGTTGTGACAAAAGAATCACTAAAAATAATATACCTAACTCATTTTATAGCAGAATTACTATTTTGTCTAAATCTAAAATAAAGCAATTTTAAATAATATTAACATGACTAATTATATTTTCTACAGAAACTACAATAAATTTTCAAACCAACAAAAAAAGAATCTCTTAAAAATATTAAGTAGATTAAAAGATATGAATTTTACAAAACTGAAACTATTCTGTTAAAACAGAAAACGAAAAATAAAACTAAGACGAAAAGCGACGCTTAATGGGCCTATCTAGCGCTCGGCGTAATATAACTAAATCGTGCCCACGGTTTAACAGAAAACAAACCGCGTCGGCCGGTCCAACTAAACCCTAATAAAAACCGAACTAAACCGGAATAAAAACCGGTTCACTTAAACTAAACCTACCGATTCGAGGATTCTAATCTAACGCGTTCATTCTAGATCGGACGGCGGAGGGGAGTCCGGCGACTTACCGACGGGGTTGACACCGGCGACGGTCGACGGCGGCTCGGGCGACGTTGGTGCGGGGGCTCCGGTGCTCAGGGACGACGGTGGAGGCCTCCGGCGGGTTCGGTGGAGCAAGGGGGGGCTCAGGGTGGAGTCGGCGAGGTCGAGGTGGTCGAAGGTGGCGGGGTGGCGACAATGGTGGTGGCGCTCGGGTCTCGGCGAGGAATCATGGCGAGGAAGGGTTAGGCGAGGCGAGGGAGAAACAAAGGCGGGGAGGGTTTTTATAGAGGGGGCGACTTGGGCGAGGCGCTCGGCGAGGAGATCGGGATGAGATCCGGGATCTCGGGATTCGTGGCGGTTGGCGTGGCTTGGGAGGACGAAGGAGGTGGGGCCAGGTGTCGGTGAGAGAGAGAGGGGATCGGTCAGGCGACCGGTGGCTAGGGGTTCGGCTCGGGAGCTCGGTCGGTCGACACGTCTGGTGGGCTCGATCAATTTGGGCAGTCGGGCCGCCTAGCTGGTGGGTCGCCTCGGCTGGTTAGCAGATTAGGCGGGCTGGCGCTGAGTCTCTTTTTCTATTTTTTTTGAATTTTTAGAGAGAGAGAAAAATATATAAATATAAATATTTTATATAGGAAATATATATATATATATATATCAAAATGACCAGGGGAATATTCCCTATAAGTTGAACATTTTTCCAGGGGCAAAAATCAAACTTTACAAAAAATCATTTTTCTAAAATTCCAAATAAAACTCAAATTTGAATTCTAACTTTTTGGCAATGTTTTCTTCTGACATTTTTGGAGTGTCATGTTTACTCCTCTCATACTTTGTCTCAAGTATTGTCAGGCATTGGTTTGAAATAAATTTCAACTGCGAAATTTTGAATTCAAATTCCAACAACTCCAAAAACTTCTGAAACTTCAAATGCCACTCAAATTCAAACAAAATGCATAGATGCTTAGCTATAATTGTAAAACATTCCAAATAGGAAATTTGGGATGTTACACCTGGAGATGCCGTCGTCTCAGGTTCCGAAGTTTTCATCTCTGCCCGATGAGTTGAGGGATGGCAGTGGTGTTGAGGGTCTGGTTATGTCCCCTGGCCCTAGTAATGCTAGTGCTGCCGAGGCAGGGTTTTGGTATTGATGTTGCTGTTTCAGCGTTGGGCCTTGCTGAGCATATCTTAAGTAATGTGTGTTACGAGCTGCAAAAGGTCCCAACGACAGTTGAGCGTTTGAGCTATATCAATGGTATCCTTCCTGAAGGTCATCAATTTAACGCCGAGGAAGCTGTTGACAACATTCAGATGGAGAGGATTTTAATCGGTGATATGTGCGACGGTGCCGCTAATCTAGTTCGAGCTCGGTTAAATACATTGAACAACATGAAGCGTTTGAACTATGCAAAACTCTCGCTGCAAGCCATATGAAGAAAGTGCAAAAATGTTGTTATCAAGCAGTTTGAGCGGGATGAGGCTGCTGCCACCGGCGGCGAGGGCTGGTGATGGTCTTGAGGCTAATGTTTTTATCACGAAACGAATGATGTTGGCTTTGAGCGTCCTGATGTTGATGTGAGTCAGTCGTTGGTGTTTGCAATTTTTATGTTGTTGTCCTGATGTCAGTGTTGTAATTGAACTTCCTCATGTTCATCTATTTATTAATAATTTTCTTTCATGCAGATTGATCACGATGATGCTGCTAGCACCGACAGCAGGGCTGATGATGGTACTGAGGCTAATGTTTCTGATCGGCGTACGAACGATGTTGGCTTGCAGCACCCTGTTGTTGATGTGAGTCAATCCTCATTGTTTGTATGTTTTTACTATGTTGTTCTGCTGTCAGTATTGTAGTTGAACTTCCTGATCTAGATCTGTTTATTAATTTTTCTTTTCATGCAGGAGAGCAATCATAATGTTGAGGGTTCTGTTGACAGTGGAGTTAATGATCTATCCACTGATAAGTGCAAGGTTATTTTTATTTTCATTGTGTTTATAAATATTTTCTTAAAATTTCATGCGCACCGATGTGTCTTGCTTGTTCATTTTTCTATCCCACACCGTTTATTGTTGCTCATAATAGCATTGTTTTTTGTCTCATTACATTTGAATCAGGGTCCTATTGTTGGCGATGAGCCTTGTTTGCCTGTTGGTGATGTCGCTTTGAATGTTAGCAGCAGCAAGTTCGATGATGTTGCTGTGAATGCTTCCAAGGTTTATTTTTCTGTGCACCTATTGGTAGCTTATTTTTTATTGTTAGTTTTGTTCATATTATTCACTTTTTCTGAATTTTTATTTTCATTAGATTACTGATGTTGAGCGTGAGGTTGTCCTTAGTGGTGGAGATGATGCTCATGATGTTCCATTGAGTAGTGGGCGCAATGTTGGTACCAAAGTTGCTGATGAGGATGCTGGTGGTGCCAGCATACTTGATGCCAAATCGCCTGGTGTTGGTATTGCTGGGAATGAAAATGTTTCTGTTTGTGAAGATTTGCCGCCGGAGAATTTCCCGCCTGGAGGTTTTGATTATGGTGATGCATTGCAAGATGCTTCTAGCGTGGAGGAGGTGCCATCCAAGGATGATGATTTTTTTCTATCAATTTCTTCTAACCCCTTGACGCAGGAGGCGCTCTTGTCGTCCCAGGGTTTTCTTTCTACAGACCCTGAAAGCGCATCAATATTGGTGTCCTCTCAAGATGTCCCATCGTCAAACCCTGAAACTGGAGGCATAATGGTTTCATCACAAGAACTACCGTCGTCGTCAAACCCTGATAGTCTAGGTAAGGACTTGTAAATGGGGTGTACTTCTCAATTTTGGCATTTTGGACATGTTCTCTTGTAGTTGTTGAACTTATTATTTTTCATCATTTTCTGCAAGCAGAAAGTGGTAATGTTGTTAAGGTTGATACGTTTTTCTTCGCTGTTACGAGGTTGCGCACGAACCGTACGAAATGGTTAGTTTGGGATTTTGCCCGTACCATTTTTTGTCTCTTTTTCTTTCTCTAGTTTGATTATTGTTGTTGTTGCAGTAGTTTTAATTCATGTAATCTTTTGTGTTTTTCTAGTCACAAGCCAATGTTTCAAAATAAAGAATGTGATGCCAGTGTTGGTCCTATTGCTAAAGCGTTTGTCCCCACTGGCATGCTCAACTCAGACAGTGCTGATGTTGTTTTATATTCTCTACGTCAGAAGTATCGAGACACTGACAAGTCGATAGTTCCCAGATGGGTGACGGTCAGTATTTTGCTTTTTTTGTAAATAGGATGAAAACTTGTTGTGCCAATTTTCTAACTATTGTTGTTCTTTTTGTACAACAGACCAAGATCCGTGATGGAAATATTGATCCCAATGTGCTAAATTGGTTCACAAGATCAGGTGCTGATGGTTTTGACCAAGTAGGTGAACTTGTACTTTTTGTACTCATTAACTAGAACTGTCATGTTTTCTTTGCAGTTTTGGGATGTGGGGGGAATGAACTTGATCTGTGCTTCTTTTATTAAAGCTGTACTTATTGTTGCGAGGGAATTGAACTGATATGATTGTTCCTCAATTTTGGGCGGTGGATATAATTTCTTTATGATTATGTAATTTTTTGTTTGTACTTATGAATATCAATTTCCCTCTTTTATTTTATTGTTTGGAGGCTGAATTTTTTGTTTCATTATGATTTGGTAAATTCATTTCTCCTCTGTGATTTTTTTCCAGCTTCTTTTCCCTACATTTGATCCGCCGTCATTTGTGGCTACCATGAAGCCTAGTGAAGAATCTGGGCATTGGTGCTTGGTTGTTCTGAATTTGAAGTTCCGTCGTTTTGAGTGTCTTGATTCACTCCGTGATGAAACCTAGGGTGATTCAGTTAGATTCTTAAGGAATATGACAGATAATATAAAGAAGCTTTGGAGGGAGTCCAGTGTAGACAGGGCCAAACCGTTCTCATCGACGCATATTGATGGTTTCTCTTGCGAGTTTGTGCGGGTGCCTCAGCAGGAAAACACGTGAGTATCCGTTTTTAATGATTTTTGCTGGTTGTTTTTGTTGCTGGAGGATGTTATTCCTATATTTTTTGGATTTTGTGTTGTACCATTTTTTGATTTTTCCTTTGTTTACATGCATGATTGTGGATTCTTTATGCTACAAAACTGCCAGACCTATTATTGCCAGGAGGATGGTGTAATTGAAATGGTCAATTACAGCCATGAAGACATTTTGGACATTAGGAAGACTTTGCTGTATACCTGCGCAACTAGCGACTTGTTTGATGTTGACTTCCGGGGTTTGTTTGGCATCGAACCCTGTACGTGTGCATGGACTTTTGTAATTTTTTTTGCAGCTTGTACTTCTCTATTAGTACTGTCATGAAATATGTATTTGAACTTACGCTTGTGCGGTCTTTTTTTCCAGGTGAGTGGCTGGATCTTGGTGAGCATGACTACAGGTTCTTTGGTAGCCAGTTCTTGGAGCTTGAGCGCATAGCTATTGATCTTAGCCAGGGGTGTTCTCCCGAAAAGACAAGATCTGGTGTTATGAAGGGGCGGTTGGGAGCTCTGAGAGGTTTTATGGCTGCTTGTGCAAATAGCCCTACTACACCCAAGAATCCCATTGTGGAATTGATAGACAGCGATGATGATGTGTTTGACAATATTGCTGGCGTTAGAAGAGTCACGAGGAGCACTGCTGCCAAAGGTTTATCTCCCCTTGCTGGAATAGTGGCTCGTAGAGCTGGTGGTGCTAGGAAAGATCCCACTTTGGATTCTGGCAATGTTGTAAGCACGAAGCGTGCGCCCAGAGCTCCTATAAAGTTTTGCTCCCCTGTGCAGCAGCTTCACCCTTATTAATTCCCTCACCTGGACAAGGCTCGCAGGTTGTATAATCTGTTGCTTAGTGATGAATGGCGTGAGAAGTATGCCGAGTGAGTATCTCTCATTATTTTTCCTCTTCCTTTTCTTGTGTTGTTTGTAAGCGCTAGATAAATATGGCTGAACTGTTCCTTTTTATACAACTCGAACTGCTATGAATGCCTTATCTTGCTTCTCATTCTTTTTGTTCTTGTGCGTCTTTGCAGAATACATTCTCAATGATACCTCAACTTTGATGGAAACGTAACTAACTTCTTTGGGAATCGCATCCGGGAAGTTTTTTCACTGGGCAAATGATGGAGGGTGATGTAATGGACTTCCTCATTGATGATTGGAAGCAAGATCCCGATAGAAATGCTGATTTCGCATCTGGGAAAAGGATATTGCTGAGTCCATATTTCATCACGGTAATCAATCAGATCGATTTCTTTATGTTGAACAAGACTGTCTATTGTTTTTATGATTTTTAATAATACTTTGCTTGTTGATTCTTTTCCGCTGTCTATTTTCTATTTTGGCTTTTTTGCGGGTTGTGCTTGACTATTTGTATTACGAGGATGAAAATAAAGTGTTTAATGTGGAGAGTGCAGCGAGAGATTTCAAGAGCTATGTTAAAGCTAATGAAGACTTGCTCAGTTCCGACCTTGTGAGACCTACTAGCTGATTTTTGGTTTTTATTTGTTTGTTGTGATGCTGGTTTTTACTTTGAATATTTAACATATCTTTTTTGGTCATTTGTTTTTAGATCATGATGCCTCTATTCAAGCCTATGGTTTTATCAAAGGATAGGAAAGTGAGCCACTATTCCTTATATGTCATGAATCGGTACCGAAGTAGCGTTGACATCCTTGACTCTTTACCTTATCCGAAGAACCACCGTCCTTCGAAGAACACCTATCACAAAGACTGCGAGAAGATTGTGAGTGACATTTATTATCTGTACTGGATTAATATTTCTGCATCTTTGTTTCTGCTGTTTCTGAGACCTAAAACTGTGTCGGTTGTTTTGTTTTTTTACAGATTTCTAGATTGGTCAAAGTAATGAAGGCTGTGTATGGTGATGCTCAGTACAATGCAAGCAAGTAGCCCAATTGGGAGCTGTTTGCAAAGAAACCAACGTTTGTCAAGGTTCCACTTCAAGGGAAAAATGAATGTGGCCATTATACTGTCAAGTATGCGGGAAGCTATGATGGTGAAAAGATCGTTGAGAACATTCGAAATAATGACGTGGGTTTCTTGTTGAGCTTTTCAATTTCTGTTTTTGGCTTATTGTGCATCCTTTTTTTATGTGTCATGATTTTTGATAATTTGTTTTATTGTTTTGCAGCCATGCATTGTTTATTGGAACGCTGAGGATCTGTATAGAGTTGTGTTCAACCGGAATAACCATCTTATGGTGACAGAGCTTCCCAAGGAGGTTCAGGCTTTGGCTCCTGATGCATAGGATAAATGGTCATCATTTGCATAGTGAATTGGATAGTTGTGTGATATATCTCTTGAAAACATTGTAGGCTCTATTTTGAAGTGTTTGATGTCTTGTCGAGTACTATGTAATAACTAGTATATTTTGTGTTGTGTTTTAAGTGTGGCATAATGTTTCATCGGGAATTCGTTATGGTTAAGTTTTTTTTGTACTGAAGACTTATATAGTAGTTGAACTGAAAACAATTTTTTTTCAAGTGTATTTTCGCGTTGTTGCTCAGAAAGTGAGATTTATTTTATTTTTATGTGATTCCATCCTAACTTGGACCTTTATAGTTTCTGTACTCTCGTTTTCTTGTACTTCTGATATAGTTCTGTTTGTACTGATTTGTAGTCTCATTCAGCGTAAGGCTTTCAAAATTTTAGTGCCAAATTTCTTTTTGAACTTCTTGAACTTTAGTAGTTGAACTTCATAGTAAAAGTTAAATTACTGGTTTAAATTGGCTCCGTTTAAGAGATAGTCCTATTAAGTTCAAAACTATTTCTTTCTCAATACATTAATTGGTATCATCATAGCACTTACCGAATAAACTTAGTTGTACTGAGATTCCAATTGTGCTAGTACTTTTGATTAATTATTTATTGTTTGTGTTGTTTGATGCTAGTATGTCTTCTGTTGTGTTTCTTGTGATTTTTCTCTTTTGTCGAACTTATATCTTTTTGATTAAGTTATTGGCCTTCTTTTTTTCTAGGCTGTGGTTCTTCTCCAGGCAATGTTTGGTATAATCCTAGCACTTGCCGTATAGACTAAGTTGTACTGAGATTTCAGTTGTATTGCCACTGTTAATTCTTAGTATGTCACTATTTAAAGGAATGCGAACTGAAGCTTCTGGTTCCTTTTTATATATTTGTAGAATGAACGTACCGTGTGTTCAACTGTACCAGAACTTTTCAGTCCCAGGATGCTAGTGACTAGGAAATACGTACTGGTTTTTCTTTGCTTTTTCTGATGCAGTACTTAGTGAATTTCTAACTACTTTTTACCATGATGCTTTTTAGTACTGAATGTTGTCCTCGGCTGAAACTTAGTCTTCTTAGTGTTCGTCTGAAACTAAAAACTGATTTTTTAGCGTGATAGTACTTTCGTTCATGTCTAAGCTATACTGAGCGTCGAAGGCTACTATTTGCTTTTGGCCTTTATTTGGTCTGCCACTTTTTTTTGCGAAAATATTCATGTGTTATTTTTTTCTCCATGACTAGTGCTGCTGCGTGGCAGCCATCAAGTTTCAACTTCAACCTACTTCAACTTCAAATGACGGATGAACAAAATAGGAAGCTAGCAAATTTGTTGGATGACATAAGCAAACGATGTACTTGATAGACATAGGCAAACTTGTTCAAACCCTGACACACATAGCATAAGGTAGGTGGTTCAACATAACGAAAGCAAATTACAAATCTGAAACAACAATACAAAGGAAACACAGAGCATAAGGTATCTGGTTCAACATAACAAATGCAGACTTTCATGCATCTTCATCCGCGAAGTTGCAGTGGTAGTATGGGTCAACCTCCTGCTCTTTTGAACTATCCCAACCTATCACGATGTTGTCGATTGTCTTCCATGACTTGTACATTGCGTACGCATCTATTCCTGCGTACGTGATTAGGTTGTCTGGCAGCGGGCTGTTCCCCCACAGTTTGTGGTCTTCCCTGTTCATCTTCTTCTTCATGTCTTCGTAGAATGGGTGGATGACGCTGCCTGCAACATCGACCAAGGAGTCGTAGTATTTTTCGGTCTTTGGATCTTTCCACTTGCGCTGCATGTCGATGAAGTTGTTGGGGTTGATTTCCAAACTAGACTTCTCCAGCATCCGCTTGTCACCTCCAATGCTGAAACCAACAAATGTGTACAATTTCTCCTCCTGCAGGAAGTCTTTGAGGCGCTTGGGCCTGCAAGGGGGGATACTCACATTTATAGATTAGTCTTCTTTTTTGAGGATTTAATTCTTCTGCTTTTTTTTGTTCTACAAGTGATAATCCATGAGGTAGATGCTTATATATTATGAGTCATGCATGAATGTAATTCAAAAACTAGTACACAAAGTCCTGAAATTAAATTCAACTACACCGTGTTATTATTTATTTTTTGATATCTTCTTTGTTTACCAGATGCTTCACCAAATTAGAGAATCATTTTACCAGAGTCAATGATATATGTGCTGCTTGATTCAAGTTTAGTTTTCTTTTTTGTTGAATAAAAGACCTATACTAGTGCTTGATACATCTTTGTCCATTAATTCTATATCAAGTTCAAAAATTAGTTTGAGAAACATGTGCATCAAGATATGGACCTATACCACTTCACCAAAGACCTTTTAATACATCAATTCTATAAACTATACCAGTGCATCAAGATCAGAATCTATGCTAGTTCATGAAGTTCAGAAATTAATTTGGTGCATAAAGTTCAGAATGCTATAAACTTTTTTTCAGATGCTAATCTGGTGAAACAATCCACTTCACAGTTTCAGAAATGCATGTAACTTGATAAACATGTAATCATGCATCCACTTCATAGACTATAGTAGTTCATCTAGTTGGGAAACAATTTTTAATTAAGTTTTTAGTGACTAGTACTGGTACAACATATGTATGAACAGTAGTATGAGTTACAATGGATGAATGTACTTCAAAAACTAGTAAAGAAAGTTCTGAAATTAAATTAAGTACATCATGTTATTCTTCTTCTTGGATTATACATAGTTTCAGTAAATGTTGTATGTTCTTCATTGGTACTAGGTTACTCTACTTTTGTTGAAATAGGATAACACAGAACCAGTGCTTCACCAAGTCCTTAGTTTATTTTCTTACGAAAATAACATTACATCAAATTCAGAAAATACTTCACTAAATCAAGTTCAGAAACATCTTTTTTAATACATCAAGTACATAGACTACTCTATTGTATCAACTTCATAAATTACACCATCGATCAACTTCAGAATTTAATCTTCCATAAGATTTTCCAAATAGTAATCCGATTGCATCAGGTTCAAAATACATTTATAGTATATCTACTTGAGAAAATGCAGTAGTGCATCCACTTTTCACAAACCACACTAGTACATCTAGTTGGGAAACAAGTGTGATTAAATTTTCAGGATCTGATACTAATAAAATAGATAAACCATATGCAGGGCAAATCGTAGGATTGCTCACCATTTTGTGGCGCTGCGATGTGGTACACCAGCGAGTTTCTCGGCGCGACAAGCTGCAGGACTGCCGCCATCAGGGAGGTTCATCTTCGTTGGTGTAGTGCACACCAACGTCGGCGATCTCTGAAACCTGCCGCCAAGCTTCCTCGAGCACGGAGATCACCTCGTCGGCCTTATGCAGTTCGCTGGTGCGAGCGATCTCCAGCGTCTCCTTGCCGTGGAGCTCAACCCCTTTGGCGTTACGGTGTAGTCGCGCTTCTCGCGGGGACTTTAATGTCGACGAGGTTGCTCCTCTTGTCCGCGTCTCGGCATGATGGCGCTTGGCGGGCGGTTCCACCGCCATGGCCTTCCTCGGCGACTTTGGGCTTTGGAGAGAGACTTTGGAGGTTTGTGTGCGATGGAAATGGAAGCGGCAATGGTGGTTTGTGGGAGCGAGGAGAGATGGAAGACAATGGGGTATTTTTTGGCGCCGACGGTGGTGTGTGGGGGCGGTTCGTCGAGGCGTGTGTGTAGTGGGTCCTGTGGCGTGGGGTCGCCTTTTTGCAGTGCGTCGTGGCAACCGCCCAGTGGGTGGCGCGGGTGGTGGCATCGAAGAACTAACCGTCCAATTTAAATGGTTTTTACTGTTGAACTGACTAGTCTTGTCAAGCTGTACTTATGACATGCAAAATCCCACTTGCACGTCTCTGCGGTGGTGATGATGGCATTTTACTGTGGCACCGATTCGAATAGTCAAGCTGTACTTATCAGCTGCTTATCCACTTGCACGTGTCAGCGTCGGTGTTGGTGGAGGTCTGAACTCCTCTATTGTCGTACTCGGACTGGTGATTCAAGTGTAATTGAACGTACCAATTACCAGCGAGACTATGTGTGGTGCTAATGTTTTTTTAAAAAAAAAATCGTATTTTTTAAGGATTGTTTATATCAAGATAACATGTGAGTATTTTTTACAGATAAATTAGATTTTCACCAGTACAGGATGTATTATCTTCGCATTTTGCTTGAGGTAATTATTTTTATGTCTTGATAGTCTTTCCGAATTGGGATTTGGCGGGGAGCGAGCATAGCTTTGTTTTTTCAAAAGCGATTTTTTTCGATCGTTCATTGGTGTGTTTGTTATTACTATGCCTTTTGTACCGCCAGCGAGAGAGTTATCGATCTTGATGTAATACAAGAGTTCAAATTTTTCCTTGACATTTTTTTTGCTGAGATTCTTTGGTTCCTGATGGCGTTTTCGTCGAATATATCAAGATAAGTTTTTCAATTTTATTTTTGACTGCATTCAAAAGGATTATCAAATGGTTTAAATAATAATGTCTTTGCTTGGTGGGCACAAATCATAAATTATATCAGCACTGGTGTGTACTCTGCCTTGTCTTGACGAATGAGAGTTATCGATCTTGATGTGCTACAAGAGTTTAAAATTTTCCTTGACATATTTTTCCCCGATTCTTGGTTCACGATGGCGTTTTGTGTGGGATATATCCAGATAAGTTTTTCAAGCGTATTTTGTGACTGCATTCAAAATGATTATAAAATGGTTTACAAAATAATGTCCTTTGCTCCGGTGAGCACAAATCGAAGCTAAAACTAACTTTAGTTACGATCAAGAAATCGATAAAGCTAAATAAGTTTTAGTAGCGATAGTGTTTTGTGAAATGCTTCCTCATTGTGTGCTGATGCAACTGAGACTACAAGGTTATTTTTTAGTTGACGCAGCAGGATAACCACTATGTATTGTTCAGTCTTGAGCTTCTCCTAACTGCCCCCGAATGTTGTGCCTTGCCGGAGCTCTTTCCAGGTTGAGCCTTGGCAGCTTCATCGTCAGTTTCAGTTTCCTTACCCCGGACACTGTCATCTTCATTGTCGTCTGATTGGCTGTCATTCTCATCAAACTCTTCTTCTTCATCGTCTTCATTTGATTGCTTGGAACTCTGTACCTTGCCCTGTTTATGTTCAGCTCCATGACCTCCTTGCCCACTTTGCGTCCGGGCATTATGCCGTCGGTTCCACCACACTTGCGGCAAGTGTAGCTATTCGTGTGTTGTCTCCATTGGTAGAAAGCTGGGTGGCTCCAATTTGCTTGTTCTTGTTGACGATGGCATCATGCGGAGTGGGCATGTGCGGTAGTTATGGTTGCTCACGACGTTGCAGAATCCGCATGCCCTTACCCCGAGGGGTTTGCCGTCCGGGCCAAATTCCACGCGCTTGATGGGGCGTGGCGGCTTTTTGGCTGCTGCTTGCGTCTTGCTCTTCCTCCCCTTTGTGTTTGAGAATATTGGGGGTTTAATCACCCTTTCCTACTGCTGCTGGTAGGATGTGCTATTGTCATGTCGTTCGCCTACAGCACCATCGAGCTCATGTTCTCGCATGTGAGTTTGTCGGTGCTCTTGAGTGTGCACAAGGGCATGCTTCGGTTGCTGCTGCTCATCTTCCTCGTTCTCAAACGGGTCAATAGCTCCCATATAGTTCATCTCGGATAACATTGTAGCAATATCCTGCTCAATGGCTTCATTGTCTGCGACACCTCCATTTTCAGCAGAATGCATGGCGTCGAGTTCTTGTTCAAGTTTGTCCATGACGACTCACGTCCTTGCCATTTGCTCTTGGCTTCTCAAGCTTTTTTTGTGCACCCTCATTTTAAGCATCAGCAGTGAGCTTTCAATACAGTATTGAGATGCCTTGTTTGACGCTACTGTCCTCAAGTCATTTCTGTCAAATGTTGGTTGGATGTTCGGGCGTTTGGTGTATCTCCTGAGTATGTATTTCTCTGGGACGCTTTCAGCCTTAATTGTCTGCATCATGCATAGGACATGGACGTAGAAAAGACCTATATTTTTTTGGAAGAGGTGCATGTTTTTTGTTATATCATTCGAACAAAAACTTTGCAAATAAAGTAGTACAGTATGTAACATCTCTTTTGTAGTCCTTACCTATGTGGTCCCATAGCTTTGCCTCACACTCATATGTTTCTCCCACGGGTGCTGCAACCACAGGAGCAGCGTCTTGAGCCCACCACAGACAGTTTTATGGGTGGTTGTGGCGCACTAGGTACTTTGTGGGCTCTTCCGTATCTGTCGCCGTGAAGAGAGTGCTCAGTTTTAGCCTATCTCTGATCTCGCTGTACACAGCTCGCGTTTATAGCTTTGCCATCTGGGTGTCAAACCCATAGAAGGTCAGTGTGTTCTGTTCCTTCTGCAGATGCAAGAATGATGACCAAATTGTTAGTTTTCTTGCAGGAAAAACTTTTAATAAAGTTTTTACTTTAGTAAGCATGTAATTTTTTGTCTTACGACAAGTGATAGAGCTATACCCGATTACCCATTGTCTCCTGGTTCTCTGTCTGCCTCCTGGTTTTGACGCAGGAGTTTACCTAGCTGACAAACCGGTGTAGGTTCTGTCTCTCATTTACGTAGTTCTTCTTGAGCACATAGTTCATGCTCTCACTTTGATGTGTGGATGCCATTTTGGCGCAGAAAATTTCTTTGAAGTAGGCTGATATCAATTTCTCAAGCTCGTTCCACATGCCCACCATTGTGGCATCATCGTGGAGGTTGTACTTATCCATCAATATTTTCCAGGCATCCTCAAACTCAATTGGCATGAGGGGCCAGTTGAGAATTGATGTGAATTCATCTTTAAAGTCCTCGTGCAGGATATACAGGTACGCGAGGTGTTCCCTGTACTTCTTCATAATGTGCTAGCGGCATAGCTTATGTACTGTGTTCTTGAAAACATCTGCAATCGTGTCACATCCCTAGCTTCTGGTGCTGCCTAGTGTTTGCATCTTGCTTGCATCATGTTTAACTTTCATGGAAATTTGAAATGGGGATTGCTCAAACCCTAGCACCAGATCAAATCAACTAGGTTCAAATAAAAATATTCTCAATGAACCCAAAATGCTCTTCCGAAAAGTTCATTATTTTTGGATTGGTCTAGCACCTCTCCCAAAAATGGTGCACATTTTCCTAGGCCATTCTGGATTTTTGAATTAAATCATACTCTATTTGCATTTGGGCATTTGAATGCTATAAAATATTTTAAATGTCCATATAATCATGAACTAAAATGTTTCTTTGTTGGCAATATTCTAAACAGTATCCATGAGCGGTTCCTTGATTTTTGGGTTTGTTACGGTATTTTAAATAAAGCCCTAAAGCTACTGGAAGAAATAGAAAACTAAAACAAATAAAAGAGAGATAGAGAAGGACTTACAGCGAGAAGCTTACAGGCGCCCACCAGTCCAGCCTTTGCAGGCTGGCCGGCCCAGCCCACCACCTCTCCTTCTTCTGTCATCTTCTTCCTGCCAGTAGGAGCAGCTGCGTGCTCGCACGCGCGCAGCCGAGGAGGCCAGCTCCTCCCTGCCTGGCTGCCTCCTCCCCCTGGACGTCTCCCGCAGCGCCACGCAACCCCTCAGGCCCTCTCGACTCCCTCCCGTGCTCATTCCCTTCCATGCTGCTCCCCCTCTCGCTCTGCAACTCGTGCCCGAGCGCCACCGTCGCCACCGACGCCGTTCGCCGCGGCCACAGCCACCTCCCCGCCTCGCCGACGCCCCAGGAAGCTCCGCCTCGCCCCCCTCTTCATTCGGCCCTGCACGAAGGCGCCAGAAGCCCCTGGATGCCGCTAGCTCCGCCGTTCCCCTCCTCGGCCACCAAGGATCGCCGCCGTCGAATTCGTCGCCGTTCGGCCTTCCCCGAGCTCGCCGTCCACCTCTACAGGATCCACGTGAGCTCACCGTCCGTTTCCCCCTCTCCGTTCCTTTGCTTGCGCGCCGTAGCCTGCTACCTGTCGAACCCGCGAGCACCTCGCCGCCGTCCATGGCGCCACCGTGACGAGAACCGAGCAGCCGCTCCCGCGCCGTCACCGTGCTCTGGTAGCGCCGAGAGGTCAGAGGCCCTCGCAGCCCTGCCGTGCCTGCAACCACATCCCGCCCGAGCCGTGTTTGGCGCCGCCCCAGCTCCGCTCCGCGAGCTCCAGCCACCGCGTCGTCCGTCGCCTCCCCAGATGCACGAGCCGGGCTCGCCCGGTGCCCTTAGCCGCCGCCCGTGGCTTGTAACGGACACCGCTGTGTCACTGTGGTCGCCGGCGGCGACCTCGCCCGGCTTTGGCAGGTGGACCCCACCGGCGAGGAGTTGGTTAGCACTACCCCCACCTATGACAGCGGCGGTGGGCCGGGCCCTAATCTTTTAATTAGATTAGCAATAACCCTGCTAATTAGTTGTGTCAGCGGCGTGTGGACCCCACCGTCAGGTTTGACCGGACCGACTGTTGACCTCTTGGCGTCACGGTGGCGTCATCTTGTATAATAAGTCATTTTGTGGATTTGTTTTATTTCTAAATAACCAGGAAAATCCAGAAAATGATTTAAACTTCTAAAAATCATATAAAATCAACCGTAACTCCAAATGAAACAAATTATATATGAAAAATGATCAGAAAAATCCAATCTATCCATCTGTACCATTCTCATGCATGTTAGAAAAACTTATAGCTGATGTTTAGGACAGTTCAATTAAATGGCATTTAAGAAATCACATATGGAGTTTGAATTTGAATCTTTTATTCAAACTAACTTCATTTAACCTGCTACTAGTTGCATTAGCTCAAACCACATCATATTGCCATGTCATCATCATGCATCATATTGTGCATTGCATTGATGGTGTTTCTTCTTTGTTTGTCGGTGCTTGTCCCTCTCGATGAGGCGTGTCTGCGGCGATGTGATCGATGACACCGATGAAGAGCTGTAATATCTTCAGAAGTGCCAGGCAAGCAAAACCCCCTTGTTCATTCTGATACAATCCCAATCTCTCGCTCCTGCTCTCTCTTCTGCATTAGGACAACAACGATTCATACATTACTTGCTGCGGTAGTTGAACCCCTTTATCCTCTGCATGACCTGTCATTCCACGATAATTAGATGAAACCCACTAGCATGAGTAGGAGTTGTTTGAGCCTGATGTGCCTACTCATTCATGTTTGTTTGTCATGCCTGCTATTGCTTAGAGTTGTGTCAGAATTCGATTCATCGGGAATGAATTGGAAAGTGGTGAACATGTCCTCTTGTGTGTGAGCTAAGTGTGTGAACACGATTTGGTAAAGATAGCGGTGAGAGGCCATGTAGGAGTACATGGTGGGTTGTCTCATTGCTGCCGTCCTCGAGGAACTGAGTTACGTATTCTGTGATCCATGAGCAGTTACTACCACACATTGGAATGCTTAAGTGCCCCTCTCGACTTATTAATCAACTTGATCTCTGTCCGGGAGTTGCAACTAGTTTCGGTGTTTGTAGGTAGTGTTAGTAGTCTACCAAGTGGCACCGGTGCAGGTGGGCTTGGGATAGACTAAAGGCACGAGTGTACGGTGTACCAAGTGGCACCGGTTGGTGGGCTTGGGAACCCTGCTCACATCGTTTGGGGCCGTGGCGACACCCGGCGGATCTCCTGCGGATGGAACCGAATAGGCGATAAACCTGGACGAGAGACTTGTGTGGTTAGTCGGTCGTGGCCGACTCCCTCGCCCGGCTTCCGCTTGAAGGTTGCCGAGGTACATGGCGTGTAGAGGGCAATAAGTGGCGAGGCGTGTGTGAAGAAGTACACCCTGCAGGTTATCATTATCTATTGAATAGCCGGATTCCTCGGATATGGAAACTTGGACCCTTGCATAGTTCATAGACAAGTGAAAGTGGATACTCTAAAATGCGCAAGATAAGCGTGAGTGCTAAGGATGGCGTTCTCGTAGGGAGATGGGGCGGATCCATAGTGGTGTATTGATATGGTGAATATGTGGACTCGTGCGCTACCTCAAAAGAGTACTTGCGATCGTAGTTCGGGATAGCCACGAGTCAAAGCTGGCTTGCTGCGGTCAAACTCCACCACCCCTTGTTGATAATGATGCATATGTAGTTAGTTCGATGTAAGTCTTGCTGAGTACAATTGTACTCATGCTTGCCTATTTATGTTTTTGCAGAGAGACTTGGTCTCGCTAGTAGTTCAGCGTGGACTTGACGTTTAGCTTGTTACCTCAGCTACGATCTTGTGCCCTCGGCAGATCAGGTAGATAGTCGGGCTTCTCAGCCCTTTTCATTTGTAGATGTTTGTACTCAGACATGTTAAGCTTCGCGTGTGCTTTGTTTTGTAAGCTCGAGTGTTGGGTCATGAGACCCATGTTTGTAATATCTCGCTCCTCGGAGCCTAATGAATAAATATTTGAGTCGAGAGTTATGTTGTGATGCCATGTTGTATTTACAGATATTGAGCATATTGTGTGTATGTTTGAAATGCTTGGTATGTGTGGGATCCGACAATCTAGTTGTTTATCCTTGGCAGCCTCTCATATGGGAAATGTAGTCTAGTGCTTCTGGCGATAGTAGTCCGCTACTGCCCAGTTCACGGAGTCCTGCTAGCCCAGTACTACTGCTTTGGACACTTGACGGCGGCATGTGTTTCACGCCGTTCCTATATACATCCCTTGAAATGTCACGCGGTGATATTGAGTCCTGCCTAGCCTACTACAGCCGGGTTACCGGAGTCACATTAGCCCGATGCTACAGCCCAGATTCATCGTTGATGACCGGCATGTTCGATGTGATTCATGTATACTGTCCCCATGGGTTAGTGCCGCTTTGGGTTCACGACTAGCCATGTCGGCCGGGTTCTCTGTCATATGGATGCTAGCGACACTATCATATACCTGAGCCAAAAGGCATAAGCGGTCCGGGCCATGGTAAGCGACACCCGTGGGAATACCGTGCGTGAGGCGCAAAGTGATATGAGGGTTACGGCTAGATCGATGTGACTTGGAATCGGGTCTGACAGCTTTGGTATCGAGCTTTGTTGCTGTGGGATTACCAAGCCAAACGGTCGAAGTTGTGTCTAGAAATGCTTTAGTTATGTAAGGAATTGATTGTGGAAGGAGCGTAAGGCTCTATTTACTCCTTATACCTCATGGCCTTCGATCTGAGTCATCCTCTTCTCTTCTCTGGGGATTAAGAACTAGGCCTTCTCATCTATCTATCGGGATGGCGTGTTACTAATCCATAGACTTTTAAGATTGTTGGTTTCAAGCCTTAGTTCAGTTCCTACTATTTCTATATGTTAATTGTTGATCTGGAACCTTGATATGATGTTGTTAAGTGGCTATGCCACCATTTTTGCAGGATGTCTCAAATCATTTTGAGCAGTTACATCCGTTATCTGTCCGAGTCATCCCAGGTTTCTAATTAGTCGATGCATTTGCAAATCCTTTCTTTCCACCCAACTTCTAAAAATCATATAAAATCAACCGTAACTCCAAATGAAACAAATTATATATGAAAATGATCAGAAAAATCCAATCTATCCATCTGTACCATTCTCATGCATGTTAGAAAAACTTATAGCTGATGTTTAGGACAGTTCAATTAAATGGCATTTAAGAAATCACATATGGAGTTTGAATTTGAATCTTTTATTCAAACTAACTTCATTTAACCTGCTACTAGTTGCATTAGCTCAAACCACATCATATTGCCATGTCATCATCATGCATCATATTGTGCATTGCATTGATGGTGTTTCTTCTTTGTTTGTCGGTGCTTGTCCCCTCTCAGTAGACGTGTACCGGCGATGTGATCGATGACACCGATGAAGAGCTGTAATATCTTCAGAAGTGCCAGGCAAGCAAAACCCCCTTGTTCATTCTGATACAATCCCAATCTCTCGCCTCCTGCTCTCTCTATCTGCATTAGGACAACAACGATTCATACATTATTTGTCATGTAGTTGAACCCTTTATCCTCTCGTGATGACCTGTCATTCCACAAGAATTAGATGAAACCCACTAGCATGAGTAGGAGTTGTTTGAGCCCTGATGTGCCTACTCATTCATGTTTGTTTGTCATGCCCTGCTATTGCTTAGAGTTGTGTCAGTCCGATTCATCGGGAATGAATTGGAAAGTGGTGAACATGTCCCACTGTGTGTGAGCTAAGTGTGTGAACACGATTTGGTAAAGATAGCGGTGAGAGGCCATGTAGGAGTACATGGTGGGTTGTCTCATTGCTGCCGTCCTCGAGAACTGAGTTACGTGTGTGTGATCCATGAACAGTTACTACCACACATTGAATGCTTAAGTGCCCTCTCGACTTATTAATCAACTTGATCTCTGTCCGGGAGTTGCAACTAGTTTCGGTGTTTGTAGGTAGTGTTAGTAGTCTACCAAGTGGCACCGGTGCAGGTGGGCTTGGGATAGACTAGGCACAAGTGGCACGGTGTACCAAGTGGCACCGGTTGGTGGGCTTGGGAACCCTGCTCACATCGCTTGGGGCCGTGGCGACACCCGGCCGGATCTCCTTGCGGATGGAACCCGAATAGGCGATAAACCTGGACGAGAGACTTGTGTGGTTAGTCAGGTCGTGGCCGACTCCCCGCCGGCTTCCGCTTGAAGGTTGCCGAGGTACATGACGTGTAGAGGGCAATAAGTGGCGAGAGCGTGTGAAGAAGTACACCCCGCAGGGTTATCATTATCTATTCAATAGCCGGATTCCTCGGATATGGAAACTTGGACCCTTGCATAGTTCATAGACAAGTGAAAGTGGATACTCTAAAATGCGCAAGATAAGCGTGAGTGCTAAGGATGGCGTTCTCGTAGGGAGATGGGAGCGGATCCATAGTGGTGTATTGATATGGTGAATATGTGGACTCGTGTGCGCTACCTCAAAAGAGTACTTGCAAATGTAGTTCGGGATAGCCACCGAGTCAAAGCTGGCTTCTGCGGTCAAACTCCACCACCCCTTGTTGATAATGATGCATATGTAGTTAGTTCTGATGTAAGTCTTGCTGAGTACAATTGTACTCATGCTTGCCTATTTTATGTTTTTGCAGAGAGACTTCAGTCTCGCTAGTAGTTCCGCGTGGACTTCGACGTTTAGCTTGTTACCTCAGCTACGATCTTGTGCCCTCGGCAGGATCTGGTAGATAGTCAGGCTTCTCAGCCCCTTTTCATTTGTAGATGTTTGTACTCAGACATGTTAAGCTTCCGCGTGTGCTTTGTTTTGTAAGCTCTGAGTGTTGGGTCATGAGACCCATGTTTGTAATATCTCGCTCCTCGGAGCCTAATGAATAAATATTTGAGTCGTAGAGTTATGTTGTGATGCCATGCTGTATTTACAGATATTGAGCATATTGTGTGTATGTTTGAAATGCTTGGTATGTGTGGGATCCGACAATCTAGTTGTTTATCCTTGGCAGCCTCTCATATGGGGAAATGTAGTCTAGTGCTTCCCGAGCGATAGTAGTCCGCTACATGCCCAGTTCACGGAGTCCCGCTAGCCCAAGATTACTGCTTTGGACACTTGGTGGCGGCATGTGTTTCACTGCCTTATGTCCTGTTCCTTCGGGAAATGTCACGCGGTGATATTCGGAGTCCTGCCTAGCCTACTACAGCCGGGTTACGGAGTCCTGTTAGCCCAGTGCTACAGCCCGGATTCATACGTTGATGACCGCATGTTCGATGTGATTCATGTATGCCTGTCCCCATGGGTTAGTGCCGCTTTGGGTTCACGACTAGCCATGTCGGCCCGGTTCTCTGTCATATGGATGCTAGCGACACTATCATATACCGAGCCAAAAGACATAAACGGTCCGGGCCATGGTAAGGCGACACCGTGGGAATACCGTGCGTGAGGCCGCAAAGTGATATGAGGGGTTACCGCTAGATCGATGTGACTTGGAATCGGGTCCCGACAGCTTTGGTATCGAGCCTGATGCTCAGAGGATTACCAAGCCAAACCGGTCAAGTTGTGTCTAGAAATGCTTTAGTTATGTAAGGGAATTGATTGTGGAAGGGAACGTAAGGCTCTATTTACTCCTTATACCTCATGGCCTTCGATCCGAAAGTCATCCTCTTCTCTTCTACGGGATTAAGAACTAGGCCTTCTCATCTATCTATCAGGATGACGTGTTACTAATCCATAGACTTTTAAGATTGTTGGTTTCAAGCCTTAGTTCAGTTCCTACTATTTCTATATGTTAATTGTTGATCTCGGAACCTTGATATGATGTTGTTAAGTGGCTATGCCACCATTTTTGCAGGATGTCTCAAATCATTTTGAGCAGTTACATCCGTTATGCTGTCCGAGTCATCCCAGGTTTCTAATTAGTCTGATGCATTTGCAAATCCTTTCTTTCCACCCCGTTGTTTCTTTGGGTCAGGATAAGCACACTAATCGGTGAGCTGAGGTACTTTGTTGCCTCGGCATATATGTTGGAGCTATTATTATGACCCTAGGTGTTTTAGGAAGTCACCTAGTAACTTAGCAATGCTTTTGTATCCCCAGTGTGATGATTCTGGCCATTATTCTTGAAAGCATCCCGTGATGTTGTTAGTTAGTAGGCAATCTATTCCTGGGTTCTTGAACCAGAGATTCACCCTACCTCATGTTGTTAGTATTTGCTAGTTCCTTTAGGATATTAGTAACTTTGCGATAGTCCTCAAGGTCCGTGGTATTTCCTTCTTCCAAATGCTATGAACCGCTTATGGCAGAAGTTCCTCGCTGAACTAAAGGATCACAATCAGGGTGCTCTTGAGGAGTACTCCATTCCATATTGCAACTCTGCCAGTTCTACCCTTCTGCATGGGTTATCCGGAAGAAACCTGTCGAACTTGATTCGACATACTAACCTATGCATCCACAACTCAGAAAGTTATATGTTTCTCGAGTTGTTCCTCTTTAGTTGTATTCGACCCCGCCTATCAATTGATAGTCAAGGGTATGTGTGCATTCGTGTTATCGATGCCTATTATTCTTGTGGCCCGCCGTCGCTTTTTTTTCCGTAATGACTAGGAGAAACAAACTCCGAACCTCATCAATATCTAGGATTGGGTCAAAGCAATTGTATTCGCGGATCAAAATGCCAATTCAGCTTTTGTTCGTTTCTACCTCAAGTATTACCCACTTTATGTCAGGAACGTCATGAGAATTGCACCTTCTCTTATGGATTCTTGACGCAGTGATACCTCTCGCCATCATTGCTCATTCCCCGGTTCCGTGTTGTCATAACCGGAATGCTGGCAAGTGAGTCATGATGTGTGGAATCAATACTCCTAGCAACTCCGTTGCTTGGTAGTTAATGGACAATGTTCTCATTCTTAGCGTGTTGGTTATTAAATCATCATACTAAGATTGATCGTGGTACCTAGTCCTTATTTCTGGTGCACCCTTCGATCAATGAGTTAGGATTATTCAATCCCTTGCTTATTTTGATCATATCGTCTTGCCCTGAAAAGCAAGATTGTTCTCGAGCTTAATAACGTATCGGTGGATCATGATGTTCCGAAAATCTTCTCGGAAGTGTTACCAGGTTGTCACCTGACCGCTATGTTGAGTTCGTGATCATGTTGGTTTTCCTCTAAACCACCCATTCTCCAAGGATCTGTGTTGGATACCCCTGAACTAGTTGGATAAGCTAAACAACAACTTGGAGAGTTGGAAGATAAAAGCTTGTCCGACTCAGTTCATTCCAAAGGGATGTCCTTGTGTGTGTGTGTGTTGAATAAAGATGATATCTTCATCCATTGGTCCCTGTGATCAATTGTTGGACCTATTGTCCTATCAATCCTTTGACTTGAGTATGGGCTATTGTCAAGTCAAATCAGAACCAACGATGTTCGTAATGTTGTCTTACTCGTGGTTGATCCCTGGAGCATACACCATTACATCTTTTGGTCTGATCAATGCTATCACCGTGTTCACATGATGGTGGAATTCCGGTGATATGGAAATACCGATGAGTTGTTGTTGAGCCCATCAGCAGCATTTTGTCTCCCCCATGAATCATGTTGAACGTCAACCTAGTGTTGGAAACTTTGTAAGCAATGCCTTCGTGTTCCGTTCATGAAGCTTGTGCTTGGATGGAAGAAGAGACTTCCTCTAATTCACGTGCACTTGTTGTAAGTTGCCACCGTGAGTTCGAGAAAGATTGTTTTTGATTCCCCTGGAATCATCCCAAGTCAGTCATGCATGTGCGAAGTACTTTATGGTTTGATAGGTTGGCCGCCTCCATTCTATATGTGTTTCCTAGCACACCAAGCCACTAACTGATTTGTTCAAGGAGAAGAAATTCCTTCTTAAGAGCATGCCTTATGCAAGGACTTCGTTATCCTTGATGATGGTTCCCCACCTGAACTCGGTAGTGTTTTATTGTAAGACTACTCTGTGATCATGCTTGTCTTGGACATCATGTTCACATGATTGTAGCAGAACCCGCTCATGTTTTGGAGCTTGCTACCTTAGTTCATCCCTCGAGAATCTCGCAACGTCATCTCGTCGGGTTGTGTTGCAAACTTTCTTTTCCAGACATACTGTCTGAAATATCATGTTTTCAACCAGATCTGAATCTTAGGCAGATATGATGGTTGGAACATTTCCAGCAGTTGCATTTTGTTCCCAGCTTGCACCGCATTGTGCCAATCTCCCTTGGATTGCCCTTCTCAGCAATTGTTGTTCAGGATCATCTTCAGAGGTGGTCCTACCATGGGTCCCATCCATTCTCGATGATAAGCAAAAATCATCCATTGCGTTGTCTTCAACAAGGTAGTCCACATCATCCATCCTAGTCTGGGTATGCCATTCCTTCGAACTCTTTCAACGATCAATTATAAATTGACTTAAGCTGGTATGAAGGGTTCCAATGATCTATGGATCAAAAGTAACTCTTTTTGCCACTTAAGGGAGTAGTTCTTCGAGTCACCTTTCCTAACGTGTCCCGTTATGGAATTATGGCAACTCTTCCTTGCTATTCTGAAACCCTCGTCAAATTGCTTCTTCTGTCCCTCCTAATGCATGTTTTGCCTCTCAGCTCGAGAGATGTTGCTATGTCTCATTCCGTTAGTTGATCCTGAGTTGTTCGATCCTCGAGAAGATCGATCCTTCTAGAGGTTTTGTTCCCATATCTTTGTCATGTTGGTAGGAGTTTCTGGAGCAAGACATCGATTCAATGATGGTGATAGAATATACGTTCTTATAAAGTGCAGCCTGGATCGTGAAGATTATGTTAGTTTGCGTTTCCCCTTCATCCTACCCTACGCTTGAATCTCGGGACAAGATTCTTGTTTAGTGGGGGCGAGTTGTCACATCCCTAGCTTCTGGTGCTGCCTAGTGTTTGCATCTTGCTTGCATCATGTTTAACTTTCATGGAAATTTGAAATGGGGATTGCTCAAACCCTAGCACTAGATCAAATCAACTAGGTTCAAATAAAAATATTCTCAATGAACCCAAAATGCTCTTCAGAAAAGTTCATTATTTTTGGATTGATCTAGCACCTCTCCCAAAAATGGTGCACATTTTCCTAGGCCATTCTGGATTTTTGAATTAAATCATACTCTATTTGCATTTGGGCATTTGAATGCTATAAAATATTTTAAATGTCCATATAATCATGAACTAAAATGTTTGCTGTTGGCAATATTCTAAACAGTATCCATGAGCAGTTCCTTGATTTTTGGGTTTGTTCTGGTATTTTAAATAAAGCCCTAAAGCTACAGAAGAAATAGAAAACTAAAACAAATAAAAGAGAGAGAGAGAAGGACTTACTCCGCAGAAGCTTACAGGCGCCCACCGACCGCCCAAAGATCGCAGCCTGGCCGGCCCAGCCCACCACCGCCTCCCTCCCTGTCATCTTCCTCCTGCCAAGAGGAGCAGCTGCGTGCAGACGCTGCAGCCGAGGAGGCCAGCTCCTCCCTTCTGGCTGCCTCCTCCCCCTGGACGCCTCCATGCAGCGCCACGCACCCCTCAGCCCTCTCGACTCCCTCCGTGCTCATTCCCTTCCTGCTGCTCCCCTCTCGCTCAAGAATTCGTGCCCGAGCGCCACTGTCGCCACCGACGCTGTCTGGCCACAGCCACCTCCACCTCCCGCCGACGCGCCCAGAAGCTCCGCCTTGCCCTCCTCTTCATTCGACCAGACGAAAGGCGCCGAAGCCCTCGATGCCGCTAGCTAGCCGCTCCCTCCTCGCCACCGAGGATCGCCGCCGTCAATTCGTCTCCGCTCGCCTTCCCGAGCTCGCCGTCCACCTCTACGGGATCCACGTGAGCTCACCGTCCGTTCCCTCTCTCCGTTCCTTTGCTTGCGCGCCGTAGCTCTGCTACTGTCGAACCCGCGAGCACCTCGCAGCCGCCCATGGCGCCACCGTGACGAACCCGAGCCAGCCGCTCCTCGCAAGACGCCACCGTGTTTCGGTGACGCCAGCAGTCAGAGGCCCTCCGCAGCCCCTGCCGTGCCTCTGCAACCACATCCCGCCGGAGCCGTGTTTGACCGCCGCCCGAAGCTCCGCTTGGCGAGCTCCCGCCACCAGCGCCCTCCGCCGCCTCCACGGATGCGCGAGAGCCTGGCTACGCCCGGTGCCCTTAGCCGCCGCCCGTGGTTTGTAACCGGACACCGCCGTGTCACTGTGGTCACCGGCGACGACCTCGCCGGCCTGGTAGGTGGACCCCACCAGCCAGGAGTTAGTTAGCACTACCCCCCCTGTGACGCCCTCGATTCAATCTTACACTAATCATACACGCAAATGCGCATTTATCAAGATCAAGGACTCACGGAAGATATCACAACACAACTCTAGACACAAATTAAAATAATACAAGCTTTATGTTACAAGTCGGGGCCTCGAGGGCTCGAATACATAAGCTCGAAAACACAAGAGTCAGCGGAAGCAACAATATCCGAGTACGTATATGAGTTAGACAAGTTTGCCTTAAGAAGGCTAGCACAAAAGCAACATCGATCGAAAAGGCAAGGCCTCCTGCTGGCAGCCTCCTAACTACTCTTGGTCATCGCGGCCTCCACGTAGTAGTAAGCATCGGCGGTGGCATCGGCCTGGACTCCGTCATCTGGTTGCATCAACCGGAAAGAAGAAGAAAGGGGGAAAAGGGGGAGCAAAGCAACCGTGAGTACTCATCCAAAGTACTCGCAAGCAAGGATCTACACTACATATGCAACATTATCAAAGGAAGGTGGTATATGTGGACTGGGCTGCAGAAATGCCAGAATAGAGAGAAGGCCTAGTTCTATCGAAGACTAGTATCTTCTCGAACCCACCAACTTGCAGCAACAGGAGGGAGTAGAGTAGCATAAAGTAAACTAGCAGTGTTATCAACCTCGGCCGGAGATCCTTTCTCGACTCCTTGCGAGAAAGATATCCCAGAGCCATACTATCCAGTTATCATCACAATCAAATCCTCATCACAAGTATCCAGTTCTAGTTGTATCGATCGGGATACAACTCCAAGTGTCCGTTACCGTAGGACACGCTATTGATAGATGTGTTCTTCCCTGCAGGGGTGCACCAACTTACCCACCACACTCGCTTAACTCCGGTCGGACACACTTTCCAGGGTCATGCCCGGCCTCGGCCAAACAATATGCCGCAACCTGACCTAGGCTTAATAGAGAGGCCAGCACGCCGGACTAAACCTATGCCCCTAGGGGTCATGGGCCATCTCCCCGGGAACTCCTGACGCTATGGGCGGCCGGTGAGCGACCTAGCTACCTCCTTCAACAAGGCAGCGCCACGCAGTCCAACCCGGCGCGCCCTTCCGTCCGACGCCTATTAAGCTTTGGCTGATGTATACGACGCAAAACGCCCATACTATGCCCACGTGATGGTTAGTGCTATCAGGCCAGAGGCCCCTCGGATCAAATATCCAAATCGTAGTGGATTAGGAACGCGCGGTAACAAGCAGAGACCCATGAAAGATGTGACCCCGTTGCCCCGTCTCGAGGACTTGCGGCAAGGGCTAGGAATGCCCGGCCACGCCTCGTAATTATCTCGCGGGCACCCTCCAGGTCAACCTGACTCCACATCACTCGCAATTAAGCTCGCGCGGGTACTCCTCAGGGTCGACCCGTCTTTAGTAACGTGGCTCAGTGTAAAGTCATAGTAACCATAGTAACTGTGTGTCTAAACATCAAAGGGGAAAGCCCGAGGAATCACCCCCGGTGAATTCCACTTGATGTAATCATCAAGGTGAACGTAAGAGGATTCACCCTCGAGGTCCACACTTGAGGGGTTGCACGACAGAGTCGTATCAGAAGTGGTCAAAGAGGAAATCACCCTCGATGACCACGACCGAATAACTACACTACAGGGTTAACATAAGAAGTGATGATGAGGTCTCACCCTCGGTACTCGATAGTAACCCAGTAGTGTTGAGCAACTAAGGGGAAGTGATGTGCGGTGTCGGGGCCTGGTCTTCGATCCCGCTGATCGGTCTTCGATTATCCAATGAGGCGATCGGGACAAAGTGGGGGTCAGCGATGGATCTCTAACAACCTATACTAAGCGCTTTAGGATAAGGGTAAGGTACAACAAGCAGATACAAAAGCAGGCTATGCAATGTAATAGGAGCAAACAATAACAAGATAGCAAAATCTAATGCAAGCATGAGAGAATGGAATGGGCGATATCGGGATGATCAAAGGGGGGGCTTGCCTAGTTGTTCTGGCAAGGAGGAGGAGTCGGTGACGTAGTCGATCACCGGGGCATCAGCGGCCTCGGGGTCTACCGGAGAGAAGAGGCGGAAGAAATAGTAAATACATAGTAAGCAAGTGCATAACAGGACAACCGGCAGAGCTAGACGTGTTCTAACGCGGTGCTACGCGGTACCGTGGAAGGGGGGAAACATCCGGGAAAGATTTCCCGATGTTTGCATTTTTCGGACAGATGAAATGGAGGAGGAAAGCTGCTGGTTTGCTACGCTAGGGACGTGTGGCAGACGAACGGACAGCGTAACCGGATTCGTCTCGAAATTCTGAGCAACTTTCATTTAGAAAACCTTTTCATCCGAGATACGGTTTAATTTCTATGATTAACCAAAGATTTAATGATATTCTGCAATTTAAGTTAATTCAGAAAATAATGAGTAAATGCTAGGTGCACCAGATCTGTACACATAAGTGTACCAGAGGGTGACATGTGGGTCGGGGGGTCCTATTGCTTGACCATCAACGTTTGATCGGTCAATGTGGGGTGGGGCCCCTATCATACTCACATCGAGTTAATCAGCATTTTATTTAAACTTAAACAGTTTCTAAAACATGATTAACTAATTTAATTAGTTAATTATATTAGTTTTTTTAAAACCATTCTTGTTGGAAATATGCCCTAGAGGCAATAATAAAAGCATTATTATTATATTTCCTTGTTCATGATAATTGTCTTTTATTCATGCTATAACTGCATTATCCAGAAATCGTAATACATGTGTGAATACATGGACTACAATACGTCCCTAGTAAGCCTCTAGTTGACTAGCTCGTTGGTCAACAGATAGTCATGGTTTCCTGACTATGGACATCGATGTCATTGATAACGGATCACGTCATTAGGAGAATGACGTGATGGACAAGACCCAATCCTAAGCATAGCACAAAGATCGTAGTTCGCTTTGCTAGAGCTTTTCCAAATGTCAAGTATCTCTTCCTTAGACCGTGAGATCGTGTAACTCCGGATACCGTAGGAATGCTTTGGGTGTACCAAACGTCACAACGAATCGGGTGACTATAAAGGTGCATTACGGTATCTCCGAAAGTGTCATTGGGTTGACACGGATCGAGACAGGATTTGTCACTCCGTATGACGGAGAGGTATCCTTGGGCCCACTCGGTAGTGCATCATCATAATGAGCTCAAAGTGATCAAGTGTCCGGTCACGGGATCATGCATTACGGTACGAGTAAAGTGACTTGCCGTAACGAGACTAAACGAGGTATTGGGATACCGACGATCGAAGTCTCGGGCAAGTAACATACCGTCGACAAAGGGAATAGAATAGAGGGTTGCTTGAACCCTAGACATCGTGGGTTCATCCGATGACAACATCGAGGAGTGTGGGAACCAACATGGGTATCCAGATCCCGCTGTTGGTTATTGACCGGAGAGCGTCTCGGTCATGTCTACATGTCTCCGAACCCGTAGGGTCTACACACTTAAGGTTCGGTGACGCTTAGGGTTAATAGGAAGACTTGTATGTGATTACCGAATGTTGTTCGAGTCCGGATGAGATCCCGGACGTCACGAGGAGTTCGGAATGGTCCGGAGGTAAAGATTTATATATGGGAAGTCGTCAAACGGACACGGAAACGTTTGGTCATATCGGTATTATGGAGGGTCCACGGAAAGGTTCCGGAGGACCACCGGAGGGACCACCCTTTGGGGGCCACTTGGGCTGCGTGGGAGGCAGCCAGCCCCGGTGGCTGGGCGCACCCTCCCTTGGCCCATGCGCCTAGGGTTGAGGGGGAACCCAAGGGGGCGCCTTGCTTGGGGGCAAGCCCCCTCCCTGGCCGCCCCCTCTAGATGCATCTAGAGGGGCCGCCCTCCTCCCTTCCCCTATAAATAGAGGGGTGGAGGGGAGGGCTGCACACACCATTGAAGGCGCAGCCCCTCCCCACCCCAACACCTCTCCTCCTCCGCATAAGCTTGGCGAAGCCCTGCCGGAGAACAGTCACTCCATCTGCATCACGCCGTCGTGCTGCCATTGGAGTTGTCTTCCTCAACCTCTCCTTCCTCCTTGCTGGATCAAGACGAAGGAGACGCCGTCGTCCCGTACGTGTGTTGAACGCGGAGGTGCTGTCCGTTCAGCACTTGGTCATCGGTGATCGGAATCACGTTGGGAACGTCTTCATCATCACCACTCCCTCGAACGCTTCCGTATTCGATCTACAAGTGGTATGTAGATGCAAACTCTCTCTCATGACTCGTTGTTTAGTAGAACTCATAGATGGATCTTGGTGAAACCGTAGAAAAATTTTAATTTTCTCGCAACGCTCCCCAACAAAGGGCATCATGAGCTAGGTCTATGCGTAGTTCTCTATTGCACGAGTAGAACACAATTTAGTTGTGGCGTGGATCTTGTCAATTTACTTGCCGCTACTAGTCTTATCTTGCTTCCGCGGTATTGTGGGATGAAGCGGCCCGACCAACCTTACACGTGACGCTTACGTGAGACCGGTTCCACCGACTAACATGCACTAGTTGCATAAGGTGGCTGGCGGTGTCTGCTCTCCTACTTTAGTTGGAGCGGATTCGATGAAAAGGGTCCTTATGAAGGGTAAATAGAAGTTGACAAGATCACGTTGTGGTTATTCGTAGGTAAGAAAACATTCTTGCTAGAACCCAATTGCAGCCACGTAAAAGATGCAACAACAATTAGAGGACGTCTAACTTGTTTTTGCAGCAATTGTCATGTGATGTGATATGGCCAAGTTGTGATGAATGATGAATGACATATTGTGATGTATGAGATCATGTTCTTGTAGTAGGAATCACGACTTGCGTGTCGATGAGTATGACAACCGGCAGGAGCCATAGGAGTTGTCTTTATTTTGTATGACCTGCGTGTCATTGAAGAACGTCATGTAACTTACTTTAGTTTATTGCTAAACGCGTTAGCCATAGAAGTAGAAGTAGCCGTTGGCGTGACAACTTCATGGAGGCACAATGATGGAGATCATGACGATGGAGATCATGGTGTCATGCCGGTGACAAGATGATCATGGAGCCTCGAAGATGGAGATCAATGGAGCTTTATGATATTGGCCATATCATGTCACTACTATATAATTGCATGTGATGTTTATTATGTTTATACATCTTGTTTACTTAGAACGACGGTAGTAAATAAGATGATCCTTACAACAATTTCAAGAAGTGTTTCCCCTAATCGTGCACCGCTGCAAAGTTCGTCGCTTCTAAGCACCACGTGATGATCGGGTGTGATGGATTCTTACGTTCACATACAACGGTGTAAGACAGATTTACACACGCCGAAAACACTTAGGGTTTACTTGACGAGCCTAGCATGTACAGACATGGCCTCGGAACACGGAGACCGAAAGGTCGAACACGAGTCGTATGGAAGATACGATCAACATGAGAATGTTCACCGACGAGACTAGTCCGTCTCACGTGATGATCGGACACGGCCTAGTCGACTCGGATCGTGTAACACTTAGATGACTAGAGGGATGTCTAATCTGAGTGGGAGTTCATTTAAATAATTTGATTAGATGAACTTAATTATCATGAACTTAGTCTAAAATTTTTAAATGATATGTCTTGTAGATCAAATGGCCAACGCCATGTCAACTTGAACTTCAACGCTTCCTAGAGAAAACCAAGCGAAAGATGACGGCAAAGAACTATACGGATGGGTCCGAACTTGAGGATCATCCTCATAGCTGCCAGAAACAATATGTCCTAGAAGGACCGCTAGGTGACGCTCCGTCCTGAGAACCAAGACATTATGAATGCTTGGCAGTCTCGTCTGATGATTACTCCCTCGTTCGGTGCGGCATGCTTTACGACTTAGAACCGGGCTCCAAAAGCGTTTTGAGCATCACGGAGCATATGAGATGTTCGAGGAGCTGAAACTTGTTTTCCAAGCTCACGCCCGGGTCGAGAGATATGACATCTCCGACAAGTTCTATAGTTGTAAGATGGAGGAAAACAGTTCTGTCAGTGAGCACATTCTCAAGATGTGCAGGTTGCACAACCGTATGACCCAGCTGAATATTAACCTCCCCGATGAGGCGGTCATTGACAGAATCCTCGATCGCCCCACCAAGCTACAAGAGCTTTGTGATGAACTACAACATGCAGGGATGGTAAAGACCATTCCTGAAGTGTTCTCTATGCTGAAGTCACCGAGGTTGAGATCAAGAAAGAACATCAAGTGTTGATGGTCAATAAGACCACTAAGTTCAAGAAGGGCAAGGGCAAGAAGAACTTCAAGAAGGACGGCAAGGAGGTTGCCGCTACCGTAAGCAAGTTGCCGGAAGAAGTCAAAGAATGGACCCAAACCCGAGACCGAGTGCTTTTATTGCAAGGAGGGGTCTTCGAAGCGGAACTGCCCCAAATACTTAGCGGACAAGAAGGCCGGCAACACCAAAGGTATATTTGATATACATGTAATTGATGTGTACTTTGCCAAGATTACTCATAGTAACTCCCGGTGTTTGATACCGTGCCGCTGCTCATATTTGTAACTCACAGCAGAGCTGCGGAATAAGCGGAAGCGGCAAAGGACGAGGTGACGATCGCGGCGCCGGGAATGGTTCCAGAGTCGATGTGATCGCCGTCGGCACGCTACCTCTTCATTTACCTAAGGGATTAGTTATGAACCTTAATAATTGTTATTTGGTGCCAAGTTTGAGCATGAATATTGTATCTGGATCTCGTTTAATGCGAGATGGCTACTCACTTAAATCCGAGAATAATGGTTGTTCTATTTATATGAGAGATATGTATTATGGTCATGCTCCGATGGTCAATGGTTTATTCTTAATGAATCTCGTGCGTAGTATTACACATATTTATAGCGTGAATACCAAAAGATGTAAAGTTGATAACGATAGTCCCACATACTTGTGGCAATCGCCGCCTTGGTCACATTGGTGTCAAGCGCATGAAGAAGCTCCATCTTGATGGACTTTTGGAGTCTTTAGATTATGAATCATTTGACACATGCGAACCATGCCTCATGGGCAAGATGACCAAGACTCCGTTCTCCGGAACAATGGAGCGAGCAACCAACTTGTTGGAAATCATACATACCGATGTGTGTGGTCCAATGAGCGTTGAGGCTCGCGGAGGATATCGTTATGTTCTCACTCTCACAGATGACTTGAGTAGATATGGTTATGTCTACTTGATGAAACACAAGTCCGAGACCTTGAAAAGTTCAAGGAATTTCAGAATGAAGTAGAGAATCAACGTGACCGAAAGATAAAATTCTTACGATCAGATCGTGGAGGAGAATATTTAAGTCACGAATTTGGTACACACTTAAGAAAATGTGGAATCGTTTCACAACTAACGCCACCGAACACCTCAACAGAACGGTGTGTCCGAACGTCGTAATCGCACTCTATTGGATATGGTGCGGTCTATGATGTCTCTTACCGATTTGCCGCTATCATTTTGGGGATACACTCTAGAGACAGCTACATTCACTTTAAATAGGGCACCGCCTAAGTCCGTTGAGACGACACCGTATGAATTATGGTTTGGGAAGAAACCTAAGTCGTCGTTTCTAAAAGTTTGGGGATGCGATGCTTATGTCAAGAAACTTCAACTGAAAAGCTCGAACCCAAGTCGGAAAATGCGTCTTCATAGGATACCCTAAGGAAACCGTAGGGTATACCTTCTACTTAAGATCCGAGGGCAAGATCTTTGTTGCCAAGAACGGATCCTTTCTCGAAAAGAGTTTCTCTCGAAAGAAGTAAGTGGGAGGAAAGTAGAACTCGATGAAGTACTACCTCTTGAACAGAGAGTAGTGCAGCTCAGAAAATGTTCTGTGATGCCTACACCAACCAAGAGGAAATTCATGATGATGATCGAGGTACTTGGATCAAGTTGCTCTTGAACTTCAGTGGGTCCACTAGGACACGTTCCGCACTGCAGTGGTACGGCAACCCTGTCTTGGAAATCATGTTGTTAGACAACAATGAACCTTCGAACTATGAAGAAGCGATGGCGGCCCAGATTCCAACAAATGGCTAGAAGCCATGAAGTCCGAGATAGAATCCATGTGTGAAAACAAAGTGTGGACTTTGACTGACTTGCCCGATGATCGGCGAGCGATAGAAAATAAATGGATCTTTAAGAAGAAGATGGACGCGGATGGTAATGTCACCATCTATAAAGCTCGACTTGTCGCTAAGGGTTATCGGCAAATTCAAGGGATTGACTATGATAAGACTTTCTCTCCCGTAGCGAAGCTTAAGTCCGTCCGAATCATGTTAGCAATTGCCGCATACTATGATTATGAGATATGGCAGATGGACGTCAAAACAGCGTTCCTTAACGGTTATCTTAAGGAAGAGCTGTATATGATGCAGCCGGAATGTTTTGTCGATCCTAAGAATGTCGACAAAGTATGCAAGCTCCAATGATCCATTTATGGGCTGGTGCAAGCATCTCGGAGTTGGAACATTCGCTTTGATGAGATGATCAAAGCGTTTGGGTTTATGAGACTTATGGAGAAGCCTGCGTTTACAAGAAAGTGAGTGGGAGCTCAGAGCATTTCTCATATTATATGTAGATGACATACTTTTGATGGGAAATGATATAGAATTCTTGGACAGCATTAAGGCCTACTTGAATAAGTGTTTTCAATGAAGGACCTTGGAGAAGTTGCTTATATATTAGGCATCAAGATCTATAGAGATAGATCGAGACGCCTCATAGGTCTTTCACAAAGCACATACCTTGATAAGATTTTGAAGAAGTTCAAAATGGATCAGTCCAAGAAGGGGTTCTTGCTCAGACAAGGTGTGAGATTGAGCTCAGCTCAATGCCCGACCACGGCACAAGATAAAGAAGAGATGAGTGTCATCCCTATGCCTCAGCCATAGGATCTATTATGTATGCCATCTTGTGTACTGACCTGATGTAAACCTTGCCGTAAGTTTGGTAGGAAGGTACCAAAGTAATCCCGGCAAGGAACACTGGACAGCGGTCAAGAATATCCTGAAGTACCTGAAAAGGACAAAGGACATGTTTCTCGTTTATGGAGGTGACGAAGAGCTCGTCGTAAAGGGTTACGTCGACTCTAGCTTCGACACAGATCTGGATCACTCTAAGTCACAAACCGGATACATGTATATGTTGAATGGTGGAGCAGTAAGCTGGTGCAGTTGCAAGCAGAGCGTCGTGGCGGGATCTACATGTGAAGCGGAGTACATGGCAGCCTCGGAGGCAGCGCATGAAGCAATTTGGGTGAAGGAGTTCATCACCGACCTAGGAGTCATACCCAATGCGTCGGGGCCGATCAAACTCTTCTGTGACAACACTGGAGCTATTGCACTTGCCAAGGAGCCCAGGTTTCACAAGAAGACCAGGCACATCAAATGTCGCTCAACTCCATCCGTGAAAATGTTCAGGATGGAGACATAGAAATTTGTAAAGTGCATACGGATCTGAATGTCGCAGATCCGCTGACTAAACCTCTTCATGGGCAAAACATGATCAACACTAGAACTCTATGGGTGTTCGATTCATCATAATGTAAACTAGATTATTGACTCTAGTGCAAGTGGGAGACTGTTGGAAATATGCCCTAGAGGCAATAATAAAAGCATTATTATTATATTTCCTTGTTCATGATAATTGTCTTTATTCATGCTATAAATCTGTATTATCCGGAAATCGTAATACACGGTGAATACATGGACTACAATACGCCCCTAGTAAGCCTCTAGTTGACTAGCTCGTTGGTCAACAGATAGTCATGGTTTTCGACTATGGACATCGATGTCATTGATAACGGATCACGCCATTAGGAGAATGACGTGATGGACAAGACCCAATCCTAAGCATAGCACAAAGATCGTGTAGTTCGCTTTGCTAGAGCTTTTCCAAATGTCAAGTATCTATTCCTTAGACCGTGAGATCGTAACTCCCGGATACCGTAGGAATGCTTTGGTGTACCAAACGTCACAACGAATCGGGTGACTATAAAGGTGCATTACGGTATCTCCGAAAGTGTCATTGGGTTGACACGGATCGAGACAGGATTTGTCACTCCGTATGACGGAGAGGTATCACCGGGCCCACTCGGTAGTGCATCATCATAATGAGCTCAAAGTGATCAAGTGTCCGGTCACGGATCATGCATTACGGTATGAGTAAAGTGACTTGCCGGTAACGAGACTAAACGAGGTATTGAGATACCGACGATCGAAGTCTCGGGCAAGTAACATACCGTCGACAAAGGGAATAGAATACGGGTTGCTTGAACCCTAGACATCGTGGTTCATCCGATGACAACATCGAGGAGTTGTGGGAACCAACATGGGTATCCAGATCCCGATGTTGGTTATTGACGGAGAGCGCCTCGGTCATGTCTGCATGTCTCCCGAACCCGTAGGGTCTACACACTTAAGGTTCGGTGACGCTAGGGTTAATAGGAAGACTTGTATGTGATTACCGAATGTTGTTCGGAGTCCCGGATGAGATCCCGGACGTCACGAGGAGTTCCGGAATGGTCCGGAGGTAAAGATTTATATATGGGAAGTCGTCAAACGGACACCGGAAAAGTTTCGGGTCATATCGGTATTATGGAGGGTCCACCGGAAAGGTTCCGGAGGACCACCGGAAGGGCCACCCTTTGGGGGCCACTTGGGCTGCGTGGGAGGCAGCCAGCCCCTGGTGGGCTGGGCGCACCCCCTTCCCTTGGCCCATGCGCCTAGGGTTGAGGGGGAACCCTAAGGGGGCGCCTTGCTTGGGGGCAAGCCCTCCCTTAACCACCGCCCCCTCTAGATGCATCTAGAGGGGGCCGGCCCCCTCCTCCCTTCCCCTATAAATAGAGGGGTGGAGGGGAGGGCTGCACACACCATTGAAGGCGCAGCCCTCCCCTTCCCAACACCTCTCCTCCTCCGCATAAGCTTGGCGAAGCCTCGCCGAGAACAGTCCCTCCATCTCGCATCACGCCTGTCGTGCTGCCATTGGAGTTGTCTTCCTCAACCTCTCCTTCCTCCTTGCTGGATCAAGACGAAGGAGACGCCGCCGTCTCCGCACGTGTGTTGAACGCGGAGGTGCTGTCCGCTCAGCACTTGGTCATGGGTGATCGGAATCACGCTGGGAACGTCTTCATCATCACCACTCCCTCGAACGCCTCGTATTCGATCTACAAGTGGTATGTAGCTGCAAACTCTCTCTCATGACTCGTTGCTTAGTAGAACTCATAGATGGATCTTGGTGAAACCGTAAAATTTTTTTTAATTTTCTGCAACGTTCCCCAACAATTCTCTCCTTTTTTTAAAGGAAAAGGGGTTGTGGGGCCCCGCTGTCAAAGTCCCTATGGCCTTAGCGGGCGACGGGCTACTGGCGCCGGGCGGGCGCACTCAGCGCCCAAAGACGCTGGAGGGCGAGGCCGGCTGGTGCCCCGAACGGCACTGGCAGCGGCGGATGCCACTGGAAGCCGGAGGCGGCCGGGGACAGGAAGCAGGGGCCGCGGAGGTGCTAGGCAGCGGGAGCGGGGCGGGTCAACGGGCAGGCGCCCGCGACCGAGGCCACCAGGGGCGTCGGCCACGGCGGACCAGGGCGCGGTGACCGCAGGAGCAAGGCTCACGACGCGGCGACGATGGTGCTCCGAATCGGTGCTCCGACGCCCATTTGACGCGCGGCCGCTGGGGATCGGACGCGGCAGCGCGCCAGCGCCGACCGTGCAAATGACCGCAGCAAGGGAGGTCGGAGTCGGGCTCGGCGTCGGCAATGACGACGGCCGGAGCGGGAGCTGGACGAACCCAGGGACGGCGGCTACAGCGACGTGGTCGGGGGCGCGGGCGCGCGAGCGGAGGCGCGGCCGGATCCGGTCATGGGAGAGGGAGGGGAAGGGGAAGAGGGCTCACGAGGCCTTGTAGATGTGCTAGAGTGAGCTCAGGGAGACGAGGTAGCGAGCGACGGGCGGCGGTGTCGAGGCCGCGGGCCGGGTGGCGGCGACTTGGGGCGGCGGTGTCCAAAGCGGCGGGGCGGCTCGATCCGCGGCTTGTGGTCGGTAACGAGGCGAGGCGCCGGCGCCGAGGAGTGGGGCGCGGTCGCTGGGAGAGGCGCGCGGTCGGGACAAGGCCGACGGGGCGATGGGATGGGGGCGCCGAGCATCAGGGCTGGTGTGTGGGCGCTGGGAGGGAGAGGGAGAGACATGCGGGCGAGAGTGGGTGGGGGGTCGTGGGATAGGGTTAGGTCACGGTGGGGGTTATGGAGGGTTAGGTGGGCCGGCCTGGTTGGATGGCCAGCTGGGCTGAGGCCTAGCGCGAGGGGGGGGGTCTCTTTTATTTTTCTTTTAAAAGCCTTTGTATTTTCTGTTTCTGTTTTATTTTACAGCAACAGTTTTGCAATAAGTCAAGCCACCAAATGACCTTGCATAAAAGTGGAGCTTGGCCACAAAAATACTATGAAATATTCTGCAGTGCCACAAAAAGTTTGTGCAATTTTGGAGTTAATTTGAATTTTTCATAAAGAGGATAGCATTTAAAAAATGCTTAAATGATGTGGTTATAATTGCCAAAGCTCATCTTTGCACAAGAGGGATGTTGTGTTCCTTAACAAATAAATGTTATGGAATATTTGTCAAATGACGGACATTTTTCTAGCAAGTTTCGAGCAAACTCATTTTGCATTGTGACTTTGATTTGTTTTCAGAGAGGAATTTGAAATGAGATATTATCCCAACATGATTATCATTGAAATTCATAGTAGCTTAGCATCATCATGGTGGTTTAGTGTAGCATGATCCTCAGGGTGTTACAAATCTCCTCCACTACAAGAAATCTCGTCCCGAGATTTAAGTGGTGAAGTAAAGAATAACTTCGGGAGAACTGACCCTTATAGGGTTAATTATCTGGTAAACAATTCAGGGAATGTGGCAGAAGTACCTCTCGAGTTGAAACTTAAGAAAACATCGAGAGCAAAATATGAAGGTGCAATAGGAAGTTTCAAGCGAATGGACAAACGATCGATACCGAACAGAGTGTGAGAAGGGGTTCAGAGCATCGAATAGATCATATCTCGGAAGGTGGCTCGTGACAAAACACAAAGCCAAGAGCAAATGATACTGGAATAAAAGGATATACAGAGAGTCAGTTCCGATCTTGTGGAACTGTGGTTATGAGCCCACCATGTGGGTTAAAAGTAGAAAGGGGCCGATAGCAAGGCATGTCGATGATAGATGTCGGTTATGTTGTCAACACGCTGGTACCAAGGGCGAGGGACGGAGAGAACTATTTTCCTGCTCGCTGAACGAGGCGGACCAGCAGGCGAAGTTCTCGTCCATCGGTGGTTACCGAAATGTCAACAACAATGATAACAAGGTCTTACTGACAAATTTTACACCGAGGTGTTCACATAAGCAGGAAACTATTACTGCTTAGATCATAAAGATCACAAGAAAGGTTAAACAAAACAATGGAAAGGAAAATGTGGTTATTAGTTTAACCAGACCAATGGAAAGAAAAAGGTGCTTATACACAAGAATTGGGAGTATATCCTTCCCAAGGGGAAGCAGAGCAGGATATACATGATATGACAGCAAGTTCCAAAGCAATTAGATAAAGGGGCGAGGGAACAATCATGATATTACCCATACAGCGGTGTTTGGATAATTGATCAAGAAACATTTAGCATTGCGCCTCCAATGTTCTTAATGATGTTCGGGGTAACACAGTCATACTTTTGGATAGCATTGACATTGTCATCAGATAAAGGCCGGACTTTGGGAACACAAAGGATCCATCGGGAATTACTTGAACACCTCATGCAATTTTATCAGGGAAGATGAGGAGGTGGCCGATGGTTTTAGCAAAAATCCATCGACATGCCAAAAAGGATGTATTCCCAAAATTTATATTAACAAATTCGTGTTGCGGAGGCAAGAATGTTGTCGATGATAACACAAATCATCGAGGGGCAAGGATGGTATTTCCCATCATGAATTCGATTGATATCCTTGAAGAGCTCAGAATGTTGATGATGATCACGACACATTTGTCGAGAGATTTCATGAAGATGTAATCGATCGGCGATGACATCAAGTCAAAGGAATGATGAAGCAAAAGGTTATTGGAACCACGGGTGCGACACAATCTCGAATTCAAGCTTGCTATTCAAGACAAAATGATATGACGAGGAATGTCGATGTAGGCTTAGCTCATCATCAAAAATTGTGCTCCGGGAAGAAGGATCAGGTAGCACAGTTAAAAGTTGACATGATAAAAATATAGCCGATCAGGCTAGGAATGATGTTATGGGTATAAAACTTCCCAAAGACGATACTAGGTGTAATGCCGAAGGTAAATCGGAGTAGAGGTTGGACGGGGGAATGATTTGCAGAGGATAAGTATTTTAACTTATCCGGTAAATGGAATCAAGGAGGAAATATGGTCGGAACCACGATTGCAAAGGATCAATTCATAGATACAAGCTGAGCTTGTACCAAAGAAATAATTATTTTTATGAGCAGCTTCCATGATAAGTTCTACATCGGTTCCATGGGCATGAACACTAAGGTTCAAGGTCGACTCCCACTTCTTCAATAGATAACCTTTCATTCACTCCTCGTTTTCGAAGAATTTGTAGTGCATAGGATTTATCTGGCGAAGTACCAGAAGAGTAAGACTCGTGAGAACTCTTTGGTTCCCACGGATTATGGAAGGCATAGTTCAACCCATCAGGGCATTTTAGGAACCTATTCCACAACGCCAAGAGTAAATAACACAAGCTCGAAGGCAGAGCATGGTTGAGAAGGCAGAGAATACAATTTACCAAAGGCAATTTGTATCAGAGGAAGAGCGCACAAAATTTTGAATATGAAGGAAACTGCCGGATAATAATCCAACAAAGGATTCAGCGGTCCTTAATGGATCTGATGTGAGTATCAGTAGTCAATTAGAAGAAGGAAAGAATGCAGAGGCATTCGATTATAGAAACATCTGAATAATTCGATGCTTGAGTACAAGGAGTCATGGATTCAAGACGAAGGATCAGAAGCAGAGGCTCTGATCAAAAGATGAGTAAGTTGAATAGACTTAGAGGTGCACCCGATCAAATCTAGATTGGGCAAGAACCATCCCATATCCAGAGTGATGTCGGAGCCGAAAAGAAAATTTCCAAGGGTTAATTGATGATTGCGAGTATTCGCTCACACGTTAAATCCATAGGAATAGAATGACAATCACAAAGAATTTTAAAGAATATTGCTAGACATATGGAATTAATCCTATTGCAAGCAGGCAAGGAGAATCAAGACTAATAGGCTGCAGAGGATTTTTTTGAAGATTGAATAGTATTTGAAGACTTTTATGAAACACATGAGCAACTGGGGATGGCGGATACTCGGTAAGTGCGAGGAATTATCCGTAGGGGTATTCATGTGGAAAAGTACTGTAAGTCAGTAAGCACAAAATATTCTCGGAACAATAGAGAGGATTTTCGTGGTATCTTGTAATAACAAGACCAACGGGGAGATGATTATATGAATGACACGTGTACGTGGTCACCCATAGGGGTTTATTGATGGAAAGGAATTGCAAAAGCGATGGGCACAAGGGTCTCAGAAAAACATCGACAAGTATCTTCATAATCTTCAAGTGACGCAGGCAATCATCTGGAATGAGCGGCTCTCCGGGGGGATGTGTTTACGAGAACCTAATGTTAGAGTTTGCAAAAACATTTAACCCAAATAGAAGAGAGATCAGAGTCCCAGAATAAAGATCGAGAAGTAAAAGATCCTAATACCACCCAATGGCGACGTGGGCCCATAAGACACACAGCCATGTCAGTAAAAGTTTTGTAGTGACTAGACTCAACTTCGGCCAAGGAGTTAGAAAGGGGGCTACCTACAGGCAGTCGGCTGTGATACCAACTTGTGACGCCCTCGATTCAATCGTACACTAATCATACACGCAAATGTGTACGATCAAGATCAAGGACTCACGGGAAGATATCACAGCACAACTCTAGACACAAATTAAAATAATACAAGCTTTATATTACAAGCCAGGGGCCTCGAGGGCTCGAATACATAAGCTCGAAAACACAAGAGTCGTGGAAGCAACAATATCTGAGTACGTATATGAGTTAGACAAGTTTGCCTTAAAAAGGCTAGCACAAAAGCAACATCGATCGAAAAGGCAAGGCCTCCTGCCTGGGAGCCTCCTAACTACTCTTGGTCATCGGGGCCTCCACGTAGTGTTAAGCATCGGCGGTGGCATCTGCCCTGGCTCCGTCATCCGTTGCATCAACCGGAAAGAAGAAGAAAGGGGGAAAAGGGGGAGCAAAGAAACCGTGAGTACTCATCCAAAGTACTCGCAAGCAAGGATCAACATTATCAAAGGAAGGCTGTATATGTGGACTGGGTTGCAGAAATGCCAGAATAGAGAGAAGGCCTAGTTCTATCGAAGACTAGCATCTTCTCGAACCCACCAACTTGCAGCAACAGGAGGGGGTAGAGTAGCATAAAGTAAAGTAGCAGTGTTATCAACCTCGGCCGGAGATCCTTTCTCGACTCCCTGTAGAAAGATATCCCAGAGCCATACTATCCAGTTATCATCACAATCAAATACTCATCACCATCCAGTTCTCATCACAAGTATCCAGTTCTAGTTGTATCGATCGGGATACAACTCCAAGTGTCCGTTACCGGAGGACAGGCTATCGATAGATGTGTTCTTCCTGCAGGGTGCACCAACTTACCCACCACGCCGCTTAACTCCAGCCGGACACACTTTCATGGGTCATGCCCGGCCTCGGCTAAACAATACGCCGCAACCCGACCTAGGCTTAATAGAGAGGCCAGCACGCCGGACTAAACCTATGCCCCCAGGGGTCATGGGCCATCTCCCCGGGAACTCCTGCATGTTGCGTGGGCGGCCGGTGAGCAGACCTAGCTACCTCCTTCGACAAGGCAGGCGCTCACGCAGTCCAACCAACCCGGCGCCGCCGCCGACGCCTATTAAGCTTCGCTGATGTATACGACGCAGAATGCCCATACTATGCCCACGTGATGGTTAGTGCTATCAGGCCAGAGGCCCCTCGGATCAAATATCCAAATCGTAGTGGATTAGGAACGCGCGGTGACAAGCAGAGACCCACGAAAGATGTGACCCCATTGCCCCGTCTCGAGGACTTGCGTTAAGGGCTAGGAATGCCCGGCCACGCCTCGTAATTATCTCGCGGGCACCCTCCAGGTCAACCCGACTCCACATCACTCGCAATTAAGCTCGCGCGGGTACCCCTCAGGGTCGACCCGTCTTTAGTAATGTGGCTCAGTGTAAAGTCATAGTAACCATAGTAACTGTGTGTCTAAACATCAAAGGGTAAAGCCCGAGGAATCATCCCCGGTGAATTCCACTTGATGTAATCATCAAGGTGAACGTAAGAGGATTAAGCACCGAGGTCCACACTTGAGGGGTTGCACGACAGCAGTGATCGAAGTGGTTAAAGAGGAAATCACCCTCGATGACCACGCATCGAATAACTACACTACTGTGGTTAACATCAAGTGATGATGAGGTCTCACCCTCGGTACTCGATAGTAACCCAAAGAGTGTCAAGCAATTAAGGGAAGTGATGTGTGGTGTCGGGCCTGGTCTTCGATCCCGTTGATCGGGTCTTCTAATTATCCAGTGAGGCAGTCGGGACAAACTGGGGGGGTCACTGATGGATCTCTAAGCAACCGATACTAAGCAGTTTAGGATAAGCAGGTAAGGTACAACAGCAGATACAAAAGCAGGCTATGCAACAGAATAGGAGCAAACAATAACAATAGCAAAATCTAATGCAAGCATGAGAGAATGGAATGGGCGATATCGGGATGATCAAAGGGGGGGCTTGCCTGGTTGCTCTGGCAAGGAGGAGGAGTCGGTGATGTAGTCGATCACCGGGGCATCAGCGGCCTCGGGGTCTACCGGAGAGAAGAGGGGGAAGAAACAGTAAATACATAGTAAGCAAGTGCATAACAGGACAACCGGCAGAGCTAGACGTGTTCTAACGCGGTGCTACGCGGTACCGTGGAAGGGGGGGGAAACATCCGGGAAAGATTTCCCGATGTTTGCACTTTTCGGACAGATGAAATGGAGGAGGAAAGCTGCAGGTTTGCTATGCTAGGGACGTGTGGCAGACGAACGGACCGCGTATCCGGATTCGTCTCGAAATTCTGAGCAACTTTCATTTAGAAAACCTTTTCATCCGAGATACGGTTTAATTTCTATGATTAACCAAAGATTTAATGATATTCTGCAATTTAATTTAATTCGAAAATAATGAGTAAATGCTAGGTGCACCCAGATCTGTGTACACATAAGTGTACCAGAGGGTGACATGTGGGTCGGGGGGGGGTCCCAGTTGACAAGTCAACGTTTGACTGGTCAACAGGGGGTGGGGCCCCCTATCATACTCACATCAGTTAATTAGCATTTTAATTAAACTTAAACAGTTACTAAAACATGATTAACTAATTTAATTAGTTAATTATATTAGTTTTTTGAAAACCATTCTCTCCTTTTTTTAAAGGAAAAGGGGTTGTGGGGCCCCGCTGTCAAAGGCCCTATGGCCTTAGCGGGCGACGGGCTACTGGCAAGGCTGGGCGGGCTCACCCAGCGCCAAAGACGCGGAGGGGCGAGGCGGTGGTGCCCGAGCAGTGCCGGCATGGGCGGAAGCCAACGGCAGCCGGAGGCGGCCGGGAGAGGAAGCGTGGGCCTTTGAGGTGCTAGGCAGCGGGAGCGGGTGGGTCAACGGCGGCGCGCCGCGATCGAGGCCACCAGGGCGCCGCCACGGCGACCAGTGGCGCTGTGACCGCAGGAGCAAGGCTCACGACGCGGCGACGATGGTGCTCGAATCGGTGCTCCGACGCCCATTTGACGCGGCGGTGGGGATCGGACGGGCAGCGCCAAGGCCGACCGTGCAAATGACCGCAGCAAGCGAGGTCGGAGTCGGGCTCGGCGTCGGCAACGACGCTGCCCGAAAGCGGAGCTGGACGAGCCCAGGGCGGCGGCTACAGCGACGTGGTCGGGCGCGGGCAAGGCTTGAGGCGCGCCGGATCCGGTGATGGGAGAGGGAAGGGAAGGGGAAGAGGGCTCACGAGGCCCTGTAGATGTGCTAGAGTGAGCTCGGGGAGACGAGGTAGCGAGCGACGGGCGGCGGTGTCGAGGCCGCGTGCGCCGGGTGGCGGCAACTTGGGGCGGCGGTGTCCAAGCGGCGGGGGGAGGCTCGATCCGCGGCTTGGGGTCGGTAACGACGCGAGGCGCAAGCGCCGAGGAGTGGGGGCGCCGGCCGGGAGAGGCGGCGGGGTCGACGAGGCAGACGGGCGATGGGATGGGGCGCCGAGGCTGGGCGCTGGGTGTGTGGCGGCGCTGGGAGGGAGAGGGAGAGACGTATGGGGAGAGTGGGGGGGGTCGGGATAGGGTTAGGTCACGGTGGGGGTTATGGAGGGTTAGGTGGGCGGCCCGGTTGGATGGCCAGTGAGTGAGGCCTAGCGAGGGGGGGGGTCTTTTATTTTTATTTTAAAAGCCTTTGTATTTTCTGTTTCATTTTATTTTACAAAGAACAGTTTTGCAATAAGTCAAGCCACCAAATGACCTTGCATAAAAGTGGAGCTTGGCCACAAAATACTATGAAATATTCAGAGTGCCACAAAAGTTTGTGCAATTTTGGAGTTCATTTGAATTTTCATAAAGAGGATAGCATTTAAAAAATGCTTAAATGATGTGGTTATAATTGCCAAAGCTCATCTTTGCACAAGAGGGATGTTGTGTTCCTTAACAAATAAATGTTATGCAATATTTGTCAAATGACGGACATTTTTCTAGCAAATTTCGAGCAAACTCATTTTGCATTGTGACTTTGAATTGTTTTCAGAGAGGAATTTGAAATGAGATATTATCCCCACATGATTATCATTGAAATTCACAGTAGCTTAGCATCATCATGGTGGTTTAGTGTAGCATGATCCTCGGGGTGTTACACCCCCCCACCTATGACACTGACAGTGGGCCCCGGAGCCCTAATCTTTTAATTAGATTAGCAATAACCCCTACTAATTAGCTGTGTCACTGACGTGTGGACCCCACACGTCAGGTTTGACCCAGACCGACCTGTTGACCTGCTGACGTCACAGTGACGTCATGCTGATGCAATAAGCCATTTTCTGGATTTGTTTTATTTCTAAATAACCAGGAAAATCCAGAAAATGATTTAAACTTCTAAAAATCATATAAAATCAACCGTAACTCCAAATGAAACAAATTTTATATGAAAAATGATCAGAAAAATCCAATCTATCCATCTGTACCATTATCATGCATGTTAGAACAACTTATAGTTGCTGTTTAGGACAGTTCAATTAAATGGCATTTAAGAAATCACATATGGAGTTTGAATTTGAATCTTTTATTCAAACCAACTTCATTTAACCTGCTACTAGTTGCATTAGCTCAAACCACATCATATTGCCATGTCATCATCATGCATCATATTGTGCATTGCATTGATGGTGTTTCTTCTTTGTTTGTCGGTGCTTGTCCCCTCTCAGTAGACGTGTACCGGCGATGTGATCGATGACACCGATGAAGAGCTATAATATCTTCAGAAGTGCCAGGCAAGCAAAACCCCCTTGTTCATTCCGATACAATCCAACTCTCTCGCTCCTGCTCTCTTTTACTGCATTAGGACAACAACGATTCATCTGTTACTTGCTGCGGTAGTTGAACCCCTTTATCCTCTGCATGACCTGTCATTCCACAGTAATTAGATGAAACCCACTAGCATGAGTAGGAGTTGTTTGAGCCCTGATGTGCCTACTCATTCATGTTTGTTTGTCATGCCTGCTATTGCTTAGAGTTGTGTCAGGTCTGATTCATCGGGAATGAATTGGAAAGTGGTGAACATGTCCTACTGTGTGTGAGCTAAGTGTGTGAACATGATTTGGTAAAGGTAGCGATGAGAGGCCATGTAGGAGTACATGGTGGGTTGTCTCATTGCAGCCGTCCTCAGGAACTGAGTTCTGTGTCTGTGATCCATGAACAGTTACTACCACACATTGGAATGCTTAAGTGCCCCTCTCGACTTATTAATCAACTTGATCTCTGTCCAGGAGTTGCAACTAGTTTGTGGTGTTTGTAGGTAGTGTTAGTAGTCTACCAAGTGGCACCGATGCATGTGGGCTTGGGACAGATTAGGCACTGATGGCACGGTGTACCAAGTGGCACCCGGTTGGTGGGCTTGGGAACCTGCTCACATCGTTTGGGGCCGTGAGCGACACCCGCCGGATCTCCTTGCGGATGGAACCCGAATAGGCGATAAACCTCGACGAGAGACTTGTGTGGTTAGTCGGTCGTGGCCGACTCCTCGCCCGGCTTCCGCTTGAAGGTTGCCGAGGTACATGGCGTGTCTGAGGCGATAAGTGGCGAGCGCGTGTGAAGAAGTACACCCCGCAGGTTATCATTATCTATTCGAATAGCCGGATTCCTCGGATATGGAAACTTGGACCCCTTGCATAGTTCATAGACAAGTGAAAGTGGATACTCTAAAATGCGCAAGATAAGCGTGAGTGCTATGGATGGCGTTCTCGTAGGGAGACGGGAGCGGATCCATAGTGGTGTATTGATATGGTGAATATGTGGACTCGTGTGCGCCACCTCAAAAGAGTTACTTGCAGTCGTAGTTCAGGATAGCCACCGAGTCAAAGCTGGCTTGCTGCAGTCAAACTCCACCACCCCCTTGTTGATAATGATGCATATGTAGTTAGTTCTGATGTAAGTCTTGCTGAGTACAATTGTACTCATGTTTGCCTATTTTATGTTTTTGCAGAGAGACTTCAGTCTCGCTAGTAGTTCCGCGTGGACTTCGACGTTTAGCTTGTTACCTCAGCTACGATCTTGTGCCCTCGGCAGGATCTGGTAGATAGTCAGGCTTCTCAGCCCTTTTCATTTGTAGATGTACGTACTCGGACATGTTAAGCTTCCGCGTGTGCTTTGTTTTGTATGTTTCGAGTGTTGGGTCATGAGACCCATGTTTGTAATATCTCGCTCCTCGAGCCTAATGAATAAATATTTGATTCAGAGAATTATGTTGTGATGCCATGTCTGTATTTACACATATTGAGCATATTGTGTGTATGTTTGAAATGCTTGGTATGTGTGGGATCCGACAATCTAGTTGTTTATCCTTGGCAGCCTCTCATATGGGGAAATGTAGTCTAGTGCTTCTGAGCGATAGTAGTCCGCTACTGCCCGGTTCACCGGAGTCCTGCTAGCCCAAAGACTACTGCTTTGGACACTTGACGGCCGGCATGTGTTTCACTTCGTTCCTATGTCTGTCCTTCGGGAAATGTCACGGTGATATTCGAGTCCTGCCTAGCTCTGCTACAGCCGGGTTACCGGAGTCCTGTTAGCCAGTGCTACAGCCGGATTCATACGCTGATGACCGACATGTTCGATGTGATTCATGTATGCCTGTCCCCATGGGTTAGTGCCGCTTTGGGTTCACGACTAGCCATGTCGGCCCGGGTTCTCTGTCATATGGATGCTAGCGACACTGTCATATACGTGAGCCAAAAGATGCAAACGGTGCTGGGCCATGGTAAGGCGACACCCGTGGGAATACCGTGCGTGAGGCCGCAAAGTGATATGAGGTGTTACCGGCTAGATCGATGTGACTTGGAATCGGGGTCCTGACAAATCGCCAAAGCCATTGCCGGGCACTGGTCTGGTAATGAGAAAATAGACTCGGAGTGGTCAGCAGATGGTTGTGCATATATACCAATAGAACTAACACACCATTTTTATTGTGTTACTTTCCTTTTCTTTTTTGGAAGGGGGGTGGTGGTTGGGGGTGGTTTTAGCGGGTGTACCTGTGAGGATGCATGTAGGAGCCTTCCTTCTCATGCACCTTAAAATGTCTTGAACAACCACTTGAATGAATCAGCATCCTCATCTCTTATCGTGGCAAAACCAAAGAATGTAGTCCGCAAGTGGTTGTTAGTTCAAACAAACACCCCAAGTGGCATATGGTACTTGTTGGTCTTATATGTTGTGTCAAACGTTACGCAGTCCCTCAAGTCCCGACACGCCTCGGTAGCTTGCGTTCGCCTGAATATGTTCTTAACTCTGTCGGACTCATCGAGTTGCATATCACGTAAGAATTCCTTGTTTATAGCTTTCATCTCCCTAAAGAAGTTGACAGTCTTTAGGACATCGCCCACATCATCAATCCTTGAATTCTTTGCTTTCCGCATATTAAAAGTTCATTGAAAATGCATGTTGAATCAAGGCCAGTCATGCGTTATGTGATATGTTTGTACCGACAGAGGAAAAAGACGAGGCGGTTTAGGGAGGAGACCAAGATTGTACTTACTGGTTAATCAGGTCTTTGGCATTCATTTCGAGGAAGTAGCTACCAGGGTCATCACCGCCTGAATGCTCATGATTTGCGCGTGTTCAATGCCTTTGAAGCGCAAGTACTTGACGACTCCAAGATTGTTTTGTCAAAGTTTTTGTGGGAGTGCAAGAAGACAAGCATTTCTGCGGTGAGCTGTAGCCTGTTGTTGTGTTCCCATACTATCTCTTTTACGACAAATGTTCCATCCTTTTCCTTCTTCAGCCTCATTTAGCCCCGAAGTTAGTTCTGGCTGTCATCTTGTTATGTTGTCTATTTGCTTCAGACACCTTTGATTCATAAACTCCATGGCACGTGCAATAAAGGTAGGCTCTGGTCTTAAACTTGGGGCCTTCCCTGACAACAAAACCAGCGTGCTTCACATATACGTTGTAGAAGTTCTTACTTTCTTCGTAAGTTTCAAACCTCATCTCGAGCCTTGGCAGAACATAAGCTTCAATGTCAGGTGGCTGCACACAACAGTGACCAAACAAAAATGTTAGATGGGGTGGTCATAGCACCATGGTATGGACTGTGCTTGTATTTTATTTCTATATGGATACTTACATGTGTATAGCTCTGCGCTGCCTCTGGTGTTTGTTGTTCTCCCTGGTTTATGGGCGCCGGTGGTGTCACCCTTGGCACATGCAGCAACGCATCTCTTGAGGGAGCAACGATGGCGAAGATCTCCGTCTCGCTGTACCTGGACGTCTCTCCTCGATTCATTGTGATGTTGCTCCTGCCTATATGGCTCATATCTTGTACTTTTGAACCTGCTAGAGTGGCCAAAATTTCTGTCTTGTTGCCCTGGTCTTCCGTCAGAACTGCTTTTGCAGACGGATGATTGATGTTGACGGAGCGATTGGTGGAAGCCTTCTTGCAACCCATCCACGGCTTCTCGTCCTAGGCTTTTTGCATCTTACCGGGAAGGAAAACGTTTGTTGTTGGTGATATTGTTGGCCTAGTTGCAACCCAGCAGCGGCAAAGCTTGCATTCCTAGACATTGCTGTTTGCTGTATAGAAGGACCTGTCCGTGCTTCTGATGATTGTGGTGTATCTTCAAATCTGCCTGTACTGTTGAAATATCCAGGCGGTATTTCTGGTGTTACCCAACCAGGTGGTGCCCCATATCTATTTTGCTCATCAAATGCTTGCTGCGTGCGCTGCCTTGCATGCTTCTGCAAACAACATTCAATTTTTTTTGTGATTAATCTGGTTTCATTTTCAGTCGAACTGATGAACGTTCATGTTCAAAACACGGATGTATTGATGCTCTTTTTTAGCACTGTTTTGTAAACTGGACATTGAACTCATGCATGACTTCTCCTCTGTTTCTTCGTAATTTATGCAACTACACTAGAAGTACTCCTAGTTTATGTATCATTGAACTTACTGTGTAACTGTGGCACTCTCTCGTCACTATCTACCTGGACTGACGCTGATGTTTAATTTTTTTTAACTTGAACTGGAGATAGCATATTAGATGCACTGATAGTAACCTCGACATCCTAATCGTGCATCAATGCATATACATTACAAGTACTGCTAGCTTATGTATCACTGAACTTATTGTGTAGCAATTTTATATATTTTTTGGTAATAGTTTTGTTACTCGTTCGAACTGACGCAATTACATGACTTGTACTCTTAGGAATAACAACATACAACTCTCAGCGGTAGCTGAACCTTGTCACTATACCTGGACTGACGCATATGTTTAATTTTTTAACTTGCGGCGACAATGCATATTAGATGCAATCGACAAGAACCTCGACATCCTAATTGTGCATCAAGTGGCGGGGTGTCAATGAACGATGCTAGCATTTGCAATGTACCATCGGGTTCTTCTTCATAGCAGGATCGACGAATCGATGGAGTGACACAAACGTGGGGAGCGTACATTACCTCCGGTATCGTCTTCTTCTTCTACCTCTCGTGGGCGTCTTCTTGGCATGTTCTTGCGGCGGCACCATTGACGCAGCACCTGCTTGTGGTGGACGTCCCGCTAAGAGGTTCGTTGAGGAAGCACCTTGCGGGGATAACTGCCCCGGAGAAGGAGACCCGGCGACGGAGAGAGGCGGGGATGACTGCCCCGGAGAAGGAGGCGGGGATGACGGCTCCGACGATGGATCCAGCGATGGAGGGAGGCAGGAGGTGGGGATGACGGCTCCGACGATGGATCTGACGACGGAGAGAGGCAGGAGGCGGGGATCACGTCCCTGTCGATGGATCTCGCGGCGAGCGAGACAGAGGAGGGGATCACGACCCGGCGATGGATTCGGCGACGGAGGGAGGCAGGAGGCGGGATGACGACCCGACGATGGATCCGGCGGCGAAGGAAGGAGGAGGCGGCGGCGGATCCGCCGCCGGCCAATCACGGCGCGCTGGCTCCCTCGCTTCGGCTGCCGCCGTCGCTTCGCTTCGCGCATGACGGCTGCCTCCGGCGGTTGGAAGCTGGTCGGATTGGGGCTGGGTCGGTCGTAGACGCGTCGCGCCTTATAGGGGGCGAGGGTAACAGAATAATATTCTGTTACCGGTAACAGAATAGTCCAGCCCATATATATATATCAGGATCTTTTCCAACACAATGTGCTTGCCAAAGGATAAAATGTAAAAAGGAAAGGTGAAGATCACCATGACTCTTGCATAAGGCATAAGACAAAAATAAAAGATAGGCCCTTCATAGAGGGAAGCAGAGGTTGTCATGTGCTTTTATGGTTGGATGGACGAAATCTTAATGCGAAAGAACGTCATTTTATGTTGCCACTTGTGATATGGACCTTTATTATGCAGTCCGTCGCTTTTATTGCTTCCATATCACAAGATCGTATAAAGCTTATTTTCTCCACACTAATAGATCATACATATTTAGAGAGCAATTTTTATTGCATGCAACAATGGAAACTTACTTGAAGGACCTTACTCAATCCATATGTTGATATAGTGGACTCTCATGGAAAAAACAGTTTTAAGGATATTTGAAAGCACAAGTAGTATCTCTACTTGGTGCAACAAGTTTGGGTAGCATGAGGGGGAAAGGCAAGCTCAACATGTTGGATGATCCATGACAATATACTTTATTTTGGATATAAGAAAACATAACCCATTACGTTGTCTTCCTTGTCCAACATCAACTTTTAGTATGTCATATTTTAATGAGTGCTCACAATCATAAAAGATGTCCAAGATAGTATATTTATATGTGAAAACCTCTCTTTCTTTATTACTTCCTATTAATTGCAACGATGACCAAAACTATGTTTGTCAACTCTCAAGAACTTTTATTCATCATACTCTTTTATATGTGAAGTCATTACTCTCCATAAGATCATTATGATCTCTTTAATTCTTTTTATTCTTTCTTTTATTCCCTCAAGATCATAGCAAGATAACCAAGCCCTCTACTCAAAACTAATCTTTATTATATATAGCTCACGGACTCGATTGCATAGAAGGATCATAAAGCAAAACTCAAAACTAAATCATACTAAAACTTTATTCTACTAGATCAAGATATTACCAAAAGGATCGAACTTAGAAAAACGGTAAAGGTAGGAGTGTGATGGTGATACGATACCGGGGCACCTCCCCCAAGCTTGGCAGTTGCCAAGGGGAGTGCCCATACCCATGTATTTATGTCTCTTTCTTCTGAGGTGGTGATGATGGAGTTGTTGATGATGTAGGCTTGTCGTCCAACATCGAGCGTAGGTGGTTCTCCAATTTATGAATAATACCCCTGAGTGCGGTGATATGCTCTTGCAACAGAATATTTTCATGAGTTAGATACTTGTTCTGCACCCGAACTATTTCAATCATATTGAAAGCTTCAATTTCAGTAGGGGTAAGAAGATTGTAATGAGGTTGAAGGGTGTCTTCTTCCTCTGCTGCCGAAGCTTGATCCTCCATGGCCTTCTTGGTCCTATCATCCTTGTTGATCTTCCCGGGTTCTTCTCTCTTCAGCGCCATCTTCATTAGCCAAGCATCGTCGCCCTCATTGTTGGAGAAGGGGGATGACATGATGCCTCGCCTTGACAACTCTGGCAGAAAACAGCTCGAAACAAAAGCAGAGGATATTTGCGTGGTACAGTGGTCAAAACCTTTGGCAGATTATATAATGAATTTTTACCGACCAAAAGAAGTATCGTGCAAGAAAATAGAGTCCGGAGGGCACACGAGGTGCCCACGAGGCAGGGGGCGCGCCTAGGGGGTAGATCGCGCCCTCCACCCTCGTGGATGCCTCGTGTCCCTTTCGGACTACTTCTTATTTTCCTATTTTCTTAAATATTCCAAAACAGAGAAAAATTTCTATTAGAACTGTTTTGGAGTCGGTTTACGTACCGTACCACATACCTATTCCTTTTCGGAGTATGAAACATTCTGGAAAGTGTCCCTTATGTATTCCTACGGGGTCACGGTTTCAATAACATTAGTTTCAACATTTATTGGATTACCATAGATATAATGTTTGATTCGTTGACCGTTCACCACCTTTGGATTTGTGCCTTCGAAGTTGTTGATTTTTATGGCACCGACACGATAGACCTCCTCGATAACGTAAGGACCTTCCAATTTAGCGAGAAGTTTTCCTGCAAAAAATCTTAAACAGGAGTTGTATAACAAAACATAATCACCTACGTTAAACTCACACTTTTGTATCCTTTTGTCATGCCATCTTTTAACTTTTTCTTTAAACAGTTTGGCATTCTCATAGGCCTGGGTTCTCCACACATCAAGTGAGCTAATGTCAAATAACCTCTTCTCACCGGCAAGTTTCAAATCATAATTGAGCTCTTTAATGGTCCAATATGCCTTATGTTCTAGTTCGAGAGGTAAGTGACATGCTTTTCCATAAACCATTTTATACGGAGACATACCAATCGGATTTTTATATGCAGTTCTATAGGCCCATAATGCAACATCAAGTTCTTTGGACCAATTCTTTCTAGATCTATTAGTAGTCTTTTGCAAAATTCATTTAATTTCCCTATTAGTCAATTCTACTTGACCACTAGATTGTGGATGATATGGAGACGCAATTCTATGATTAACATCATACTTAGCAAGCATTTTATGAAAGGAACCATGAATAGAATGTGAACCACAATCAGTCATTAAAAATCGAGGGACTCCAAACCTCGGAAAAATAACTTCTAAGCATCTTAATAGAGGTGTTATGATCAGCACTACTAGTTAGAACAGCCTCTACCCACTTAGTAATGTAATCAACAGCAACTAAAATATGTGTATACCCATTAGAGGAAGGAAACGGTCCCATATAATCAAAGCCCCAAACATCAAATGGTTCAATAACAAGTGAACAGTTCATAGGCATTTCTTGACGTCTACTAATATTACCAATTCTTTGACATTCATAACAAAATAAAACAAACTTATAGGCATTTTTAAAAAGAGTAGGCCAATAAAAACCAGATTGCAATACCTTATGCGCAGTTCTATCTCCAGCATGGTGTCCTCCATAAGCCTCGGAGTGACACTTGCGTAGGATCTGTTCCTGTTCATGCTCAGGTACACAACGTCTAATAACACCATCTACTCCTTCTTTATAAAGGTGAGGGTCATCCGAGAAGTAATGTCTTAAATCATAGAAGAACTTTTTCTTTTGCTGGTATGTGAAACTAGGTGGTATGAATTTAGCAACAATGTAATTAGCATAATCAGCATACCATGGAGCAGTACGAGAAGCATTTATGACAGCTAATTGTTCATCAGGAAAGCTATCATCAATAGGTAGTGGGTCATCAAGAAAATTCTCTAACCTAGACAAGTTGTCTGCAACGGGGTTCTCAGCTCCCTTTCTATCAATAATATGCAAATCAAATTCTTTTAGCAAGAGAACCCATCTAATAAGTCTAGGTTTAGCATCTTTATTTTCCATAAGGTACTTAATAGCAGGATGATCAGTGTGAACAGTTGTAACGCCCGGATAATCATGCTACAGTAATCTCACGTTGATGGTGCCACATCACCTCTGTCACTGTAGTTAATCTCGGGTTAATTCAAAACCGTTTCGAAATTCAAATGCAAGTTGATGTCAACAATTAAAGTTTTCAAAAGTTGAAACAAAAATGTTCGGACAATGCCAAATATGGCATAGGCAATTATGGTGTAGATGACACAAAATTATAAATTACTTAAATGCCCAAATTAAATAGAACAGAACAAAAAAAAAGAAAAGGAAAAGAAAGGGAAAAAGAAGAAAACCCCCCGTTCCCCCCTGGGCCGAAAGGCCCAGCTAGCCAGCAGCCAGCCACCCAACTGCCCAGCTCCTCCCGACCGCACCTCTCCCCTCCTCGGTTCCAGATCACTTCTGAGCACGGTCGCCACCGGAACCCCTCGCCGGCGCCGCGGGGGGATAAGATCGCCAGCGCCCCCCTCCCTCCTCGATCCCGCCTCCCACTCGCCCCCACGCTCGCCCTCGGCCCCCGCGCCTCTCCCTCTCCCCTCCAGATCCATCTCCCCCTCGTTCCCCACCGCAACCGAGCGCCACCATGGCCTCGCCGCCATGAATCGCGCGGCCACATTCACCGCCTCGCCACGCCTGCTTGTCCGTCATCACCGTCGTCGTCTTCCTCGTCGACCGGTGGCCTAAGCTGGAGCTGGGGAGCCCCGAATCAATGGATCCCCTTCGCCCACATCTCCGGCTACCTCGTTCTTCCTCATCTCCGGCGCCGGCCTCTGCTGCTACTAATCCGTCACGGGCCTACGTGTGAGCCGCACGGTGAGCCCTCCCTCCTCCTGCTCCTCCCCGTTGTCTCCCGCACGCGTTATAGCTAGCTCGGTGTCGCGCCCGAGAGCTCACCGCCTGCCGGTCGCTTCGCCGCCGTGGCCTTGGCCTCTGTCGTGCTCGCCTGAGCACGGCATCATGCTCCTGATGCTCACAGGAGCCCAACGCGCACGCGAACACTTCCTCCCGTGCCTCCTAGCATGTTTCCCGTCAGGGACCCGACCGCGTCTCCGCCTGCGCTCGTCGCCGGCAGCCATCCGGTGACCCTTTCGTCCCGGCTTGTGCGTTATTGCTCAAGCGCTGCTGAAGGCTTCGCCCCGCCCTTCTGGTCGCCCGATAGCACGCCGCATCGCCCATCCCCCCTCACGGTCGAACTCCGGCGTCCGCCTCTCCGTTCGCTGGCGATAGCTCCGGCGACCTCGGGACGAACCACCACCACCACTAGATGTGCCTCTTCGCGCTTGTTCGAACGAGCCTAGGCGCGCATGGATCCGTGCCCTGTGCGCAAATTCCGGCGAACTCCGGCGGGTCGGCGCCGTGCTTTTGGTCGCCGGCGGCGAGAGCCTGCCCTGCTGACCTGGCACCTCGGGTCCCACCACCTGGGCCACAGACTGGTGGGCCCAGGTCCCCCTGTTGACCAGTTGACTGAGTCAACTGTTGACTGGACCGCCCCTGTCTCGCTGACCTATAGGCCCCACCTAAATAAACAAATAATAATAAATAGATAATTTGATAATTTATTAAATTAATTAATTAAACACAAACCTCTCACTGACTACCGGGCCCCACCTGCTAATTAACCCATTTAGTTAGGTTAAACCCCCCCTGTTAGTGTCCTAACAATGACATGTGGGTCCGACTGGACCCACATGTCTGGTTTGACTGGTCAACCGACCAGTTGACCTGCTGACATCACTCGATGTCATGCCCGCGTCATCATGTACTGCTCGGATAATGTTCAATTAAATAACTAATCAAAATCGAAAATGATTTAAATCTTTAGAAAATCATATCTTTTATTCTGTAACTCGGATGAAAAAACTTTGTACATGAAAGTTGATCAGAACGACGAGACGAATTAGAATATGCAGCCCGTTCGTCCGCCACACATCCCTAGAATAGCAAACATGCAACTTTCCCCCTCCGGCTCCTCTGCCCAAAAACGCGAAACCCCGGGGATACTTTCGCGGATGCTTCCGCCCTTCGCCGGTATCACCTACTACCGCGTTAGGGCACGCCTAGCAACACGCCTTGTCATGTCATGCATAGTCATGCATTTGTTTGAATTGTATTTATTGTTTCTTCCCCCTCTTCTACCGCTAGACTACGAGATCGACGCTGCTTTGCTGCTGAAGACGACTCACGGAGTTGACAACCCTCTCTCTTGCCGAGCAACCAGCAAGCCCCCTTGATCACCGGATATCGCCTATTCTAGTCTATACTGCTTGCATTAGAGTAGTGTAGCATGTTACTACTTTCCGTTATACCTATCCTGATGCATAGCCTATCCTCGCTACTACTGTTGTTACCTTTACCTGCAATCCTACTTGCTTAGTATAGGATGCTAGTATTTCCATCTGTGGCCCTACATTCTTGTCCATCTGCTGTGCTATACTATCGGGCCGTGATAACTCGGGAGGTGATCACGGGTATATACTATATACTTATACATGATACATGTGGTGACTAAAGTCGGGTCGGCTTGTGGAGCACCCGCGAGTGGATCTTTGAGGCGGAGCGACAGGGCAGGTTGGGGCTACCTGGGTGAGAGGTGGGCCTAGCCCTGGTCGGCATTCGCGGATACTTAACACGTTTAACGAGATCTTGATATTTGATCTGAGTCTGGCCATTTGGTCTATACGCACTAACCATCTACGTGGGAGTAGTTATGGGTATCCCGGCGTCATGGTATCAGCCGAAGCACTTCGCGACGTCAAGGATCGGTGGCGGCTACCAATTGGAATGTAGGCCTGCTCTTGTATTAAGGGGGCTAGTTCTGCTTTCGGCCGCCCACGCAACGTGCAGGTGTGCATTGGGCGATGGGCCCAGACCCCTGTGCGCTTAGGTTTAGACCGGCGTGCTGGCCTCTCTGTTGTGCCTAGGTGGGGCTGCGACGTGTTGATCTCCCGCGGCCGGGCATGACCCAGAAAAGTGTGTCCGGCCAAATGGGATCAAGCGTGTTGGGTTATGTGGTGCACCCCTGCAGGGAAGTTAATCTATTCGAATAGCCGTGATCTTCGGTAATAGGACGACTTGGAGTTGTACCTTGACCTTATGACAACTAGAACCGGATACTTAATAAAACATACCCTTCCAAGTGCCAGATACAACCCGGTGGTCGCTCTCTCGTGGTTACGAGGAGGGATCGCTGGTAGGATTATTGCTATGTGATGCTACTTGGAGGACTTGATCTACTCTACGCTACATGCTGCAAGGCGGAGGCTGCGAGCGTAGTCTTGACAGGATTAGCTATCCCCTCTTATTCTGTTATTCGCATTCAGTCCACCGATATGGCCCTTTACACATATATCCATGCATATGTAGTGTAGCTCCTTGCTTGCGAGTACTTTGGATCAGTACTCACGGTTGCCTTGTTCCCCCTTTTCCCCCTATCTCTACTCGATTGCTGTGACCAGACGATGGAGCCCAGGAGCCAGACGCCACCGACGATGACGACTACTACACTGGAGGTGCCTACTACTACGTGCAGCCCGCTGACGACGACCAAGAGTAGTTAGGAGGATCCCAGGCAGGAGGCCTGCGCATCTTTCGATCTGTATCCTAGTTTGTGCTAGCCATCTTATGGCAACTTGTTTAACTTATGTATGTACTCAGATATTGTTGCTTCCGTTGACTCGTTTATGATCGAGCACTTGTATTCGAGCCCTCGAGGCCCCTGGCTTGTATTATGATGCTTGTATGACTTATTTATGTTTTAGAGTTGTGTTGTGATATCTTCCCGTGAGTCCCTGATCTTGATCGTACACATTTGCATGCATGATTAGTGTACGATTGAATCGGGCGTCTGAAGTTGGTATCGAGCCGATTGCTGAGGAATCCCCTTCCACACTCCTTGGCCGAAGTCGAGTCTAGACTTTACAAAACTTTTACTAACATGGCTGTGCGGCCCATGGGCCCACGTCGCCATTGGGTGGTACTAGGATCTTTTACTCCTCGACCTTTACTCTGGGACTCTGAACTCTCTTCTACTCGGGTTAAATGAATTTACTAACTAACACTCGGATACCGTGACCACATTTACCCCAAAGTTGGATAAAGCCATAGTTATTCCTTGGAATTGTATTTTGATCAATTTCCACACTGTCATTTGACTCCTTTGAAACATCTTTGTTTTCAGATGGAACCCACGAGGCAGGTCGTGCGCCATACGACGGCCATTGGTGCCTCGGGATCACCTGCGGTGCTAGCAGAGATGATGACCTATCTGGGTTATCGCTGGCACCCTGAGTACACCGTCTCTATGGTGTACCAGGACTTTAACTAGGAGCGGTATCGTGCCATCGTCCACCTCTACTCTCGGGAGTATGACTCCACTACTGTGCTGCACACCGCCCATGGTGTTGGAGTGACCATCGATATGGCAGTTCACAATGCTGCTTATGCTGCTCTTACCAGTCTTCATGGAGAGTATCGGGAGTTGGACACCTCCCCCTTCAGGCACATTGCTATTGCATCCGATGTTGGTGCGAAGGGTTACTACACTGCTTCCTACTCCACTGTCACCCGAGAGCCCTTCTACCATCAGAACTTTGTTCTGCATGCTGATGGGCTGGATCGAGCTAACCGAGCTCTTCGCCACGAGTTGTACACCACCCGTCAGCACCTTTACCGTGCTCTGGCGCTGTTGCACCCCTTTGTCCGTTCCAGAGAGCTGCCGTGTTCTGCGATCTACCCAGCTAGGACCGTGATGCCCCAGGGTGTCGGATGGCCAGATGTGGGAGGCTACTCTCCCGCACTTGGCCCTCTTCTACCACCTGAGCGTCGGGTTCTGCACCAGAGTATCCGCGGCCCCCAGGTCACTGACGTGGAGGACTATCCGCTGCCGCACTACCAGCTTTCAGGCTACAGCTACCTCCGCAGTACCGCGTGGGACTGATGTAGGCTTGTTTGTTAAGTGTTAGATGCATTCATCGCGAGCCTGCGTGCCGCCTATGATGTCTTAGTCTATGTACTGAACTCTGTGTACCGAACTCTATGCATGATCCCTTTTGTATGATATGCCGACTACTATGTAGTTTCTATCGTGCTGCTTTCATTATGCATGTTTCATCATGAATGATTCTTGTCCTTTGCAAATTTCTCAAATGCTGAACTACCCCTGTTATATATTAGCAGGATGGTTAGACCAGCTGGTCGTGGTCGTGGTGGCAACTTCCCACCACCGCCTGAGTACATGGCTGGTATGATCCAACAGCTTGAGATGAATCGCCAGTTCATGGAAAACATGATGGCTCAGTTTCCTCGCCCCAATATGAACCAGCAGCCAAACACAGTAACTCTGCAGGATTTCATGCGCCTGAACCCAACTGTGTACCGTAGCTCAACTCAGCCGCTGGATGCTGATGACTGGCTCCGTGACATCACCTATGAGATGGAGTCTGCTGATGTAGCCCCTGCCAGCTATATCACCTTTGCTTCCTTCTTCTTGAAGGGACCCGCAGCTCAATGGTGGGACAGCCACAGCGTACTCCGCCAGCTTGGAACAATCATCACCTGGCCGACTTCCAAGCTACTTTCGTGCCGCTTCATCCCTCAAGGAGTCATGGACCGAAGAAGCGTGAGTTCATAACCTCACCCAAGGCAACAAGACTGTTGAAGCTTATCGGAGAGTTTCGGACTTGTCTCGCTATATTTGAAGAGGACATTGCAAGCGATGCACGCAGACAAGAGAAGTTCCGTGATGGCCTTCAAGTCGACATCAAGCTCGCACTTCGGTGCACGACTTTGCTGATTTCGCCACCTTGGTGAACAAAGCTATCAATGTCGAAACTGCTCTGCAGGAATACCGAGCTCTAACAAAGAACCGTGACACGGCTCATCTTCGCCCGTCCTCGCAGAAGCGCAAGATATGGATTCCCAACAGCATGTACCGGCCGAATGCACCTGCCCCAAAGGCGAGCTATCTCGCACCTCGTCGCCTACTCCTCCCACTAGGCAGCCAAGGCTTCCAGCTCCACCACCCCAAGCTCCTGTTCCCACTCCCAATAATGGTCTGTGCTACAAGTGTGGTCAATCAGGTCACCGTGCTAGGGATTGCAATCAGAATCAGAATCAACTGGCACTTCCCGCAACTGGCCGTGGAAGCAACCAACCCCGCAGCAACAATGCCAAGCCTTATGGTCGAGTTCATGCCAACCACGTTGATCTGAACGAAGCTCAAGACCAGCCTGCTACTGTGATGGGTACACTCCTAGTAAATTCAGTACCTGCATCCATTTTATTTGACAGAGGTGCATCGCATTCATTCATGTCTGAAGATTTTGCATGCTTGCACGACATTAAATGTGAGGACATGAACGCTTCGCTATTAGTGCACACACCTGCGGGCCAATGTCGAACCTCCATGATTTGCAACGACGTCCCCGTTGAAATTGAAGGACTGGAATTCCTTGTCTCCCCCATCGTACTGAAGTCATGTAGCATTGACCTCATTCAGGAATGAATTGGTTAAAAGCGATATCGCTTCCATAGTTTGCGCCACTAAGACCGTCCATCTGCTACACCCTTCAGATGAAATAGTCACTTACCAAGCTCATCTGGTGCAAAATGCCGAGGCACGGCTTTATGCCTTGAATGCATTGAACGCTGCACCACTCGAGGGTATTGAAAACATTCCGTCGTCGTGAATTCCTCGGCGTCTTTCTGAAGAACTTCCAGGATTCCCCGCTAGAGCTGTCAATTCATCATCGACTTGAAACCGGCACCACTCCTATAGCCGACCCTACAAGATGCCGCCGCATGAACTCCTTGAGCTTAAGGAGGAAATCGACAAGTCTCTTCGAAGTGGTTTCATTCGCTCAAGTTGCTCTCCTTGGGGAGCACCTTCTCTCTTTGTCAAGAAGAAGGATGGGACAAACCAATTGGTCCAAGAATACCGTCCTATAAACCAAGCTACCATTCAGAATAAGTATCCTCTTCCTCGGATCAATGATCTTTATGATCAACTGGCTGGTTCATCAGTGTTCTATAAACTCGACTTGAGGTTGGGTTACCACCAGATCCGTGTTCGTGAAGAGGATATCCCAAAGACCGCCTTTGTGACTCGTTATGGTTCATACGAGTACACCGTCATGTATTTCGGCTTAACCAATGCTCCAGCCACCTTCTCTCGCCTGATGAACTATATATTCATGGATTACCTCGAAAAGTTCGTCGTGGTTTATCTGGATGATATCCTGGTATTTTCCAAGAATGAAGAAGAGCATGCTGAACATCTTCGTCTTGTGCTGGAAAAGCTACGAGAGCATCAGCTATACGCCAAGTTCTCCAAATGTGAATTCTGGCTTCACGAAGTGACCTATCTCGGGCATCTCATCTCTAAGGATGGTATTGCCATCAACCCTGAACGAGTTCAGGCTATTCTTGACTGGACTCCTCCGAAGAATGTCAAGAAAGTCAGAAGTTTTCTCGGTCTCGCCAGCTATTGTCGTCGATTCGTCGAGAACTTCTCCAAGATTGCCAGGCCTCTGACTAACCTATTGCATAAGGGCGTCAAGTTCCAATGGAAAGACAAATGTCAGGAAAGCTTCCAGGCACTCAAAGTCAAGTTGACTTCTGCCTCAGTACTAGCTCCACCTGATACTAAGAAGGACTTCATCATTTACTGCGACGCTTCCCGTCAAGGATTAGGCTGTGTCCTAATGCAGGAGCGCAAAGTGATTGCCTATGCCTCTCGACAATTGCGCCCTCACGAAGAGAACTACCCAGTTCACGACCTCGAGCTTTCTGCTGTTATCCATGCACTGAAACAGTGGCGACATTACCTTCTCGGTAATCGTTGCGAGATCTTCACCGACCACCAAAGTCTGAAGTATATGTTTACTCAGCCAGACCTGAACCTCCGTCAGCAGAGATGGATGGAGATTGTTGCAGACTTTGACTTGGGTATTTCCTATACACCAGGCAAGGCTAATGTAATGGCTGATGCCTTAAGCCGCAAGTCTTACTGCAACCACCTCCAGATTCACAAAGTTCAACCCTCACTTGTTGAAGAATTCAGAAAGCTGAACCTCCATATTGTTCCTCCGGGTGCACTCGCTCCCCCTCCTGAGGAGTTTCGCAAGATGAATCTCCGTGTTGTTTCCCAAGGTTCCCTCTATACCCTGGCTGTCGATCCCGATCTCGTCAGCTCCATCAAGACAATACATGGATATGACTCTGAAGCCCACAAGATTAAGCACGACCTCAAAGAAGGAAAGCCCTCATTCTTCACTATTGCTGATGATGGCGCCTTGTACTTCAAAGGCCGCATAGTGGTGCCGTGTAAGGAGAAAAACCTAAATATGACTCAGAAAGTCATGAAAGAAGCTCATGATATGCCTCTATGTATCCATCCTGGTAGTACAAAGATGTACCAGGACATTCGACAAAGATTCTGGTGGTCTAATATGAAACAAGATATTGCTCGTTATGTTGCTGAGTGTGACGTTTGTCGTCGTATCAAAGCAGAGCATCAAAGGCCTGCTGGAACTCTGCAACCTATCTCTATTCCTGAATGGAAATGGGACCATGTTGAAATGGACTTCGTCACGGATTTCCCAAGTCGCAAAAAGGTAATGGCGCTATTCTTGTCGTCATTGACCGCTTTCTAAAGTTGCACATTTTACGGCGGTCAAAGAAACGATCACTGCTAGTCAGCTTGCAACTCTCTATATGTCCGTAATTGTTTCACTTCATGGTATTCCTTTGGTTATCGATTCGGACCGTGGCAGCTTATTCACTTCAAGATTACGGGCAAGTTTCCAAGAAGCTATGGGGACTCACTTATCTTTCGAGATGCGTTTCATCCATGATCACAAGGGCAAGTTGAACGTGTCAACCAAATTCTCGAAGACATGCTTCGAGCTTGTGTTATTTCCTTCGGCAAGAAATGGGAGGAATCTCTCCCGTATGCTGAGTTCTCTTATAATAATAGCTATCAAGCTAGTCTGAAGATGGCCCCGTTTGAATTGTTATATGGACGAAAGTGCCGAACCCCTCTGAACTGGTCAGAAACTGGGGAACGTCCACTCTTCGGTCCATATATTATCCAACATGCCGAAGAACAAGTCCGCATTATTCGCGAGAATCTCAAGACTGCTCACTCGCGTCAGAAGAGTCAGTATGACCGTAAGCATAAGGACATGGTCTATCAACCTGGCGAAAAGGCCTATCTTCGAGTTACACCAATGAAGGGTGCTCACCGCTTCGGGATTAAGGGCAAGCTAGCTCCTCGCTATATTGGCCCATTCACTATTCTCGAAAGGCGTGGAAAAGTGGCATATCAAGCTGGAGCTTCGCGAACCTTTATCAGTTCACGATGTGTTCCACGTGTCACAGCCCGCCGATGCTTCAAGGAACCAATCGAGCGATGGATCATGAAGTGCTCAATTGCAACAGGACCTCTCCTATAAAGAGCATCCGGTCCGCATTCTCGACCAAGCTGAACGCCACACACGTCGGAAGCGATCAAGTTCCTCAAGGTTCGATGGTCGCACCATTCGAAGATGAAGCCACTTGGGAGCGAGAGGATCGTCTGCGTGATGAATACCCGCACTCTTTCCTGCTACCTCCTAAATCTGGGACGAGATTTCTTGTAATGGAGGAGATTTTGTAACGCCGGATAATCATGCTACAGATGTCGACGTTGATGGTGCCACGTCACCTCATCATCAGTAGTTAATCTCGGGTTAATTCAAAACCGTTTCGAAATTGAAATGCAAGTTGATGTCAACAAATAAAGTTTTCAAAAGTTGAAACAAAAATGTTCGGACAATGCCAAATATGGCATAGGCAATTATGGTGTAGATGACACAAATTTATAAATTACTTAAATGCCCAAATTAAATAGAACAGAACAAAAAAAAGAAAAGGAAAAGAAAGGGAAAAAGAAGAAAACCCCTCCCCCCTGGGCCGAAAGGCCCAGCTAGCCAGCAGCCAGCCACCCAACCGGCCCAGCTCCCCGCACCGCACCCTCTCCCTGTTCCTCGGTTCCGCGCCGCTACAGGGCACGGTCGCCACCGGACCCCCTCGCCGGCGCCGCGGGGGGATAAGATTGCCAGCGCCGCCCGCCTCCTCGATCCCGCCTCCCACTCGCCCCCACGCTCGGCCTCGGCCCCTGCGCCTCTCCCTCTCCCCTCCAGATACATCTACCCCTCGTTCCCCACCGCAACCGAGCGCCGCCATGGCCTCGCCGCCGTGAATCGCGCGGCCACAGTCACCGCCTCGCCGTGCCTGCGTGTCCGTCATCACCGCCGTCGTCTTCCTCATCGACCGGTGGCCTCACTGAGCCGGGAGACCGAATCAACGGATCCCTTCGCCCACATCTCCGCTGCCGCATTCTTCTTCATCTCCGCGCGGCCTCTGCTGCTACTAATCCATCACGGGCCTACGTGTGAGCCGCCGACGGTGAGCCCTCCGCCTCCTGCTCCTCCCGTTGTCTCCCTTGCACGCGTTATAGCTAGCTCGGTGTCGCGCCCGAGCTCACGCGCCGCCGATTCGCCGCCGCCGTGGCCATGGCCTCTGTCGTGTTTCGCTGAGCACGACATCGTGCTCCTGATGCTCACAGGAGCCCAACGCGCACGCGCACACTTCCTCCCGTGCCTCCTAGCGTGTTTCCTGTCGGGGACCCGGCCGCGTCGCCTCCCGTGCTCGTCACCGGCAGCCGTCCGGTGACCCTTTGGTCTCGGGCTTGTGCCGTTGTGCTCGCGCACGCGCGAAGGCTTCGCCCCGCCCTTCTGGTTGCCCGATAGCACACCGCATCGCCCATCCCCCATCACGGCCGAACTCCGGCGTCCGCCTCTCCGTTCGCCGGTGATAGCTCCGGCGACCTCAGGACGAACCACCACCACCACTAGATGCGCGTCTTCGCGCTTGTTCGAACGAGCCTAGGCGCGCATGGATCCGTGCCCTGTGCGCAAATTCCGGCGAACTCCGGCGGTTCGGCGCCGTGCTTTTGGTCGCCGGCAACGAGAGCCCGCCCTGCTGACCTGGCACCTTGGGTCCCACCACCTGGGCCACCGACTGGTGGGCCCACGTCCCCATTGACCAGTTGGTGAGTCAATGCGATTGGGCCGCCATCTCCACCGACCTATAGGCCCCACCTAAATAAACAAATAAAAATAAATAGATAATTTGATAATTAATTAAATTAATTAATTAAACACTAACCTCTCACCGACTCTAGGGCCCACTCGCTAATTAACCCATTTAGTTAGGTTAAACCCCCCGTTAGTGTCTCGACAATGACATGTGGGTCCCATGGACCCACTGTTCTGGTTTGACTGGTCAACCGACCAGTTGACCTCTTGACATCACTCGATGTCATGCCCGCGTCATCATGTCTTATTGCGGATAATGTTCAATTAAATAACTAATTAAAATCAGAAAATGATTTAAATCTTTAGAAAATCATATCTTTTATTCCGTAACTCGGATGAAAAAACTTTGTACATGAAAGTTGATCAGAACGATGAGACGAATTAGAATACGCAGCCAGTTCGTCCGCCACACATCCCTAGCATAGCAAACACGCAACTTTCCCCCTCCGGCTCCTCTGCCCGAAAACGCGAAACCCCGGGGGTACTTTCCCTGATGCTTCCCCCCTTCGCCGGTATCACCTACTACCGCGTTAGGGCACGCCTAGCAACACGCCTTGTCATGTCATGCATCGTCATGCATTTGTTTGCATTGTATTTATTGTTTCTTCCCCCTGTTCTATCGCTAGACTATGAGACGGACGTCGCCGCTGCTGCCCAGTACGACTACGGAGTTGACGACCCCTCTCTCTTGCCAGAGCAACCAGGCAAGCCCCCCCCCTTGATCACCAGATATCGCCTATTCTACTCTATCTGCTTGCATTAGAGTAGTGTAGCATGTTCTCGCTTTCGTTATACCTATCCCGATGCATAGCCTGTCCTTGCTACTACTGTTGTTACCTTTACCTGCAATCCTACTTGCTTAGTATAGGATGCTAGTATTTCCATCTGTGGCCCTACATTCTTGTCCGTCTGCTGTGCTATACTATCGGGCTGTGATCACTCGGGAGGTGATCACGGGTATATAATATATACTTATACATGATACATGTGGTGACTAAAGTCGGGTCGGCTTGTGGAGCACCCGCGAGTGGATCTTTGAGGCGGAGCGACAGGGCAGGTAGAGGCTACCTGGGTGAGAGGTGGGCCTGGCCCTGGTCGGCTTTCGTGGATACTTAACACGTTTAACGAGATCTTGGTATTTGATCTGAGTCTGACCATTTGGTCTATACGCACTAACCATCTACGTGGGAGTAGTTATGGGTATCCCGGCGTCGTGGTATCGGCACTTCGCGACGTGGCGTCGATCGAGCGGCACGCGCCGGATTGGAACGTAGGCCTGCTCTTGTATTAAGGGGGCTAGTTCTGCTTTCGGCCGCCCACGCAACGTGCAGGTGTGCATTGGGCGATGGGCCCAGACCCCTGTGCACTTAGGTGGGGCTGCGACGTGTTGACCCCTGTCCATAAGCTTTAATATTTCTTTTCTTACCACTTCTTTCATCTTAGGATTTAATCGTCGTTGGTGATCAACAACCGGTTTAGCGTCTTTCTCCAGTTTTATTTTGTGCTGGCATAGAGTGGGACTAATACCCTTAAGATCATCCAGAGTATATCCAATAGCAGCACTATGCTTCTTCCGAGTTTTCAATAATTTCTCTTCTTCCTGCTCTGAAAGATTTGCACTAATAATAACAGGATATATATTCTTTTCATCAAGATAAGCCTACTTAAGAGTATCAGGCAATGGTTTAAGCTTAAACACGGGATCACCCTTGGGTGGAGGAGGATCCCCTAGAATTTCAACAGGTAAGTTGTGTTTCAAAATAGGTCCCTGTTTAAAGAATACTTCATCTATTTCTCTTCTTTCATTCATAAACATATCATTTTCATGGTCTAGCAAATATTGTTCTAAAGGATCGTTAGGAGGCACGGCAATAGATGCAAGACCAATAATTTCATCTTTACTAGGCAATTTTTTATCATGGGGTTGTCTATGAAATTTAGCAAAATTAAAATCATGAGACATGTCCCCTAATCCAATATAAACGATATCCTTTTTGCAATCTATCCTAGCATTAACAGTATTCAAGAAGGGTCTACCAAATATAATGGGACAAAAATCATCTTGTGGGGAACCAAGAACAAGGAAATCAGTAGGATATTTAACTTTCCCACACAAGACTTCAACATCTCTAACAATCCCAACTGGTGAGATAGTATCTCTATTGGGAAGCTTATTAATTGTAACATCAATACCTTCTAACTCAGCAGGTGCAATATCATGCATAATTTCTTCGTATAAAGAATGAGGCATTGCACTCGCACTAGAACCCATATCACATAAGCCATTATAGCAATGATCTCTTATTTTATCAGAAATAACAGGCATGCCTACAACAGGTCTATGTTTATTTTTAGTATTGGGTCTAGCAATTCTAGCAGCTTCATCACAGAGTAAATAACATGCACATCTATATTATCAACCAAGAGATCTTTAACCATAGCAATACTAGGTTCAACTTTAATTTTCTTAGAGGTTTTGCGTGTTCTAATATTACTTTTGTTGACCACAGTTGAAGCTTTAGCATGATCCTTTATTCTAACAGGGAAAGGTGGTTTCTCAATATAAGTGGTAGGAACAATAGGATCAACATTATAAGTGATAGTCTTTTATTCAACTTTAATAGGTTCAACTACTTTTACTTCAATGGGGGGATGATATTTAAACCACTTCTCCTTAGGAAGATTAACATGAGTAGCAAATGATTCACAGAAAGAAGCTACTATCTTAGAGTTAATTCCATATTTAGTGCTAAATTCACGGAAAACATCGGTATCCATAAAAGATTTAACACAATCAAACTTAGGTGTTATACCTGACTCCTTACCTTCGTCGAGTACCCAATCTTCAGAGTTGCATTTAATTCTTTCCGATAAATCCCATCTGAATTCAATAGTCTTCATCATAAAAGAACCAGTACAAGAAGTATCGAGCACGGAGCGATTATTCAGAGAAAGCCGAGCATAAATTTTTTGAATAATAATTTCTCTTCAGAGCTCATGATTGGGGCATGAATATAACATTGACTTAAGACTCCCCCAAGCTTGAGTGATGCTTTCTCCTTCGCGAGGCCAAAAATTATATATATAATTACGATCATGATGAACTAGATGCATAGGATAAAACTTGTCATGAAATTCCAATTTGAATCGGTTGTAGTTCCATGATCCAATATCATCACATAGCCGAAACCATGTCAATGCCTTTCCCTTCAAAGATAAACGGAAGACCTTATTCTTGATAACATCCTCGGGCTTACCTGCAAGCTTAAATAATCCGCGAACTTCATCCTCATAGATTAGGTGCAAATCAGGATGCTATGTTCCTTCTCCTGTAAAAGGATTAGCTAGCAGTTTCTCTATCGTACCCGAAGGAATTTCAAAGTAAACATTTTCAGTAGGTTCAGTAGGTTAACGAGCAACTCTTTGCTCTACTGGTCAGGGTGAAGATACCCCAAACAAGCCCCTCAAAGGATTATGTTCCATAGTAACAAGTGATAGTAAATTTCAGCACACTATATAAAATTTTCCTTACCAAATTCCACCTACCAAAGGCGCTTCACTCCCCGGCAAAGGCACCAGAAAAGAGTCTTGATGACCCACAAGTATAGGGGATCTATCGTAGTCCTTTCGAAAAGTAAGAGTGTCGAACCCAACGAGGAGGAGAAGGAATGACAGGCGGTTTTTACTAAGGTATTCTCTGCAAGCACTGAAATTATCAGTAACAAATAGTTTTGTGATAAGGTAATTTGTAACAGGTAACAATTAATAAAAGTAAATAAGTTGCAGCAAGATGGCCCAATCCTTTTTGTAGCAAATGACAAGCCTGGACAAACTCTTAGATAAAGGAAAACGCTCCCGATGACACATGCTCATATGATTCGCGTTCGTTACTTTGATAATTTGATATGTGGGTGGACCGGTGCTTGGGTACTTCCCTTCCTTGGAGAAGCATCCCACTTATGATTAACCCCTATTGCAAGCATCCGCAACTCCAAAAAAAGTATTAAGGTAAACCTAACCATAGCATGAAACATATGGATCCAAATCAGCCCCTTACGAAGCAACACATAAACTAGGGTGTAAGCTTCTGTCACTCTAGCAACCCATCATCTATTTATTACTTCCCAATGCCTTCCTCTAGGCCCAAATAATGGTGAAGTGTCATGTAGTCAATGTTCACATAACACCAGTAGAGGAAAGACAACATACATCTCATCAAAATATCGAACGAATACCAAATTCACATGACTACTTATAGCAGGACTTCTCCCATGTCCTCAGGAACAAACGTAACTACTCACAAATCATATTCATGTTCATAATCAGAGGGGTATTAATATGCATAAAGGATCCGAACATATGATCTTCCACCAAATAAACCAACTAGCATCAACTACAAGGAGTAATCAACACTACTAACAACCCATAGGTACCAATCTGAGGTTTTGGGACAAAGATTGGATATAAGAGATGAACTAGGGTTTGAGAGGAGATGGTGCTGGTGAAGATGTTGATGAAGATTGACCCCCTCCCGATGAGAGGATCGATGTTAATGATGATGGTGATGATTTCCCCATCCCGGAGGGATGTTTCCCCGGTAGAACAGCTCTGCCGGAGCCCTAGATTGGTTTCGCCAGGTTCCGCCTTGTGGTGGTGGTGCTTCGTCCTGAAAGCTTGCTTCTGATTTTTTTTCCAGGGTGAAAGACTTCATATAGCCAAAGATGGGCACCGGATGCCTTCCAGGGGGCCCACGAGGCAGGGGGTGCGCCCAAGGGGGTAGGGAGCGCCCCCACCCTCGTGGACGGTGCGTGGCCCCCTCTGGTGCTTTCTTCACCCAATATTTTTTTATATATTCCAAAACGGACTTTCGTGGAGTTTCAGGACTTTTGGAGTTTTGCAGAATAGGTCTCTAATATTTGCTCCTTTTCCAGCCCAGAATTCCAGCTGCCGGCATTCTCCCTCTTCATGTAAACCTTGAAAAATAAGAGAGAATAGGAATACGTATTGTGACATAATGTGTAATAACAACCCATAATGCAATAAATATCGATGTAAAAGCATGATGCAAAATGGACGTATTAGCTGGCAGGCTGCTGAGTTGGTGCGGTGGCAGGGTCTTCACGAAGATCTGCATGCCACCACGTAGGTGCTTGACTAGTCGGCTTAGGAGCCACGTACTGCCATGTGGGTACCTGCTTAGTTGGTGGGTCGGCCGCTGAGCTGGGGCGGCGACGGGGCGGCAAGGCCTTGCCGCGGTTGTTGGTGTCAAAACCGACGGATCTCGGGTAGGGGTCCCGATCTGTGCGTCAAGGCTGATGGTAACAGGAAGCAAGGGACGAGATGTTTACCAGGTTGGGCCCTCTCGATGGAGGTAAAACCCTACTTCCTGCTTGATTAATATTGATGATATGGGTAGTACAAGAGTAGATCTACCACGAGATCGTAGAGGCTAAACCCTAAGAGCTAGCCTATGATTGTATGATTGTAATTGTGATCGGCCTTCTAAGGACCAACCTCTCCGATTTATATAGACACCGGAGAAGGCTAGGGTTTACATGGAGTCGGTTACAAGAAAGGAAACACAATATCCGGATCGCCAAGCTTCCCTTCCAAGCAATGGAGAGTCCCATCCGGACACGGTCTGAAGTCTTGAGTCTTGTATCTTCACGCTTCAATAGTCTGGACATTGTACACAGTCCAGCTATCCGGATACCCCCTAATCCAGGACTACCTCAGTAGCCCCTGAACCAGGCTTCAATGATGATGAGACCGGCGCGCAGTATTGTCTTCGGCATTGCAAGACGGGTTCCTTCTTCAAATACTCCAAAGTACCTGTTACGACGAATAGTGTCCGGCCTCCAATCAATGTTGTGCTCCTCGGCTTCAGTGCCTCAGTAATGACTATCTCCACGTGTCGAGCGAATGCGAGGAGTCGAGGCATCTTTGCATTTGCCACCCTCGATCCTCCGGGCTAACCGTCTATTTGAAGGGATGGGGATTCTCAGATCCAAACCTCACTCTCCCTCCCAGAGCTAGCATCCAACAGATTGCTCCGTGAAAAGCCATTCCAGCATGGCCGGCCGTCGCAGCTCTTCTGCTCGCCCTTCTCGTTCCAAGTCGGGGGATTGGGGAGAGTGTTCAGTTCCTCATAGCCATTTGATAGAGTTACAAACCCAAGGGTTTCTCCATCGGCGTTCATGGTCCCCGTCCGAGCTGGAATAGCCACTTACGACGGAGGGGAACAAGCTGAGGGATCTCCTAGCCCATCTCCGGAGGAGCGTATATGCCTCATCCCACATCTGCTGAGGGGCGTCGGGTTCCCTATCCATCCGTTTCTTCGCGGGCTCCTGGAGTTCAACGGCCTCCAGTTACATAATTTTACCCCTGCCTCTATTCTGCACATAGCGGGGTATGTTGCCCTTTGCGAGCTGTTTTTAGGCTGCGAACCACACTTTGGATTATGGAGGAAGCTGTTCTGCCTCGTCCCCCGCATCCAGGGGGAGTCCCTATGTCAAGTGGGCGGGGCCGAAGTATGGCGCATTGCCGAGACCGGATACCTGTCTGGCACTCCTGAGAAGGCACCAGAAAACTGGCCTTCAGAGTGGTTCTATATAGACGACGTCCCCCTTCCGGATCCAGTCCGGACAGGTCTCCCCAAGTTCAGCAATGCCCCGCCGAGGGCACGCCTAAGCTGGCGCCCCCGGGGCCCTCAAGAAGAGGACACAAGGGAAATATTCCTCCTGATGAACAGGATAAAGTTACTGGCCAAATCCGGACTGACGATAGTAGAGGTTATGGCGATATGCATAAGCCAGGGAGTGCAACCGCTCCAATATCGGGTGAGTCCCATGTGGCATTTCAACGGGGAAGACGACGCCACCCGCTGCGGCCGTAAGGGTCCAGACTCCGCTTCCGCTTTGGCAAGGATATTGTCCGACTTTTACAAAGGGGAAGAGGAGGAATTCCTTCGCATAAAAACGCGGGACAAATTCTCCATGTACAACCCCCCAGAGTGGGTAAGTTGCCATTTTTTTTCCCTGCTTTACTTACCCTAGCGTTCTTCTTCTTAGATTACTTGCATCAATGCTTCTGAGCAGGAACTAAGGAGGACCGTCGAAGGAATCTTCAGCCCCTCCCCGCAACCAGAGGACCCTGGAAGGTCTCTAGATCCGGGACTTAAAGTGGATCCGGATATCACTGTGGAGCTTGTCAACGGGGTATTCTGTCAAGCAAGCTGGGATGGCGCCATAGTGGCCATTACGACCGACTACCTTGGACTGCTCCCCGCGTCGTGTGTAAGCCGAACTAAAAAACCTTATCCTTCGAAGAGGACTCCTAATTTACCCTAGAGGCGTCGTTCTATTTGCAGAAATGATGGCCGGAGCGAGGGGCCGAGCCCCTAGGGACTCGTCAACCACGGGCGTCCGGATCAGGCAGGCTCAAGAGGAAGGTGGTGAGGGTTGACACACCGCTACAGAGGTAAAGTAATAACCTATCATGTAATTATAGAATTTGAAATATGAAAGCGCCCTTTGTGTCTGGCAGGAAGAGGAATAACCGGACTATATCCAGAGACCCTACCAATCACGCCTCCACCAGCCGGGTTCCAGAACCGGCTTCGGGGGCGGAGGCGGACACGGGGCCAGCACCGCATAGTTCCCCGACGGAGGATGCGGATATGCGTTCGGCCACGAACTCCGAAGTGGAGAGCGCCATGAATCACCGGCGCCGGAGGGCCGTGCTCCGGAACAACATCTTTTCCGAAGAGGCTTTTAATGCCTTCAATTCAGCGGACGCATACGTCCAAGCTGCTCGGGGCGGGCTTGCCCAAGCGACAAACCAGTATACCAAAGACATACGGGTAAGAAATTTTGATAAGTATGTATAGCAGTAGCCCCTGAGACTTAGAATAGTTGGGACAACTGTTTGAAGGATCAATATATGCCCAGGTCCTTGTGGACAAGAATGAACAATTAGCTCGAGAGGCAGACTAAGGCATAGCCTAGTGGTGGGAAGGGGCTGATGCCTTCCCACCCACCAAGGTTCAAGGCATGGTACTTGAAATTTGGGTTTGTTGCACCAATTATACTGTACGGGGTTCCCTTACAGTCTTTCTGTCAAAAAAAAACAATTAGCTCGAGAGCTGGAGGCATGCAAGGCCCAGCTAACTGATGCGGTAGCCAAGTTAGGGGGATCCCAGAAGGCCCCCTCTGGTAATATTTGTCTCCATTATACGCAGATGTACCAGTTAGTAATTGGCTGGTGCGGTTAATCTAACAGAAAATTCTGCAGATAATCCGGGGTGAATCTAGAAGGCGTAATGGGTGACGAATCGCATCTCCAACGGCAGCTAAAGGCTGGCGAGCGCATCCTTATGCAGGTGACGCAAGAGAAGAACAAGCTACAAGATGCCAATATTCGTCTGGACGTGGACTTAAAGGACATCCGCGCTCAACTGGCGGACTCCATGAAGGAGAACAAAAGGCTTCGATGCGGCATTTATGGTAAGAGCTCAAGCGAACTGTGTGATAGTTCGGCGAGGAAGTTTTGTTGAAATTTTCTTGCTTGCAGGAATGTTAACGGGTCGCCCTGAAGAGGAGATGCCCTCATCTGCAGGTGATTTACTGCAAGAACTTTCGCAGTTGCACGAGCGTGCCCGGGAGGTGATGCACGGCGTTGCTCAGGCCTTGTGGCCATCAAGCCTCCTGCCAAATGGCACGGGGGAACTTGTGGACCTGCTTCAAGGAGCCCGGCGGCGCTTCCGTCTATGGAAGATATCAGCATGCCGGCAAGGAGCAAGAGAAGCCTGGGCAATGGTGAAGACGCGCTACACCAAGCTGGACCCGAACCATATGGTCAAGTAGGATCGGCGGGGCCCGATGGGCAAGAAATTCCCGTAAGTCTGGTATATGACCAGGTAGCGTTAGCCGCTAAGTATTCTCAACAGGATTGTAAGCTAGATAGCCTGTTAGATGGTATAGAGGAGGAATATAGTCAGTCCCAGTGACTATGTAATTTAATGGGCTTAAGTAGTGTAATTTAATGGGCTTAAGTAGCCCCTAGCCAGATTAAATTCATTTGTCATGGCGGACCGTTTCGCTTCAGCCCCCAGATCCTATAGTCTGGGGTGTGTCCGAATACCCGCTCGGTTATATAAAACCGGGGTATGCATGGAGACCAGGCGTACGGGTCATAAGTGCTTGAACAGACAAGTACCCAACTAGTTATGTTATATTACATGGATAGTAAGAAACATCTTCCAGGGAGAATAGTTTCATTAGGGGTTCCTTTCCCCGGGTACGCATGCGCCAATGCACATGTCCGGACTGCAAACGATGGTGCAGGATACAAACTTCTGCGTTTTTTTGTTGTAACCAACGAATACATCCTTTGTTCACCGATCGAATATTCTCTTAAGGAAACTAGCTTTCGGCTTCACCCAGTCTGAGATACACATCCGGCTGAACCGGCAGTAACAATCGCAGAGGTGCTCCCCTTATGCCCTAGCTGAATTAACGGGAACGTAGGGCATAAACAAAAGAGCCAGGCAACCCAGCTTGGCCACATCTTAAGTCATATCGATGCATATAATGGTGATGAAAAGGCACATATGGAAAAAGAACGCATATGCGATGGGCAAAAAGCCATTTAAAGTAATTATGTCTAGCTTCCAAATAGGAAGCCCCCAGGTATGGCTTGCACACATAGTACGGCCGGAGTGATCCGGGGGTCCGCACAGTATTAAATACTTTGTGTGAAGAGAAGAAGGGGCGAGAAAGGAGAGAAAAGGGGTGGAGCATAATTAAAGAGGAGGGGTAAGGAGACGAACACTGAGTTCGGCGTCAGGCGTAGAATCTCCGGAGTCCGGCCCGTTCCATGGGTTCAGCTCGAGTCTGTTATCGGATGCATTACGTAGACGGTACGCTCCTCCGGTGAGAACTTTGTCAATGACGCAGGGACCTTCCCATTTGGGTTTGAGTTTGTCCTTCTTCTTCTCCGGTAGGCGTAGAACGAGCTCACCAATATTGTAAGTTTTGGCCCGCACTTCTCTGCTTTGATATCGTCGAGCCTGCTGCTGATAGAATGCGGAATGGTCTTTTGCGACATCGCGCTTCTCCTCCAATGCATTCAAGTTATCCTACCTATCTAACTCGACTTCCTTCTCTTCGTACATGCGTACGCATGGAGAATCATGTATTATGTCGCAGGGTAGTACTGCTTCTGCACCGTACACCATAAAGAATGGTGAATATCTGGTGGTGCGATTGGATGTGGTCCGCAACCCCCAGAGTACGGAGTCAAGCTCCTATACCCAGTGCGTATCCGATTCTGTTAGAGATCGCACTAGTCTGGGTTTGATGCCGCTCATGATGAGACTGTTTGCCCGTTCAACCTGGCCGTTTGTTTGGGGGTGGTAGACGGAAGCGTAGTCGAGCTTAATGCCCATTTTGCTGCACCAAGTTTTCACTTTGTCGGCCGTGAAATTTGAGCCATTATCAGTGATGATGCTATGGGGACACCGATCGATTGTACGACCCGGATATGAAGTCTATCACAGTCCGGATTCGCCGCTTTTGACTGGTTTGGCTTCAATCCATTTGGTGAACTTGTCCACCATGACCAGTAGGTATTTTTTCTTATGGCTTCCCCTTTAAGGGGTCCGACCATATCAAGCCCCCAGACCATGAAGGGCCAAGTTATGGGGATTGTTTGGAGAGCGGTAGGGGGCAAGTGACTCTAATTGGCGAAGAGCTGGCAACCGACACAATGTTGGACAAGGTCCTGTGCATCTGCTCGGGCCGTTGGCCAATTAGAACCCTGTACGGAAGGCCTTGCTGACTAGCGCTCGAGCCGCGGCGTGATGTCCGCCCTGTCCGGCATGGATTTCAGCCAAGAGTTGCCGGACTATGCAGCGTGCTTCGTCTTGATCTTCGAGGAGCTCCTGCCTATTTAGGTAGGCCAAGAAAGGCTCGGTCCACGGGGCAATTACGGTGATGATTTCGTGGGTCGAAGATGTTATTTCGGTGGCAGAGCCTTCGATTGTGTCTGATGGTTCGGAATCTGGGGATGTGCTCAGGTCCGTGCTGGTATTGCCGGACTCCCCTTCCCATACTACGGATGGCTTGAACAGCCTTTCTAGGAATATGTTAGGTGGGACAGGGTCGCGTTTGGCACAGATGCGGGCAAGGACGTCCGCCGCTTGATTGTTTTCTCGAGCCACATGGTGGAATTCGAGCCCCTCGAACCGAGCTGATATTTTGAGGATGGCATTACGGTGGGCCGCCATTTTTGGATCCTTGGCATCGAAGTCTCCGTTTATTTATGATATTGTGAGGTTCGAATCCCCACGCACTTCTAGGTATTGGATGCCCATAGAGACCGCCATCCGAAGACCATGCAACAAAGCCTCATATTCGGCTACATTGTTGGAGTCTGTGTAAAGTATTTGGAGGACGTACTGGACCGTGTCTCCGGTGGGAGACGTCAGGACTACACCTGCTCCCAGTCCGAAGATGTTATTGCGCATACTCTTTAGGGAGTTCGGCTTCCGTCAATTTGGCGACAAAGTCGGCCACTACTTGCGACTTGATGGCCCGCCGTGGTTTGTACATTATGTCAAACGGAAGGAGCTCGATGGCCCATTTAGCAATCCGGCCCGTAGTGTCGCGGTTGTTTATTATGTCATTGAGTGGTACTTCGGAGGCTGCTGTGATCGAACACTCTTGAAAGTAGTGTCGCAGCTTCCGGGATGCCATGAAGACCGCGTATGCTATTTTTTGATAGTGTGGGTATCGGGTGAGGACTGTGGATACATAATAAACCGGCTTTTGGAGCGGGAATTTGTATCCGTCAACCTCTCGTTTGACGACAAGTACTGCGCTTACGACTTGGTGTGTTGCCGCTATGTATAGTAGCATAGGCTTGCCGGTGTTCAGTGCTGTTAGGACTGGATTACTGGCCAGTAAGGTCTTTATTTCATCGAGTCCGGCCACGGCTGCATCCGTCCATACGAAGTGTTCGGTGCGCCGCAGGAGGCGGTAAAGAGGCAATGCCTTTTCTCCTAGCCTGGAGATAAAGCGGCTCAAAGCGGCCACGCATCCGGCTAGCTTCTGGATGTGCTTGAGATCTGTTGGTATAGCCAACTGAGACAGAGCTCGGATTTTTGCCGGGTTCACTTCTTCCTCTATTGGAAACAATGAAGCCCTGCAGTTTCCCCGATGGGACGCCGAAGACGCATTTTTCCGGATTCAACTTAATGTCGTATGTCCGGAGGTTATCAAATGTGAGCCTCAATTCATCTATCAAGGTTTCGACGTGTCTAGTTTTTATGACCACGTCGTCCACATATGCTTCCACTGTTTTGCAGATTTGTTTTTCCAAGCATGTTTGAATCATGCGTTGATAGGTTGCGCCGGCATTCTTGAGCCCGAAGGGCATAGTGTTGAAGCAAAAAGGAACATATGGCGTTATAAAAGCTGTTGCAGCCTGGTCAGACTCTGCCATCATTATTTGATGGTATCCAGAGTATGTGTCGAGAAAACACAGCGAGTCGTGTCCAGCTGTGGCATTGATGATTTGGTCGATGCGAGGGAGGGGAAAGGGATCCTTGGGGCAAGCCTTGTTGAGATCTTTGAAGTCGACGCATAGGCGCCAGGATTTGTCCTTCTTTGGTACCATCACCAAATTTGCCAGCCAATCCGGATGTTTGATATCTCTGATGAATCCGGCCTCGAGTAGCTTGGCTAACTCTTCCCCCATTGCCTGTCGTTTGGGCTCTGAGAATCGCCTCAAGGTCTGCTTGACTGGTTTATATCCTTTTAGAATATTGAGGCTGTGTCCGGCCAGTCTGCGTGGGATGCCTGGCATGTCCGATGGGTGCCAGGCGAAAATGTCCCAATTCTCGCGTAAGAAATCTCGTAGTGCAGCGTCAATTGCGGGGCTTAGCTGTGTCCCGATGGAAGCTGTCTTCGTGGGGTCCGTTGGATGGACATGGAATTTGACTATCTCGTCTGCAGGCTTAAATGAGGTGGACTTGGGTCACTTGTCTAGTATCACGTCGTCCCTGTCCATGGTGGCCCGCAGTGTTGTTAACTCTTCGGCTGCTAGGGCTTCAGATAATGCTTCCAATGCTAGAGCTGCGGTTTTATTTTCGGCGCGAAATGCAACGTCCGGATCACTGGCTAGAGTGATGATTCCATTGGGTCCGGGCATTTTAAGCTTCATGTACCCATAATGGGGTACAACTTCAAAGCTTGTAAATGCGTCCTGCCCTAGAAGTGCATGGTATCCGCTGCTAAAAGGAGCCACCTGGAATGTGATTTCCTCGGACCTATAATTCTCCGGGGAGCCGTATACCACATCGAGTGTGATATTTCCCGCACACCGTGCTTCCCGAGTAGGGATAATTCCCCTGAAGGTCGTGCCGCTTTGTTCAATGCGGCTTTTATCAATCTCCATCTTGCTGAGTGTTTCTTCATAAATCATATTTAATCCGCTTCCGCCGTCCATGAGTACTTTAGTGACCCGAAAGCCATCTACGATCGGACTAAGGACCAGAGCGACTGGTGCCCGGACAGCCCGGAATCGAGGTTCATCACTGGCATTAAAAGTTGTAGCAGTGTCGTTCCAAGGGTTTATTTTTGCCACATGGAAAATTTCAGCGGAGCTTCGACGAGCTCGCTTGCGCCTATTGTTCGAGGCAAAAGTCTCGAAGACTGTTAGGACCGTATTGTGTTTGCTGGCAGGATGTTGTTTCGATTTATGGCCCACAAGAAGATCCTCACCACTTTTTGCAACCTGCCGGAGTATCCTACATGCCTTAAGGCTATGAGTAGGTGTTGTATCCGGAGTACTGTGGAGCTTACAAGGCCCGTCGAGCCATTCTTCCAATACGGATCCCCGCCCTGGGGTGGGCTTTGGTTTCTTGGGGGTTGGGTCGGACGACTTATGAGAGTTTGTCCATTTAGTTTGGACAAAGGTTTTGGTGAGAGCAGTACTATCCCAAAATTCTGTTTGGGTCTTCCAAGCGCTCTCCATCGCACAGTACTTCTGTACTATGGTTGCCAAGTCCGCTGGCGCATTTATGTCGCGCGGCTTATAGCATTGAGGAGTCCTTCGTCCGTGCAGTTTTTGCAGAAAAGTGAGACCATGTTCTTATCGCGGGAGTCCCTGACCTTGTTAAGCGCAAGGAGGAATCTGGCCCAGTAGTGATGTAAGGTTTCCTGGGGCTCTTGCCTAATGCGGGAGAGACAGTTTAGGTCCAGGCAGGTGTTGTTAGCAGAATCCGGATTTTTATCCGATCTAACGCCCAAGGGCGCGGGGGGTCCCGAGCTCAACAGCTCAGAATTCAGAGTGCCCAATTTCTTCGGCCCAATGCCCGATTCTAAGTCTAGGACCTGGGTCAGGTTTTCCTTTGAGCAGGTCTTTGGCTCAAGGAGTTCGATGATCCGAACATAACTTGTCCTCAAAGTTGAGGGGCAATCCGCGTGTGGTTCCTCCACTATCACTATCTCATGGGTGGCTGGCGGGGACCTGATATCCCTTTGGTCGGGTTTAAGCCCAATCCGGTCGTAGTCTGTAGCGACTCCCAGAGCGGCGATGTGATCCAAGAGTTCGTTAAGGGAGGAGATCTCCATTGGATCCATCTGTTCGGCAAGTTCCGAACTGACGCGAAGGTTACGATTGATGACCCGAGAAGTCATCATCGGCGCCACCGCCGATGGGGCGGCCATGATGAAGCCGCCGAGCCGGAGCGTCTGGCCTACAGCCAGAGCCCCCTCCGAGGTAATGTCGTCCTTGACAAGCCATCGAGCCTCGTGGCGATGTCACAGAGGAACTCTCAATGAAAGCACCAATGTCAGTGTCAAAACCGGCGGATCTCGGGTAGGGGGTCCCGATCTGTGCGTCAAGGCTGATGGTAACAGGAAGCAAGGGACACAGATGTTTACCCAGGTTCGGGCCCTCTCGATGGAGGTAAAACCCTACTTCCTGCTTGATTAATATTGATGATATGGGTAGTACAAGAGTAGATCTACCATGAGATCGTAGAGGAAACCCTAAGAGCTAGCGTATGATGGTATGATTGTTATTGTGATCGGCCTTCTAAGGACCAACCTCTCCGGTTTATATAGACACGGGAGAAGGCTAGGGTTTACATGGAGTCGGTTACAACAAAGGAAACACAATATCAGGATCGCCAAGCTTGCCTTCCAGGCCAAGGAGAGTCCCATCCGGACATGGGCCGAAGTCTCGAGTCTTGTATCTTCACGCTTCAATAGTCCGGACGTTGTACACAGTCCGTCTGTCCGGATACCCCCTAATCCAGGACTCCCTCAGCGGTCTTGCTGTTATTCCCGGCAAGGGTCTTGCCGGGCCCTTGTGGGCGCCCTCGGCAAGAGTCTTGCCAGGGTCTTGTGGGTATCTTCGGCAGGAGCCTTGCCGGGGCCTCGTGGGCATCCTCGGCAAGGAGCCTCGCTGTTGTCTTGTTTCCTTGTTCCTATATAGGCCTCACAGGCCCTTTGTCTTCACAAAGATCTGCATGCCACCATGGAGGCGCCTCCCGGGCCTTGGTTCCAATGTGGTTCATGGCGTCAGAACTCATAGACTCAATGGTGGCAGCCTCATTGGTGTTGGGTAAGTTGCCCCGGCAAGGCTCTTGCCGGGGCTGTGAAGGCCGCCCCGGCAAGGCTCTTGCCGGGGCTGTGAAGGCCGCCCCGGCAAGGGCATTGCCTAGGGAGTTTCACCTCGCCCCTCTGCTCTTCATGCTTCTGGTCTTGAGCACGGCTCTGGTAGTCTTGTGTCTTTGCTTCCCCTTCTGTCCCGCCGAGCGCGGCCGCAGGCGTGTGGCTGCAACTGCCCGCACATAAGTAAAGGGGTACAAAGAGGACCCCTACTTTTGTACACCGAGAGAACGTGCCACCTTTGGGGACGAAACGGTATTCGTTGCCTCTTATTGCTTCCAAAACTTTTCTAGTGTCAACATACAGCAACAGAAATGTTGTGTTTAATTTTTCAATTTTTCGGGGTTCGTTTGGACATTTTTATACATTAACCTAGTTTTGTAGGCATTTTATGTGCATAATTCAAATTTGAGCTACATGCACATGCTCCAGTGCATATAAACTGGTTGAAAAATCAAATCTGTGTCTTTGGTTGCATGCTTAGGTCCCATGCAATAAATGGGAATGAATTTCAAACACCCTGCCACCGTCACTCGGGTGCAAACATTGATATACCTGGTTTTTTAAATTCTTGTAAATCCAAAACTCGTCTGAAATTCATGACACTTGGCATGCTATCATGGAGCCGCATCAACATGCCGTGGTAAATTTTTTGTCCCAATTGGGGCAGGTTTGGGTATAAGTGTCTCACAAACTAGAGCTTCTCACAACAGGCGTGATGGTTTCGTTAGGAACGTGCCACCTTTGGAACGAAACGATGTCTGTTGCCACTTATTGCTTTCGAAATTTTTCTAGTGCGAACATAGACAACATGAGTGTTGTGTTTAATTTTTGAATTTTTCGGGGTTCGTTTGGACATATTTATACATTAACTTGGTTTTGTTGGCATTTCAGGTGCATAATTCAAATTTGAAATACATGCACATGCTCCAGTGCATATAAACTAGTTGAAAAATAAAAAATGTGTCCTTGGTTGCATGCTTAGGTCCCATGCAAGAAATGGGAATAAATTCCAAACAGCCTGCCACCGTCACTCGGCCGCAAACATTGAGATACCTGGTTTTTAAATTCTAGTAAATCCAAAACTCATCTGAAATTCATGAAACTTGGCGTGCTATCATGGAGCGGCATCAACATGCCGTGGTAAATTTTTTGTCCCATTTGGGGCAGGTTTGGGTGTAAGCGTCTCACAAACCAGAGCTTCTCACAACAAGTGTGATGGTTTCGGTAGGGAATGTGCCACCTTTGGGGACGAAATGATATCTGTTGCCTCTTCTTGCTTTCAAATTTTTTCTAGTGTCAACATGGAATAACATGAGTGTTGTGTTTAATTTTTGAATTTTTCGGGGTTCGTTTGGACATTTTTATACATTAACTTGGTTTTGTAGGCATTTCAGGTGCATAATTCATATTTGAACTACATGCACATGGTCCAGTGCATATAAACTGGTTGAAAAATAAAATCTGTGTCCTTGGTTGCATGCTTAGGTCCCATGCAAGAAATGGGAATGAATTTCTAACACCCTACCACCGTCACTCGGCCGCAAATATTGAGATACTTTGTTTTTAAATTCTAGAAATCCAAAACTCGTCTGAAATTCATGAAATTTGGCATGCTATCATGGAGCGGCATCAATATGTCGTGGTAAAATTTTTGTCCAATTTGGGGAAGGTTTGGGTATAAGCGTCTCTCAAACGAGAGATTCTCACAACAAGCGTGATGGTTACGGTAGGGAACGTGCCACCTTTGGGGACGAAACGATATCCGTTGCCTCTTATTGCTTTCAAAAAATTTCTAGTGTCAATATAGAACAACAGGAGTGTTGTGTTTAATTTTGGAATTTTTCAGAGTTCGTTTGGACATTTATATACATTAACTAGGTTTTCTAGGCATTTTTTGTGCATAATTCTAATTTGAACTACATGCACATGCTCCAGTGCATATAAATTGTGTGTGTTCTGTTAACCATTCACGTGACGCCACGCCTCACGCATTTAATGGCTAGGAGGTGATGTGCAGACAGGTGCTTGAGTGCTTGACTAAACGGGAGGCGTGCGAGCTGTACTCCAATGCGAAGGCTCACCGAGAAGCATGCGAGCTGTACACCGCACAGGCTCAACGGAAAGTGAGCCCTTTGACTTCCATGGCCGCCCGCCTTGCTCGCATCCTCTCCATTAATGGCGCCCAAGCCCTAGTTTAATACGGTGTTTAAATATAAAATACTCATCGCAAACGTTTTAGTTAGAACACCCATATCCGGAACCGACAACTTCCCCAGGAAGGCAAGGGAAAATGTGCCAAGCAGGATTTGTGCAGCTCTTGATCGCAAACGTTTTAGTTAGAACACCCGTATGCAAACCGACAACTTCCCCAGGAAGCCAAGAGAAAATGTGTCGAGCATGATTTTTGCAGCTCTTGATCACAAACGTTTTAGATAGAACACTCGTATGCAAAGTGAGAGCTATGGTCTTCCCCCTTAAGTTGAGGGAAAATTCACAGCGCAGGATTTTTGCATCCCATCAACGCAAACAGTTGTTTTGGATGACCCGTGTGCAACCACGTACAAACAATTTGGTAAGCATCTGTCATATTGGGTATGTTGCCATTTGTCAAACTGGAAATATTGTCATTTGTTGATCTAGTAACATTGCCATTTGTAAATCCTTGTAACACTGCGATTTGTCAAAATATGCAGCTAAAAATCACTAGCACTATCTAATTTTTGCAACGAAAATCCAGTAATTAAGCATATATTTCATTCATAGATTAAGCAGTATTTCTTAATTTATACAAACAGTTCAACTCGACAGCTGAACCGACCATACTTTTCCCTAATTGTTGCCAACCACATACTGAAATAGCTAGTTAAACTATATATACTAGCTAATTTTAAGTACGTTGTACAATTTCACCACACATCTATACTTAGATGAATTGAACAAAATAGCCCCTAATTAAATAGTACTACTACTACTACTACTACTACTACTACTACTACTACTACTACTACTACGGAGGGGCTTTGTGCTACTTCCGGAAGCCTACCGACGAGGTGGACAAATGCAATACGGTGCCTGCCACTGCTGCACGTTCAGTGACGCTCGCCAGCTCGAAGCCCACTGCCGCTCTAGACAATCCCTCTCGAAGTGGCTGGACTACTCGTAGATCTCCTGATTCCTCGCCTCTGCATCGCGTGTGCTGCGGCCACGGCTACGGTAAGGCTCTTTGCATGCTCGATGAGGCGCTCCTCCTCCTCCTGCAGGAACTCGATGTAGCACGCAAGGTTGCTGATGCACGTGCGGGCGTCCACCTCCGCCTCCCTCCTTGGGCGGCGGTGGCGGAGCGGGTGATGATCCTGGCGGTCGATGGTGGGCTGGCGGCCACGACCACCACCTCCCGTGTTCGGGCCACGGTGGTGGAGCGGGTGATGGCCACGGTGGCCTGCAGTGGGGTGGCGGCCACGACGGCCACCTCTCGCTTTCGGGCCGCGGCAGCGAAGCGGGAGATGGCCCTGGCTTTCTACGGTGGTGTGGCGGCAACGGAGGACGACAACAGCTGCCGACGGGTAGCGGCAGCGGAGCATGTGGTGGGTGTTCCGCGCACACCCAACAGGGACGCCACGCGCACTACACTACGCCGGGGACTACGCCGCCGACGCATTGCATTCTCCCAGCTGGAGTTGTCCTCTAATGATGGCGGAGTGGCTGAGCGACGACGATGAACCGGTGCCATTGGCGATTGTTGGAGAAGCAGACGAGATAAGCTACATGGAGGGAGGGGAAAATGCAATGCAGGACTCGTCGGCCGTGAGGGTTTATATAGCAGGCCGGTAAGCATTGGGATTTTGGGGGATTTCACCGAGTTGGGCGGGAAGCTTGCGCGGGAACCTGCGAGGTTGCGCGGGAACAGGCTCACCGACGATTCATTGGCGCCACTTTGAGCCACCGTTTGGCCAAAAGAACGCCTTCGCGTGCTGCGCAAGCTTGCGCTGTAAGCCGTCCGCGGCAGCAGGGTGACAAGACGTGCGAGAGGAGGACGAAAGGACACGTACACATACGGTTAATACAAAAAACGTTTGCGATTTAATTACCTACTATACCCCCTCCTGGTTTATAAGTAGGATTTAACTAATGAAATACGAATGCATGTTGCCAAAGATTATATCGTTGGATTCGTATTTGAACATAGTTTCTAGCTATACAATTTTTGTAACATGCATTAAAAATTTTTTGGTTAAATTTAAGGTTATATACCAGCAAGCATTTGCCCGCAACACACACAGCTTATTCCAACAAAAACAGCTCGGATGGATCAACTGTATGCCACGTATCGCACATGCAACTCTAATCTGATTCATGTTTGATGTCTCCGACATCGCTCGCACAGTTCATCTTATTTGCCACGTATCACTGTGCTGGCCTCTGCTCGCGTCCCTCTGCAAGCTCTGTGAAAGCACAAGTGCTCCCTAGGTGGTTTTGGTAATTAATGTCAACATATCTCTTGTTGGACTAACACTTTTATCTAGTTTGTTTCAGATAAGTTCAACAATGGAGTGGCATGGACCAAAGGATTGGGAACTCCTTCAAGATGCTAAGGACAAAGGATTGGCTCAAACTTCAAGCTCAAGACTCTTCATTTTACATTTTAGTGATCCAAGATCACATCGAGTCTATAGGAAAAGCCAATACTATCAAGTAGGGATGAGGTGTTGCTTAATGAGCCTCTTGCTTCAAGTGCTTAGTGATATGCTCCAAATACCCTCAACTACTTTCCCACTTCCACACATATGTCCTAAAACCTAAAGTCAAACTCGGCCCCACTGATTCTTCCTATCCGGCGCCACCGAGTTTGGATGTCTTAGCCACTGCCACAAACCCTAGGCAAATCGGTCTCACCGATAGGGATCTCGGTCTCACCGAGATGGGATTGTAATATCTCTGTGTATGTCCATTATCAAGATCGGTCTCACCGAGTTTGAGCAATTGGTACTACCGAGATTACAATGCAAACTTTCTGGTTGACTCATTATCAAAATCGGTCCCACCGAGTTTGAGTAATCGGTCCAACCGAGTTTGCCTGACCAACTCTCTGGTTAGCTAATTACCAAAATCGGTCTCACCGAGTTTGTGTAATCGGTCTCACCGAGATTACGTTATGCCCTAACCCTAACCATATCGGTCCTACCGAGTTGCATTTCGGTCCCACCAAAAATCCTAACGGTCACTAGATTTGCTAAATCGGTCTGACCGAGTTTCTCAATTCGGTCCCATCGAGTTTGGCAAATTGTGTGTAACGGTTAGATTTAGTGTGGAGGCTATATATACCCCTCCACCTCCTCTTTATTCGTGGAGAGATCCATCAGACTGAACCTACACTTCCAGCATCCTATTTCTGAGAAAGAACTACCTACTCATGTGTTGAGGCCAAGATATTCCTTCCTACCATATGAATCTTGATCTCTAGCCTTTCCCAAGTTGCTTTCCACTCAAATCTTCTTTCCACCAGATCCAAATCCTATGAGAGAGAGTTGAGTGTTGGGAGACTATCATTTGAAGCACAAGAGCAAGGAGTTCATCATCAACACACCATTTGTTACTTCTTGGAGAGTGGTGTCTCCTAGATTGGCTAGGTGTCACTTGGGAGCCTCCGACAAGATTGTGGAGTTGAACCAAGGAGTTTGTAAGGGCAAGGAAATCGCCTACTTCATGAAGATCTACCGCTAGTGAGGCAAGTCCTTCGTGGGCAACGGCCATGGTGGGATAGACAAGGTTGCTTCTTCGTGGACCTTTCGTGGGTGGAGCCCTCCGTGGACTCGCGCAACCGTTACCCTTCGTGGGTTGAAGTCTCCATCAACGTGGATGTACGATAGCACCACCTATCGGTACCACGACAAAAACATCCATGTCTCCAATTGCGTTTGAATCCTCCAAACCCTTCCCTTTACTTTCTTGCAAGTTGCATGCTTTACTTTCCGCTGCTCATATACTCTTTGCATGCTTGCTTGTTATGTATTGAAAAAGTTAAACTTGTGCCTAAACTCCACTTAGACTTTAATAAGGTTAAAAAGCTGCAACTTTGGCTCTTAGTGTCTAATCACCCCCCCCCCCCTCTAGACACCTCTTCTCAAGGTCCTACAAGTGGTATCAGAGCTTTGGTCTCCATTGCCTTGGTTTAATCACCATTGGAGGAAGATGGATGAGTCTACTTCGGGGAGTCTTAGTCATAGAGTGCCTATTCTTGATGGAGAGTATTTTCATGAGTGGAAAAATGAGATGCTTGTAATTTTCAATCAATATCATTTGAACAAGTACATTGCTAGCCCTTGTGCACCTCATGTTGATCCTATGCATCCTACCCTTGATGAATCTATTGACATGACTAGGAATCTTAGAACTGTTAATCTTACCACTAGAGGCTTGCCTAGATACTTAATTAGAATCCTGCCTACTCTTGAGTGTGCCTACACTATATGGAAATTTCTTGAGGAACGCTTTCCAAATTATTCCTTAAAAAATCTAGATGAAATTCTCTATAAGTCTATTGCCTTGAGTAAAATGAATACTAGTGATCCTATGTTTGGTGATCGTCTATTTGAACTTACCGACCTTATGCGTGCCAAAGGAAATGTTGGTATTATTAGTGATATTATTTACGAAGCTATAAGAATTCATAAGCAAGATCATTTTCAAACTCACTCTAACAAATTACCCTCTCTAGGATTTGATCCAGCACATGACGATGTTGAACATAGATACTATGATGAGGATGATGATAGTGACTTCGATATTGATGATGCAATGAGACACTTTGGTCTTATGGCAAATCTTCGGGGATATATGTCAGGAGGAAAGGAATGGGTTCTTGATAGTGGATGTACCGATCACATGACCGGAGATAAAGACATGTTTCGTGAGCTTGATGAAAATGATAGTCCTCGAAAGTTTGTCACTTTCGGTGAGAACTCAAAGGGTAAGTTGGTTGGTCTCGGTAAGGTGGCCATCTCACATGATAGCTCCATTCAGAATGTCATGCTCGTTGAATCTCTTGGCTACAACTTACTTTCAGTATCTAGACTTGCTGATTTCGGTTTCAATGTCCTATTTACTGAAATTGATTGCCAAGTGTTTGTTTGAGACAATCATAAAATGGTCTTTACCGGTATACGTAGAGGTGATCTATACTATGTTGATTTCACTAAAAAGGCTCAACCCAAAACTTGCTTCATTGCTAAATCCTCAAAAGGTTGGTTATGGCATTGACGATTAGGTCACGTTGGCATGAGAAACCTTGACAAGCTTATTAAAGGGAATCATATCCTTGGAGTTAACGATGTCATATTTGATAAGGATAGACTTTGCAGTGCTTGTCAAGTAGGTAAACAGGTTGGAGGAAGGCATCCCGTGAAGAACATCATGACTACAAAGAGGCCACTCGAGCTACTTCACATGGATCTCTTTGGTCCCAACTCCTACAAGAGTCTCGGTGGAAAATCTTTTGGTTTAGTTATAGTTGATGATTTTTCAAGATTTACGTGGGTGTTCTTTCTCGATGATAAATTGCAGGTCCAAAAGATCTTCAAAAACTTTGCTAGAAAGGCCCAAAATCAATTTGAAGTTGTCGGTGTACAAAAAGAGGGGTGCACTTTTTGTACCCCTATAATGTGCATGCGTCTTGATCTGAGCATGGGCACCATCACACTGAGCAAGGCAAGGGAGGTGAGCCAAGGTAAGGCCAAAGCTCGAAAGGAGCAGAACGACGCCAAGACCAAGACCACAAAGAGCAAAGGGGACCAAGCGGACTCCCCCGGCAAGACCCTTGCCGGGAGGCGGTTTTAGCAAACCCGGCAAGACCCTTGCCGTGGCAGCTCGTCCCACACCTACGAAGAGAATCACCCTTGAGTCCAGTGCCCCCATGGGGCAAGGATTCATGAGACATCCCCGTGGTGGCATGCAGATCTTTGTGAAGACATTCAAGATCAGATACACACTATAGAAGATGACGACCCTTGGCGGGATCCCAACCAAGGAGGACCACAAGGCCCCCGGCAAGAGCCTTGCCGGGGATGATAGCAGGCGCCACGGCAAGACCTTTGCCGGGGCCACGGCAAGACCCTTGCCGGGGCTACGGCGAGGCCCTCGCCAAGAACACCCGTAGGGCCACCGTCAGGCCCACGCCAATCAAACCTCCACCACCGTTCGCATGCAGCTTCTGACCCAACCAGTTGGGCAGACACCTGCGTGGCGGCAAGCAGATCTTCGTGGAGAGCCACCACTGCGCCACCTCAGCTGCCTGCCTGCCTACATGGCACCGCTGGCCAGGGCGCGTGTCGACACGAAAGGGAGCGGTGACGGACGAGACAGGGCTCTCCCCCGTCCCCGATAAAACAAGGACACCTAAGCAAGACGCATTAAAGGCACCTTGTCATGTAATGCGAGGGATAAACTCGCATCACTGTACCCTTTCCACCTCCTGTGTGCCACTGTGGCAACCCATTTCCCTATAAAAGGAGGCCCAAGGCGACTAGGAAGAGGATTCGGCTTTTTGGAGCTCCTCACGCCCCATTGCTAGTTCAAGAACACAGATAAACAAACCACCAAAGCAGGAGTAGGGTTTTACTCATCCTCGCGCCCTGAACCTGGATAAAGAAACCGTGTGCTATCTGTTTGATCCGCTCTTCTCACGACCCCGCGTCCCGCGACCGTAGTAGGCATACTTGTGATCCCATAGGTGTCGTTCCCACCGACATCTTTGGCATGTTTTCATTCCCCATGGGCTGTACCTGAGTGGAATGTTTTTAATGAAAAAGGGATGCTTGCCGGGTCATTTGTTTAAGGGTAGAACCCACGACAAGGAGTAAATCCTTGATATCCCTAAGATAAACATTTCTTTGCCCGGCAACAGGCCTTGCCGTCTTCCCACTTCGCTCAACCTTTCTCACGCTTTTGGCGGAGGCAGGGATGAGGTGGGTTCAGGCTCCTCGTTTCATCCTTTTGCTGCCGCGACTACGACCAAATCTGGCCCCAGGAACGAGCCCTAGGGCCTAGAGTTTTAGGCGATCATGGTAGCTTTGGGAAAAAAACGAGGTTTCACATACCTCAGTCCATAAGGGAATGCATGATAAGGGATGATGGGATTACAAGTTTTAAATTCAGCCAAGGCCCAAAGGCTTACAAGCTAAAAAGAGATAAGGTGCCTGTAACCCCTTTCTTGTCCCTCTCCTCAGGAGGCAGGTCAAGGAGGTGAAAAGGGCAAAAGGGGTGCCTAGGTGAGCTACGAGTGGCCGGAGACACCAAGAGAATATCTCGGTTGCCGTCCGAAGGATGGATGGTGATGGCGACGCCGGAAGCAGAGCTCGAAGACGAGGCGGCAGGACGTCAGCATGCGTCGAAGGCGTCGGTGCCCGTGTACTCTGATTTGACGGCCTTGCCGCCCGCCCTCTTCCTCTTCCGCAGCCTCCCAACGCCAGCCGCCCAAGGAGACGACCCCGAGAAGTTCAGGAGGCCGGCGACACGGATGATAGGGTCGCCGATGCCGCACGGAGCGCCGCCCGACACCTAGTCGGACCCGTCATCCTGCCGCCCGCTACCCTCGTCGTCGTTGCCGCTGTCCTCCTCGCCACTCCCGCCCGAGGAGGAGTCTTCGCCATCAGAAGAGCTCTCCCGCAGCACCTTGCCAGGGTCCTGAAGAGCCCGAAGACCTTGACGGAGAGGAGGCCGCCCTCCATCAGCTTGAAATGGAGAGTGAGCCCCTCCGTCAAGCGGTGGATGTGAGCGAACGTCTTCCATCCCCGTCGAAGATACATCATGTGAGGGGCTGGGAAATCGATGCGAACTCGCGTACAACTGATCCCACAACCCCTCATGTGCAGCCGCAATGACTCCGGCGGATCCAGCTCCATCTCCCGCGTGAATGGAGTCGGGAGACGAAGGCGACGGCGAGGCGGCTGGCGCAGCCTGACGAAGAACTCGCAAGGATTATCCCTAACATGGCCCTCCATGGGGGGAGGAACTACGGGCGGAGGCGAGACCGGCGCGCCGCCTTGACCTCTTCTTCCCCGAGCGCCTCGGCCTCGCCCACGGCCTCGCCCCCTCCCCCTTTCCCTCACGGCTGGCTCTGCCACTGCAGGTGCAGGAGAAGGAAGGACGCGTTGTCGAGCAGCGACCCTTGCCGCCACCGTTGAAGGGCCAGGATTCCCTCTTTCCATAGCGGATGGAGGGGGAGCAGAAGCTGAAGGAAGGAGGAGATGGAAGAATGCGGGACGCCATTCCCCCCTCTCGCTCTTTATAAAGGAACGGGGTGGGGGCTCGGCCGCCCCGCTCAGCCAATCAAGACGAGGAAGGCACAGGGAACTGGGACCAACCCGTTGCCCCAGCCCGCGACGGCCCGGTTTCCCGCCTCCACCGTTCGCCACCCCAAGCGCATGAGAACCATGTGGCAGGTGTGCGGGACCAAGGCGACTGGTGAGGCGACCTCTCCCCACCCCGTGATCGTGGGGATTGGACGCCTTGAAGACCACGCCCGCCCCCGTTCAAGAATGGGCCGCGCCCCACGCCTCCCTCCGTTTATGGGGAAGGCGCGAACCGCCCCCCTTACTACGACGTGACGCATGCACGCAGAGCTCAGCCCCACGCATGCCGCCCACGTCACGCACGCCTCCCCACACTGAGCCACGCGCGGGAGGCATGGGAAGCGCAGTCTTTGAAAAGACTTACATGGTAAAACCACCCGCCGCTCACAAGACTGCTTTTGGGCCTAGCCCAACGACACGAATGCGCTTACGTGTGGCCCAGGACCGGGGGCTCCTGTCGGTGTACAAAAAGAGGGGTGCACTTTTTGTACCCCTATAACTGTGCATGGGCAGTCTATGCCACGGGCACCACCGCACTGAGCAAGGCAAGGGAGGTGAGCCAAGGTAAGGCCGAAGCTCGAAAGGAGCAGAACGACGCCAAGACCAAGACCACAAAGAGCAAAGGGGATGAAGCGGACTCCCCCGGCAAGACCCTTGCCGGGAGGTGGTTTTAGCAAACCCGGTGAGGGAGTTCCGGACTAGGGGGTGTCCGGAGAGCCAAACTATCATCATCGGCCGGACTCCAAGACTATGAAGATACAAGATTGAAGACTTCATCCCGTGTCCGGATGGGACTTTCCTTGGCGTGGAAGCCAAGCTTGGCGATACGGATATGTAGATCTCCTACCATTGTAACCGACTCTGTGTAACCCTAACCCTATCCGGTGTCTATATAAACCGGAGGGTTTTAGTCCGTAGCACGAACAACAATCATACCATAGGCTAGCTTCTAGGGTTTAGCCTCTTTGATCTCATGGTAGATCTACTCTTGTAACACACATCATCAATATTAATCTAGCAGGACGTAGGGTTTTACCTCCATCGAGAGGGCCCGAACCTGGGTAAAACATCGTGTCCCTTGTCTCCTGTTACCATCCGCCTAGACGCACAGTTCGGAACCCCCTACCCGAGATCCGCCGGTTTTGTCACCGACATTGGTGCTTTCATTGAGAGTTCCTCTGTGTCGTCGCCATCAGGTAGGATGCCTCATCTCGTCTTTAGAGACGATACTATCGCCAAAGGAGCCTTGGCCGCTGGCCAGACTCTTCGTCTAGGTGGTTTTCTAATGACTGCCAATCCGGCCACCGCGCCGGCGATGACCTCTCGAGTCATCGAAACCAATCTCCAGGTTAGTTCGGAACTTGCCGAACAGTTAGATCCGATCGAGCTCTCCTCCATAAACGAGCTCTTGGATCGCATCGCTGCCCTGGGAGTCACCACAGACTACGACCGGATCGGGCCTAAAACCGATCTGAGAGAGATCAATTCTCCCCAGGCTACCCATCATGTTGCTGTGATAGAGCAGCAATGCGGCGATTCTTCTTGTATCTTAAAGACTAGTTGCGTCCGGATTCCCGATCCCTCCATGCCGGATTCCCGCAGAGGGACGGACGTCGACCAAGCCCTGAACTTAAAGTCAGGCGGCGGGTTGGACTCATTGGATAACACTCAAAAATCCAAACTTCCAAGTTCGGAAACTTCTCGGCCCTTGAGTCCTGAATTGGACAGGGTTCCGGATCTAGTTCCACCCGCCCACCCAAACATTAGCGATCTCTCTCGAATTCGGCAAGAGCCCGCTGAAACAGTACATCATTACTGGGCCAGATTCCTCCTGGTTAAGAACAGGATAAAGGACTGCTGAGAGGAGGACGCAATCCCAATTTTCTGCAATAATTGCACGGACAAGGGAATCCTAAACACCATAAGTCGTCGCGAAATTACACGCTTTAATGACTTGGCGACCATAGTACAAAAGTAATGTGTGATGGAGAGCGCCTGGAAAACCGAAAGTAAATTTTGGGATAATCCGGCCCCGAATACATCCCTAGTCCGGAACAAAAGGGTGCATCATTATCAAGCACCCGGGTTGAATACCAAAAAACCAAAACCCCTAAAAGTGCGGAACCAGATGGAGGGTTGGTTCAACGGACCTCGCAAAATCCCAAAGACGGAGGGCGCCACTCCAACACACAGCCTTCGAGCGTGTTGGATACTACGGCAGGTGGCCAAAAGTGGCGTAGGCTTTTTCGCCCCGGGAAACCAACCCAGCAGTACCAGTACGGTATTAACAGTCTTCGAGACTTTAGCATCAAATAACATGCGGAAACGAACAATCCGCAGCCTCTCTGAAGTCTACCAAGTAGCAACAACAAATCCATGGAGCGACACGGCTATCACCTTCAACGCCAGCGACGAACCTAAATTCCGAACAGCTAGAGCACCGGCCGCATTGGTCCTCAGTCCGATAGTAGACGGTTTTCGTCTTACTAAGGTACTCATGGATGGCGGCAGCGGATTAAACCTCATCTATGAGGAAACCCTTGAAAAAATGGAAATTGACTGGAGCCGCATTGAGCGAAGCAGCACAACCTTTAGAGGGATAAGCCCTAGTCGAGAAGTACGCTGCGCAGGAAAAAGCACACTAGATGTAGTGTTCGGCTCACCGGACAATTACAGGTCCGAGGAGGTCACGTTTCAAGTGGCCCCATTCGGCAGCGGATATCACGCTTTGTTAGGGCGAGAGGCATTCACAATCTTCCAAGCTATACCCCACTACGGGTACACGAAGCTCAAAATGCCCGGACCCAATGGGATAATCACTCTCGCCAGTGATCCAGATACGGCACTCCACGCTGAAAATAAGACAGCCAGACCGCCCTAGAGGCATTGTCCAAGCCCTAGCGGCAGAGGAACTAGCTACGCTGCGCCCACGGTGGATAGGGACGATGTGATACTCGATAAGAGGTCCAAATCCACCTCTTTTAAACCAGCAGACGAGATAGTCAAATTTCAGGTCCATCCAACGGACCCCACAAAGACGGCCTCCATTGGGGTCCTGATGTCGAGGCTGCACTATGAGAATTCCTTCGGGAAAATTGGGACATTTTTGCCTGGCATCCCTCAGACATGCCAGGAATCCCACGCAGTTGGCAGAGCACAGCCTAAATATCCTAAAGGATTCAAGCCATCAAACAAGCTCTTGGCGATTTTCCGAGCCCAAAAGACAGCAATGGGAGAAGAGCTAGCCAAACTCTTAGAAGCCGGATTCATCGAGATATAAAGCATCCGGACTGGCTAGCCAATCTAGTAATGGTACCAAAAAGGACAAATCCTGGTGCCTCTGCGTCAATTTTAAAGACCTTAACAAGGCTCGCCAAAGGACCCTTTCCCCTCCTCGATCGACCAAATCATCGATGCTACCGCGAACACGATTCATTGTGCTTCTCGACGATACTCCGGATACCATCAAATCAAGATGCCGGAGAAAGACCAGGCCATAACGGCATTCATTACTCCATATGGGCCACTCTGCTTCAACACAATGCCCTTCGGACTCAAAAACGCCGGCGCAACATATCAGCGCATGATTCAAACATGTCTGGCTACCCAGATAGGCAAAATAGTAGAGGCATACGTAGACGATGTGGTCGTCAAGACCAAACACGTCGGAACTCTAGTAGAAGATTTGAGGGTGACATTCGACAACCTCCGAGCATATGACATTAAGCTCAATCCAGAAAAATGCGTCTTTTTTTGACACTTGAAACAGTAGGAGAGGCTCCTACTGTATGTATTAAATTAAGTGACAAAAAGTCTTACAGAGTTATAACCTTACATCCATAGCCATGTTGAAACTAAAGGGGGGTCTAAAACTAGAAAGAGGGAACAAAAGACTAAGGTTATATATTATTTACAAAAGAGGACAAAAAGGGTTGAAGTTTGTCTCCCACTCTACAACGAAGAAGGAAAGGTCCTCCTTCAACCTAGCCAGCGGGATGATTTAGTAGGTGAAATCCCTCCAAGTGTTTGTTGTTTCTCTCCTTCCATATGCTCCAAGCAGCCTGCAGGAAGATATCCATGAACATCGGGCTATTCCATGTAGTTTTGCATGCTCAACCCATTGTAGTCTTGTACCATCGTCATCCGGTTTATATTAATATGTGCCCAGCACTCTTGGCTAAATGGGCAGGTGAAGAAAAGGTGCTCCAAAGTTTCTTCAATAGGAGCAGTACATGCAGACAAGTGTGGTTGTCACCAATGTTGTAGTGTCTCCTCTTGAGCATGTTTCGTGTTTAGTCTATCTCGAGAGGAGTAGCCAACCGAACACTTTTATTTTCATGGTGACCTTGGATTTCCACACCCGATTATATGTCCGATGAGCTCTTATTTCTCCGAAATAGTATGAGTAATATTGGCTCATGATATAATCTCCTTTGACCCAAATGCATGTCCATTTGTCCTCTCCTTGGGCCAAAGTAATTGGAGTCAACATTCTTTGAAGGTCTAGTAGCTCTGCATGTACTCACAGAAAGGGGAAGGTGGAAGGTTTCGCCCAACGTGACAGCCGTTAGCATTGCCTGGACAGAGATATCCTCATATTTGGTGTATGAAAATGCCCTTGGGTGGGTAGATGCCAAAATGTCATCTATCCAAAGATCTTTCCAAAGTAAAGTGTTACAACCATCCTGAATTGTGACTTTGGTGATCCCCCTATAAACTGGCATGAGTTTTGTGACGTCTCGCCACCAGAAGGAACCACAAGCATCCGTTGCATGAGGGATTTTCGATGAGTAATAGGTGTTCCAGATTAATTCCACCCAAGGTAAATCCCAGTGATTGTAGAATTTGTGAAGATATTTAAGTAACAGGGCATCACTTTGCGTTCGGAGATCCAAAATGCCCAAACCACCACACTCTTTAGGTTTACAGATCATGCTCCAAGCCGCTAGTGAATTACATGTTTCCCCCTGTTCAGTCTTTTTAGTCCAGAGACATTTCCTTCTGATCTTGTCTAAGTGCTCAATAATGGAGGCGGGAAACTTGAGAGTGCAAAGGGCAAAAATCATGAGCGAAGTGATCACTGAATTTACTAGAGAGAGTTTTGCACCATACGAAATCATGTTGAGGGTAGCAGTTAGGCGGCGTTCCACTTTGCAAACCAAAGGCATTAGATCCTGAACAGATGGTCTCGTGGTTCCCAAAGGCAACCCAAGGTAAGTAAAGGGCATTTTGCCAGTCATGCAACTGAAGATTTGTGCAATGCTGTTGCTGAGGGACTCATCACAGTTGATTGGGATGATAGTGGATTTTTGGAAGTTTATTTTAAGGCCAATGGAAGTTGCATAATCCGACAGAATCTGCTTGATCGTGGCTGCCTGAGTTTCACAAGCCGGTAATACTAAAATAGTGTCATTAGCGTATTGAATGACCGGGTAATCCTTTTGAGTTACACATGGGAAAGGAAGCTGAATATGACCCTGAGCAAAAGCATCATTAATGACAGCTTGAAGAAGGTCGGCTGCCAAAGACGAAAATCGGGGAGATAGCGGGTCGCCTTTGTCGAACCCCGCTTTGCTGATGGAATTGTCTCCTGGAACTCCATTTAAAAGGACCGAAGATTTACCTGAGGCCAAGATTGTTTGGATCCAGTTTAGCCATTTGTCGTTAAATCCCATATGCCTCATAATCTCCAACATGGGCTCATGCTCAATAGTGTCAAAGGCCTTAGCAAAATCAAGTTTAAGGAGGATAATTGGTTTATTTGATGTTTGACATTGATAAATGTATTCACACGCCCACGCCTGCACAGTCTGAATAGATTTTCCTTCAAAAACCATATTGATTTGATGCACGATCTTTAGGATGATCTTTTGGAGACGGTTGGCAAGAAGTTTCGTAATGATCTTAAGACAGCAGTTGAGTAGCGTGATTGGTGCGTAATCATAGATCAAGCGGGAGCATTGATTTTTGGGATTAAAGTAATGAAGCCCTCATTAATACTCTCGTGTTTAAGTTTCCATCATGAAATTGATTGCACAGAAGATAAAAGTCTTGTTTAATCACGTGCCAACAAGCTTTGAGAAAATGTCCCGTGAAACCATCTGGACCCGGAGCCCTATCCGCAGGCATGTATTTAATGACATCATCAATTTCCTGGTGAGTGAAAGGCACAGTAAGTTGATCCAAGTCTTCAACCTTCTTGATAATTCTGGCTAAATCGAACTTCATCTCATGGTGCTGAGAAGCCCCAAGCCGTTTCTTGAAAGCTTGAAAAATAACTGATTCTTTGCCTGCGTGGTCCTCAATACAATAACCGTCATCCGTGGTAAGGGAAGCAATGTTATTTCTCCTATATCTTTCTGAGGCCATCGCTTGAAAAAATTTAGGTTGTTCATCGCCAAATTTGACCCAACGAATGGTACATCTCATCCTCCAATACTCTCTTTGATAATTAAGAAGCCTTAAAATATGGTTCTTGAGAATGCGACGGAAATTTGTTTCCGGTATGGTGACGTCTTTTATTTTCAAGTTCATCAAGTTCGAAGAGGGCCCTGTTGGAGTTGTCAATGGCAATAGACAGTTTAGAAATACCTTTACCAAATTTTTAGATCACGCCTCAGATGTTTAAACTTGCGGGAGATAACAGTGGCCATGTTGGTCGAGGGAATTGATTTGGACCAAGAATTAGAAACCGTGTCCAAAAATCCTGGATGATGTATCCAATATGATTCGAACCTGAAGATCTTGGAGCGAGGAATGGTTGTCTCAATGCAAACCACACAAGGGATGTGATCGGAAACAGGCCGACCAAGAGGCTTTACTAGGGTTTTAGGGTAACTAATAGTCCAATTGGTGCTCGTGAAAAACCAGTCAATTTGTTCTAAGAGGGGGTCCACCTGCATATTACTCCAAGTGTAAGCTCGACCTTTGATGGGCAATTCCACCAGGTTTTGGTTCCTGATAAAATCGTTGAAGGTGATCATATCCCCAAGGTTTCCACCAGGCTTATTACGATTGTCTGGGCCACGAATAAAATTAAAGTCCCCTACAAGGAGCCAGTCTTCATTGGTAGGAATATTAAGGTCTAGTAGCCATTGAATGAAATCCCTACGTTCATCTCCCTGACAAGGGCCATACACATTCACAAGGGTCCAAGACTGTGCAGATTGCGTGGAATGAAAGCGGGTCACCAAAGCAAATTCCTGGATGCAAGAATAGTGGCGGAGAAGATTGAACTATTCCAGATTGTGGCAATTCCACCCGAAGCACCGCGGGCCGGAATAAATTCAAATTTATCAAAACGTCGCGGACAGCAAGATTTAATAAAGTTATTATCAAAAGAGTGCTTCTTAGTTTCCTGCAGACAAATGACAGCACAGCCACTAGCGGAGATGGCATTAAACTGAGCAAGTTGCTTAGGTTCGGAATTTAAGCCACGGACGTTCCAACAGAGAACATTCCAGTTCACCAAAAGTACCATGAAATAAAAAGGAAGGATTAAGCACTGGATGAGGATGAACGAGCATCCTCCATAGCTTCGATTAGCACATCTTCGAGAGCTCGGCAGCAGGAATAGCGCATTGAGCGGTGCCAATAAGTTGAAGCGCATGATCGGGGTGGGCGGCGGCACAACCGAGCTGTCATCCTCTTCAGAACGGTCCCTGATCTGCAGAGCCGACGGATTGATACGGGGCTTGACCTTGGAAGCTCTTGGCTTGCTGTCAGTAATGGCCGGTACTTTAAAACCGTCATATTTGTTAGACCTGGCACTGCGACGAAGAGAAACAGATGACATGGGCATGGCAAGCTTTCCTTTGCGAGTTGAAGCATCATAATTAAGCCCCGTTCCACCAAGGGCACTAATAGAGCTTTGTCCATCAGTAACCAGGGTATCAGTAGTGGAGCCCTCAGATGGCTCAATTCCAAAGATCTGAGAAGATTCCGCAGAAATATCATCCCCAGAGCCAGAAGTATTTGCCACAGCTGCACCAACAGGTGCCAGTTGGACCACTTGGTCATCAGACAGGACAGGTTGCACAAGCAGAGAAGGATCAGAGATCACCTGAGAAGGATGAGCTACCACAGGGATCTCCAAGTGAGTGCTATCAGGGCTGACCATTGAGTTTAGATCAGGTGTGTTTAGGATCTCTTCAATTTGCAAAGGGGAGGAGGCCAACTCCCTAGTCTGCTTTGATGCGATCCTTCGAGACCAGTTATTTTCAACAATAATCACAGCTTTAACTTGAACCCAATCATTCCTCGAGCCCAAAACCGAGCTCCAGGGGACCATAGGAGGCAACCAAAGGCATGATGGTCGATCTCGTAAGCGAGTTGAGTCTAATGAAAGAGAAACCTTGATTAATGAGCCTTGAAGAGATCACATTACCATGTTCATCATAGCAAACTGTAGACCATGCTGAGTGAGAGAAACCATAACTTCAAGCGAATTAACAGGAGCAGTAGGGGGGGCCAGTGAGGTAATATGGACAGAGGATGTGGCCATATCAGAGCTCTCTCCTTCCACCACCGAATGGAACAAGTTCGCAGGTACCAAAACATAGCTGTCTGAAACTGTCTCACTGGAATCAGAGGTACCAAAGATAGCAATAGACTCATTCCAAGCCGTACCTGGGCTGTCCAGCATGTTATTGTGAGGCACAATCCCATCTTGGACGTGAAGGCCCTCCTGAGCAAGCCAGGCCTGGAAGTTATACAGAACTGGAGGAGGAGATGGAGGCCATTGCCCCCAGTTTGCCTAAAAGTGAACCTCATTGCCCTGATTGTCTTCATGTGCATTGGCAGCATTGGCAGCATTTGCATTCATCTGCGCATTCTGAGCCATCCAATTATTCAGTTGTGCTTGATAGAGTTGTTCCGCGGTGAGTCCATCCCCGTGAAGAGGGTGAGGGATACCATCCGCAGGTGGTGGCTCGATCCCTGCAGGTGGAACCTCAGGTAGATGGGCATCCCAGTCACTGCTGCGTAGCATAGTTACACAGACAGTCCAACAACGTCGATCTCCACCTAATTGATGCATAACAAAGCTTTTTGGGACGAGACGCAAATGAATAACTCAAACTTTCAGTAAAACAAGCTTTCTAGCCCCCCTTGGGTTGTGCCAAGTGACAAGCTCGCCAAACTTATCAACTGACTTGTGCATGTAATGTGAGGTCTGATAATCTTGTGGGAACCCAATATACAGAATCCAAATCAGGGGACCAAAGGTGGTCAGGCGCATGTTCAAAGCCGCATCATGAGGCACAAACGAGATAACAGTGTAAATATTCTCTTCATCCTCATCTAGTTCAAAGGTAGTGCCCACAACAGCATCTCTAGTAATGGAATCCGCAAAGCCAAAAATCCCAACTCCTAAAGGATGATCATCTATCTCAGTGGGGAAGAACTGGGACTCATGCAGCAAACCTTCAATGGTATGGCGCAGCGCCGCCTTATGATGGAACGGCACGAAGCGATTAACTTCCGCGATGGCGAGGAAGTCATGGCGCAACGGGGGAGTTGGGCTGACCACCATGTCATCCCTCACCTTCCTGTCCTCCGGACCAAGCTCGATCGTCATACCCTGCTGTAGGTAGGGCACCACATTGACGGGGAAGTTCGCCATGGGAGGGTGGTGGAGCTCTGGAGTGGTGGCAGGATTGGAGCAGAGAAACAGGGGAGAATGCGTATCGGCACGGGCCCTAGTCCCCTTGGGAACCCAGACTAGCTGCGGCCGCCTCCCCTCAAGCCCATCAGATGAGGACACGTGTCGTCGGCGACCCTTGGATGAGTATCGGACGGCCACAGGCAAAGGAGAGGCAGTAGTATTGCCATTGGGCGAAGAATCAGTAATTATAGTCTGATTGATTTGATGTCTCAGGGAGACTTGTTTGAATGAATCTGTCATAATTGCTTTGCCCTTCTCAAGGAGATAAGCATCTCGATTATTTTCTTCCTTTTGCGGTGCGGATTCACAGGGGCTTGCCATTTGAGTAGCCGAAAAGAGAGAATTAATCTTTACTTTCCATTGCATTCGACGGGCCAAAGGGTGACAAATATGGCTTGTGTGGCCCAAAAAGGAGCAAGTAGAACAGCGAAAAAGCCCAGGACAGGTAAAATATAGATGGGCCAATGAGCCACAAAGATAGCATGGCTGAGATCCAGAAAGTTGCCGTCTATCTTCAGACTGACCATGAGTAGCTTCCCTTGAGGGGCCCACACAAGGACCAACAGAGACGGTGTTGCAAACATTATCGGGACAAGAATCCGCTTGGTGACCGGAGCCATTGCACACATAGCATAAGTTCAGGCGTTTGTTAATGTAGTCCGATGGTGGGACCGATACAATAGACCAAATTTTGGCAATGTGAGTATCAGAATATCCAAATTTGCGCTGGTCATTAATATAGAGCAACATGAACGGGGGAATATCATCCCAACAATCGTGTCTGAATTGACGTCCATGAAATTGGTTGCGAATTTGAATACCCGGGGGTGGAACCAAAGTTTGAAATTCTCCAAAACGGACAGATGTCGGCACTGAATGTGGAGAGGCCGTCGTGTCCCCAGGCCCTGATTGTGCGTCACCCACATTAAAGCTGCCAAATCGGATGTTTACATTAAATGCATTACCTGGAATATTCCTTGAAACATTAATGCCAGAATTAATCTGCATGGTTGCCCGTTGAGGGGCGCCGGCCGACGTTGAGCTTTCTTGAGAAATTCCGGCGACTGCTGAAATCCTTTGTAATCCCAAAACTGGATCAAGAAGGCCAAATTTTGCCAATTCGAACGCCGAAGAAGGGTCCATAGATGCATTCCGTGAATCAAATGAGAACGAGTGTTTGATTGCCATAGGGTTGCGTGTAGAAAGCTCTTCCAAATGATGATCCGAATGCCAGCGAGTATCACTCCGGGGAGTAGCATGTCCCTCAGGTCGGTAAAGAGAGAAATGGCAAACAAAATCCGGCCAAATACGATCCTTGAGATGGTAAATGAAATGACCAACTCGATTAGACGCCACCGAGAAACGAAACTTACGATCAGCCAGTTGCGAGATCGAGAAACCCTCAGCAGAACCTCCAATACAACGTTGAAGAGCAATACCCACTGATTCAACCGAGAGAGGGAAGGAGGCGGAGGAGAAGAAAACCACCAAGAAGAATTCCTTGGTACCATTGCTAGGAGAAAAATGAACCGTAGATCCAAAACAACGACGAACCTGATCCGCGATTGCCTGGCCAGGCTTGAAATCCCAATGGAGAAGACCAAATGCGTCTTTGGCGTACCAGCCGGAAAGCTCTTGGGCTTCATCGTATCCGGTCGAGGAATTGAAGCAAACCCGGCCAAAATCCGAGCTCTGTCACAATTTGATATTCCAAAAGCCCTCAAGCAGATACAAAAACTAACTGGATGCGTAGCGGCCTTAAGTCGCTTCATCTCCCGTTTGGGAGAAAAGGCTCTGCCCTCTACCGCCTCCTCGGCAACGAACATTTGAATGGGCGGATGCTGCCACACCCGACTCGAAGAAATAAAGGCCATCACGGCAACAAATCCGGTTCTGGCCGCGCCCAACCTGGGCGAGCCTATGTTATTTTATATCGCAGCAACACATCAAGTTGTTAGCGCGGTACTCGTCGTTGAACGAGAAACAGAAGGGCACAAATTCCCTCTTCAAAAACCAGTGTACTACGTATCCACTATTATAACTCCATGCAAATCCCGGTACCCACATTATCAAAAGATTGCGTATGCGGTGTTCATCGCATCCCGGAAGCTGCGTCACTACTTTCAAGAGTGTTCAATAACGGTGGCCTCCGAAGTACCTCTCAACGATATTATAAACAATCGCGACGCAACGGGCAGGATTGCAAAATGGGCTATCGAGCTCTTACCATTTGACATAACCTACAAACCACGGCGAGCTATAAAGTCATAGGTTACGGCGGACTTCATCGCCGAATGGACGAAGCGAACTCCCTAAAGAGTGCGGTAGCGTACTCAACTGGATCATGCATTCGACGGATCCAAAATGTTGGCTGGCTTGGGGGCTGGCGTCGTCCGGCGTCCCCAGCGGAGACACAATCAATACGTACTTCAAATAATGTACATGGACTCCAACAACGCGGCGAATACGAGGCCCTCCTACATGGCCTCCGGATGGCAATCTCCATGGGAATTCAACGCCTAGAGGTGCGCGATTCAAACCTCGCAATATCCCAAGTAAATGGAGACTTGACGCTAAAGATCCAAAATGGCAGCTTACATAGCGCCGTCCTAAAAATGTCAGCTCGGTTGAAGGACTAGAATTCCATCATGTAGCCGGGATAATAACCAGGCAGCAGACGTGTTAGCACGCATCGGCGCTAAACGAGAGGCGCTGTCCTCCTAACATCTTCTGGAGCGGCTCTTTAAGCCATCCGTATTATGGGAAGAGGAGTCCGAAAATAACAATCGAGCCAGCTGCATCACCTAACTCAGACCATTACGACACAATCGGTGGCTCGCCAGCGAAATAACACCTTCAGCTCACGAAATAATGGCAGTCATTGCCCGTGGGCAGAACCATTCCTAGCCTACTTAATGCGGCAGGAACTTCCGAAGACCAAAATGAGGCCCGCTGCATAGTTCGGTGATCTAAAGCCTACAAGGTCCATGAGGAGAGCTTTATAAGAAAAGCACAACCGAGTCCTTCAAAGGTGTATCTCCGAAGAGGAAGGCGAAATCTCTGGCTGAAATTCACGCTGGACTCGGTGGGCACCACGCTGCAGCCGGGCCCTTGTAGGCAAGGCCTTCCGTACAGGATTTTATTGGCCGACAGCCAGGCAGATGCTCGGGATTTAGTCCAACGATCGTCGGTTGCCAGCTCTTTGCTAATCGAGCCATATGCCACCCACGCCCTCAAAACTATACCCATTACACAGGCGTTTGCGGTGCAGGGGCTTGACATGGTGGGACCCCTTAAAGGGGGAACCCACAAGCACAAATACTTATTGGTCATGGTGGACAAATTCACCAAATGGATTGAGGCCAAGCCGGTTAAAGCGGCAGAATCCGGACGGTGATGGACTTCATATCGGGGTAGTACACCGTTTGGTGTCCCCCGGCATCATCGCGACAACGGCACGAACTTCACGGCCGACGAGGTTAAACTCTGGTGCAAAAACATGGGCATTAAGCTCGATTACGCTTGATCTATCACCCCAAACTAACGGTCAAGTTGAGCGAGCAAATGGTCTAATCATGGCGGCATCAAACCCGGACTAGTGCGGTCCCTCAAGGAATCTAACACGCCTTTTCGGTAGAGGAGCTCGACTCCGTACTGGGGCTGCGGACCACGCCAAACCGAACTACGGATTCACACGATTTTTCATGGTATCGGCGCAGAGGCAGTCCTGCCTGCGATATAATTCATGACTCACCTCGTAATGCGCATGTACGAAGAAAGAGAAGCCGAGCTAGATCGGCAGGACAGTCTGGGCGCCTTAGAGGAGGCGGGGCGTGGCAAAGGCTCGTTCCGCATTTTATCGGCAGCAGCTCGAAGATATCAAAGCGAGAAATACGGGCCAAAACTTGCAATGTTGGCGAACTTGTTCTACGCTGCGGACAAGAAAAAGGACAAACTCAAGCCCAAGTGGGAAGGTCCCTTCATCATCGACCAAGTCTGACAGCGGAGCGCACCGTCTCACGTAACGATCGGACAACCGACTCGAGCGAACCCATGGAGCGTAGCCCGTATCCGAAGATTCTCGCCTAACGTCGGACTCGGGTTCGTCTCACTCCCCGTCCACTCCTTGTTTTTACTCTCCTCCTCCTCCTCCTTCCCACTTTTTTTACCTTTTATGGGCTGATTTGCGCTTTGTTAGACACACTTGATGTGCCCTGGCACTCATTATACTGGGGCTTCTTTAATGAAGCTTATTCATCTGGGCTTCATGCCCAATACATGTGTCATACTTCCGCATGTACCTTTTATTCACCATTATATGCATCGATATGACTTAAGTTTTGGCCAAGCTGGGTTGCTGGCTCTGTGCTTACCCCTCGTTCCCGATTGTTCGGCTAGGAGGTAAAGGAGCACCTCTATGATTATTCTGCCGGGTCAGCGGATGTGTACCTCATCTTGGGTGAAGCCGAAAGCTAAGCGTTCTTAAGAGAATATTTGGTCGGTGACTTGAAAGATGATTTATTACTTACTTATTTATCTGCCCCGGATGCTTTTACGCTATTTTCGATCCGGCATTGCACTTTAGGGCATGCCTCGAGAAAGGAACCCTTAACGGAACTATTCTCCTGGAAGATGTTTCTTACTAACCATGTAATATAACATAACTAGTTGGGCACTTATGCGATAAAGAAATTATGACCCGACGCGTTGTCTCCATGCATGCCCGGTTCTTTCATAACCGTAAGGGTATTCGGACACACTCCGGACTGTTAGGTCGAGGTTGAAGAAAGCAGTCCGCGAAGACAAGCGATCTACAATCCGGCTAGAAGGCATTTTACATGTCATTTCAAATTACATCGTCAAACCGACTGATTGTACTCCTCTTCAATCCCATCTAACAGCTGTCTAATTTGATTCTGTTGGGAAAATTCGCAGCCAGTTCTACTTGGCTGTACATCAACTCACAGGATCTCCTTCCCATCAGGCCCATGCAGTCCGACCTTGGCCATGTGGTTTGGGTCGGACTTGGTAGCGATGTCTTCACCATGGCCCAGCCTCCTGGCGCCCGACGGCAGCCGATATCTTCCACAAGCGGAGGCGTCGCCATGCTCCTGAAGCTTCTCAGCAAGCTCACCAAGGCCCTCGGGTAGGGAGGCGGATCGCCATAAAGCATGAGCAGCGCCACTCATCGCTTTGCCGAACACGTTCGAGCAATTGCACTAGCTCGGGAAGTTGGTCACCCGTTGACTCAGGCATTTCCTCAGCAGGGCGACCTGTGAGCACACCTAAAGACATTCTGTCAATCGTCTTCCTCGCTGAATTCTTCTTTGCAAAGGAATTCGTTCAAGCACTTACTATAAATGCCGCGACGAAGCCGCCGATTCTCCTTCACGGAGCCAGACAGCTGGGCCCGAACACCTTTCAGCTCTTCTCCTTGCTGGGTGTGGGCATCTTGGAGCTTGTTTCTCTCCTGCTGCACCTTCATAAGCACCCTCTCACCGGCCTTTAGCTGATGCAGTAGTTGTTGCTTGTCCGGATCTAGTCCGGCGCCCTCTGCAATATTATTGTCAGATTCACGCCACACTTTGCTAAATAATTATCTTTTCAAAGTACGTCTTACCAGCGGGGGTCTCTGTGGCTCCCCCTGTGGTGGCCAGTGCGGCTTCAAGTTGGGCCTTGCACTCTTGGAGCCCCTGGGACAGCTGGGTATTCTTCTCCGCAAGACCCTGCATAGTAATTGATCCTTAAATTAGTTATTTCAACTATTTTAAGTCTCGGGGGCTACTGGCATATATAACTATTAAAATTACCTACCCGTATGTCTTTCACATACTGCTCCGTGGCTCTGGTTAACCCATCTTGAGCGGCACGGAGGTGCGCGCTTCCCGCTTTAATGGCATTTAACACCTCCGGGGAGAAACACGCGTCACGAAGAACTGTCCGGCGACGCCTGTGATTCATGGCGCTCTCCACCTCAGACCGGGTGGCGGACAGCCTGTCGGCATCCTTCGTCGGAGGAGCATCCGATTTACGCCTTGTATTCACCTCCCCTCCCGGACCATGCGTTGGAGCATGGCCGACGGAGGCTTGATTAGCAACCTCTCCGGACACTGTCCGGCGAATGCTCTTTCTGGAAAAGTTATGAGCATTAATATACCTTCTGGGGATCCTTCCCTTAAAAATAACGGTGCTCCGCATTGTTGCGGCGACGTCTCGGTTACGCACCGCCTCCTCTTCCTCCCTCTTGGGCGGACTGATCCTTGTTGGTGGCCGCCCTTGGTTCGGCTTCCCGCCTTAAAGGCACATCCTGCGATACACCATCAGCATGGGATAGTCGAATTGGCGTGGATCAAATGATGGTTTCAAGACCTCGGTCGTAGTCACACAGGAGGCGAAAACAAACCGGGGTAGTCAGCCGTAATGGCGACTAGGGCATTGTCTATGCTACATTGGTGGAACACCCGTCAATCAGCTCCACCTTTATGTCCGGATCCTCTTGGAGGCGGATCAAGGATTGTTCGGATCCTCGGGCTGTGGAGCTAGGCTTCGTATGCCCTCCACGTCCCGGCGCAGCTCCTGCGTCGAAATCACAGAGTAAGATACTTGACTTTAAAAAAAGGTATGGATCGGGTAGATGAACATCCGCTTACCCAGCTCCGAGTATGCATAGAAAATCCATCCAACGGATTCTTGCGGAGAAGTCCTCCTCCTCTCCCTTGTACAAGCGGACATGATCTTTGCGGATCGGCTACGAGCCTAGCCCTTGCGGCCATGACGGGTGGCGTCATCTTCCCCGTTGAAATCCAACATAGGGTGGCCCCTATATTGGAGTGGCTGCACCCCTCGCATAATGCACGTGGCCATGACTCCAATCATGGTCAATCCGGAATGGGCCAGTAACCTAATCCGGCCCATCGGATAATGGGCGCTCTGTCATCTTCCGTTGAGGGCTCATGGGCGCCAACTCAGGCGTTTCTTCAAGGAGCATTGTTGAACTCCGGGAGGCCGATCCGGACTGGATCCGGCAGAGGCGTCCTCCATGTAGAACCATTCGAAGGCCGGTCTTGGACGCCTTCTTCGGGTGCGGATAGATATCCGGTCGGCGATCGCCATATTTCGGCTCCGCCCACTTGGTATATCGACCCCTCATGAGAGCGAGTGCGAAATAAAACAATCTCTTCCACAGGGCAAAATGGGGCTCGACGCCCAAGAACAGCTCGCAAAAAGCTACGAAGCCCGCGATGTGCAAAATGGAGGCGGGCGTGAGGTGGTGAAGTTGGAGTCCATAGAACTCTAGGAGCCCCCGGAGAAACGGATGTATGGGAAATCCGAGTCCCCTTATTAGATAGGGGACAAAGCATACCCGCTCCCCTTTGGAAGGGTTGGGGACGCTCTCCGCCTGCTTCCCACCCTTGTAGGTGGCCAGTCCAGCTCGAACCGGAACCGTGAAAGCTGGGGGAAGATGTCCCTCGGTTTGAAGCACCACTAGCTCGCTGTGTGGAACTGAGCATCTCCCCCAATCTCCTGGCTGAGGGCTGGGAGCGCGAGAGGAGGAGCCGCGTCGGCTATCCATGATGGAATGGATTTTTGTCAGAGGCGCTTCGATGAGAACTTGTGGATGGAGGATGTGTGAGCTGGATCTAGATCCTCGCCTCTCTTGTAGGCGGCTCGTTCGCACGGCTAGGGGGTAAAATGTAACAATATCCCAGCCTTTCGCATTCGTACGAAACGTGGAAGAAGGCCATTATTGGGCGTAGAAGCCAAGGAGCGCAACATTTATAAAGAAGCCGAACACTATTCGACAGGAACATGAAGACTGAAAGGAGAACCCGCCTTGCAATGCCGAAGATAACATGCGCGCCGGACTCATCGTCATTGAAGCCTGGTTCAGGGGCTCTTGAGGCGTTCGGACTAGGGGTGTCCGGATAGCGAACTATCATCATCGGCGGACTCCAAGACTATGAAGATACAAGATTGAAGAATTCGTCCCGTGTCCGGATGGGACTTTCCTTGGCGTGGAAGGCAAGCATGGCGATACGGATATGTAGATCTCCTACCATTGTAACCGACTCTGTGTAACCCTAACCCTATCCGATGTCTATATAAACCGGAGGGTTTTAGTCTGTAGCACAAACAACAATCATACCATAGGCTAGCTTCTAGGGTTTAGCCTCTTTGATCTCGTGGTAGATCTACTCTTGTAACACACATCATCAATATTAATCTAGCAGGACGTAGGGTTTTACCTCCATCGAGAGGGCCCGAACCTGGGTAAAACATCATGTCCCTTGTCTCCTGTTACCATCCGCCTAGACGCACAGTTCGGGACCCCCTACCCGAGATCCGCCGGTTTTGACACCGACACCCGGCAAGACCCTTGCCGTGGCAGCTCGTCCCACACCTACAGAGCGAATCACCCTTGAGTCCACTGCCCCCATGGGGCAAGGATTCGGGAGACATCTCCGTGGTGGCATGCAGATCTTTGTGAAGACATTCAACATCAGATACACACTATAGAAGATGACGACCCTTGGCGGGATCCCAGCCAAGGAGGACCATAAGGCCCCTGGCAAGAGCCTTGCCGGGGATGACAGCAGGCGCCACGGCAAGACCCTTGCCGGGGCCCCGGCAAGACCCTTGCCAGGGCTACGGCGAGGCCCTCGCCAAGAACACCCGTAGGGCCACCATCAGGCCCACGCCAATCAAACCTCCACCACCGTTCGCATGCAGCTGCCGACCCAACCAGTTGGGCAGGTACCTGCGTGGCGGCAAGCGGATCTTCGTGGAGACCCACCACTGCGCCACCTCAGCTGCCTGCCTGCCTACATGGCACCGCGGGCACTGCTGGCCAAGGCGCGTGTCGACACGAAAGGGAGCGGCGACGGACGAGATAGGGCTCTCCCCCGTCCCTGATAAAGCAAGGACACCTAAGCAAGACGCATTAAAGGTGCCTTGTCATGTAATGCGAGGGATAAACTCGCATCACTGTACGCTTTCCACCTCATGTGTGCCACTGTGGCAACCCCTTTCCCTATAAAAGGAGGCCCAAGGCGACTAGGAAGAGGATTCGGCTTTTTGGAGCTCCTCACGCCCCATTGCTAGTTCAAGCATACAGATAAACAAACCACCAAAGCGGGAGTAGGGTTTTACGCATCCTCGCGGCCCGAACCTGGATAAAGAAACCGTGTGCTATCTGTTTGATCCGCTCTTCTCACGACCCCACGCCCCGCGACCATAGTAGGGATTCTTGTGATCCCATAGGTGTCATTCCAACCGACAAAAGTGAAGATCAAGAAGGTTCGCAGCGACAACGGAACGGAGTTCAAGAACGCAAATGTGGATACCTTTCTTGACGAAGAAGGGATTCCACACGAGTTCTCGGCTACGTACACACCTCAACAAAATGGAGTTGTTGAGAGGAAGAACTGGACGCTCATCGAAATGGCGAACGATGCTTGATGAGTACAAGGACGAAGCACTTTTGGGCGAAGCGGTTGAGACAGCTTGTCATGCAACAAATCGCTTGTATCTTCACAAGCTACTCGGCAAGGCGACATCTGAGCTCCTCACCGTAACAAACCCCAAGTTGGATACTTTCGAGTATTCGGCTCAAAGTGCTACATTCTTGATAAGCATCGTCATTCTAAATTTGCTCCTAAGTCTCTTACTAGGTTATGGCTCAAACTCTCACACTTACCGTGTCTACAACAATATCACCCCAAAGGTTGATGAGACGGTAGATGTGAAGTTTGATGAATCTAACGGCTCGCAAATAGAGCAATTGCCAATTGATGTAGGAGACAAAGATCCTTCGGAAGCAATCCAAGACTTGTCTATTGGCAAGGTTCGCCCAACGGAGGTGAAGGAGATACCTCGTCCGTCCAAGTGGAAGCTTCTACTTCACGACAAGGTGAACCAAGAGTTGATAAGGAAGCATCCACAAGTGGGACACACCAAGATGAAGAAAACGAGGAAGTGCATCAAGATGAATGTCAACAACCTCCTTCTCCACCACGACAAGAGAACGACAACACCAACAATGAAGAAGGCCAAGAAGAAGAACAAGATGAAGAAGATGTTCAATGAAGACCCAAGCAAAAGCTTTCACGAGTTCGAGCAAGAATTGCTAAAGACCATCCCGTCGAGCAAATCTGCAATGATATTCAAACCGGGAGAATCACTCGCTATAAAACTTGTTTAGCTAAGTTTTGTGAAAACTATTCTTTCATCTCTAGCATTGAACCTATGAAGGTTGAAGAAGCATTGGAAGATCCGGATTGGATAAATTCTATGCATGAAGAGCTACACAACTTTGAGAGGAATCAAGTTTGGACATTGGTTGAGAAGCCCGACAACAACCACAACATCATCGGTACCAAATGGGTGTTTCGCAACAAGCAAGATGAAGATGGACAAGTAGTTCGCAACAAAGGACGTCTCGTCGCCCAAGGCTACACACAAGTCGAAGGTATGGACTATGGTGAGACTTACGCCCCCGTTGCTAGACTTGAGTCCATTCGCATCTTACTTGCCTATGCTAATCACAATGATATCACCTTGTACCAAATGGACATTAAAAGTGCTTTTTTAAATGGTGAAATAGAGGAGGAAGTTTATGTTAAGCAACCTCCCAGCTTTGTCAATCATAAGAAACCAAATCATGTTTACAAACTTCACAAAGCTCTTTATGGTCTTAAACAAGCTCCTAGAGCATGGTATAAATTCTTGACCAAGTTCCTTATTGAAAAAGGCTTTGAAATTGGGAAAATTGATTCCACACTTTTTACTAAAAGGGTTAATGGAGAATTATTTGTATGCCAAATTTATGTTGATGATATTATATTTGGTTCAACTAACCCTCATTTTAGTGAAAAGTTTGGGAAGCTAATGTCGGAGAAGTTTGAGATGTCAATGATGAGTGAACTCAAATTCTTTCTTGGGTTGAAAATCAAGCAAACTAAGGAAGGTACTTTTGTCTCTCAAACGAAGTACACCAAGGACTTATTCAAGAAGTTCAATATGCAAGAATGCAAACGTATGACTACACCCATGCCCACTAGTGGACATCTTGACTTAACCAAAGATGATGAACCGGTTGATCAAAAGGTTTATCGCTCTATGATTGGTTCATTGTTATATCTATGTGCTTCACGTCCCGATATCATGCTAAGTGTGTGCATGTCTGCACGATATCAAGCTGCTCCTAAAGAATGTCATCTTAAGGCTGTGAAAAGGATAGTGAGATACTTAATCCATACACCAAATTTTCGCATTTGGTATCCTAAGAGGGCCTCTTTCTTGGCTACTCCGACTCGGACTATGCCGGTGACAAGGTTGATAGAAAGTCCACTTCGGGTACTTGCCAATTTCTTGGTAGATCTCTTGTGTCTTTGTCCTCCAAGAAACAAAACTCAGTATCCTTATCCACTGCCGAAGCGGAATACATTGCCGCTAGTTCATGTTGTGCTCAATTACTTTGGATGACCCAAACTCTTAAAGATTATGGGATATATGTGAAACATGTTCCATTGCTTTGTGACAATGAAAGTGCTATCAAAATTGGTCATAATCCCGTACAACATTCTCGAACTAAGCATATTGAAGTTCGTCATCATTTCATTCGAGATCATGTTGCTAAGGGTGACATTGATCTTAAGCATGTTCACACCAAAAAGCAATTAGTGGATATATTCACTAAAACTCTTGATGAGAAAGTGTTCTGCAGGTTAAGAGGATAATTGAACATCATTGATGCTTCAAACTTGGAGTAGAAACTCCATTGGATACATGCAAGACATGAGCTTATGCCTAATCCTTGTTATCTCTCCTATGATGGAAATCTTATGTCTTGGATATATTTGTATCTTGCATGTTATCTTACTCATGTAGGTACTTGGTTGAATCAAATTCCATGAGGTTGTAACCTACTCATATCTTGAGCAATCTCTACATCACCAAGTCTCTACACAATGTGGTTGAATCCAAGGAAGCACAAAACCATTTAAACATATCCTTTGACAAATTCTATAGTTGAGCTTCATGATTGTCATTGTTGGATACACAAGTGCTCTTCCTTGCACGAACTAACCCATGTAGGTAGATGGACTCAAATTCCAAGTGGTGCTCCAAATTCTTGATGAGCTACATCAACCTTGAGCAACCCACACAAGTTCGACTACATGGACAACACCACCAACCAAGGTATGTTGTTCCATCTTAGAGAAGCTTTTCTCCAAGTCATGAGTTAAAGCAACTCGACAAGATGTGAAAACATCAAGATGCTTAAACGAAAAATGGCAACCCCATTTTGAGCTTAAACGATGAGTATGACCTACGATCAAGTGATCTCACTTGACTCCTAAGTCAATATACTCTAACATAGGTGACTCTGTCGCCGACCATCTCTAGATGAATTTCTCTTGTGTTCTTTTCTGAGTTTTTGCATTTGTCTCATGCATATGTGTTTCCCCTTTCAAAAAAAAATTCATCTAGATTTCTTTCTGTATGCTCTGCATTTTCTGCATTCCAATTCATTGCATATCATTCAGTAAATTCCTTGCAAATCTTTGTGAGATCTTATTAGTCAAGTGAGCTGAGGTGACAAGTGTTTTCTCTGCGATGAACTCGGTTACACCAAGTTGTTATTTTCGGTCCAACCGAAAACTTTCGGTACCACCGAAGCATACCACTCGGTGCCACCGACTTCACAACAGGAAAATCAGTTTGCCACTTATTCTGTGTTTCTTTTGATCTAGCTCCACTCACTGAATCTTGTCCTCTACAAGCATCACATTTTTTATCATTGCTTTATGTTGTGACTCAAGGATCAAACCCATTCACGACAAATTCCAGAGGGGGAGAGAGAGATCACATTTTTTATCAAGCCCTTCTTGGAAATTGATGTCAAAGGGGGAGAGAGAGATCACATCAAAGCTTATCACTTAAAGAGATCACATCAGAGAAGGAGAGAGAGATCCTTCAGGGGGAGAGAGAGATCTCCAGGGGGAGAGAATATTAGATAAAAGTATTTCTCAAGGATCCCAGATGCTTGGTTTTCAAGAGGATAGATGCCACATGTCTTCTTAAGGGGAAAGACATGTTCATATGTGCTTATTTGCATTAGCTTGCATTAGCTCTGTTCTTGTATATCTTTTAGCCCTGATTTTCTGTTCCCTATATTCTCCCAGTATCCCATGCTAGATTCAGGGGGAGCAAGACATTTAAGGATAATAAATCATCTAAATTCATTGCATATCTTTACTCTTGGGGACATGTCTAATCCAATGTAGTACTTAGTACTCACTCTCTACATGTCATCCCAGTCTTGGTATTCTTGTGGTTTCTTTTGTTTGCTCTGGCTAGTAGGTGCATCTGTGTTATCTAACCTTGTTTACGCAGGTTCATTCCATCCTAAGCCAACTCAAGACTACAAGGTAAGTATATGCATCACAATCATGTGTATGAGGAATCCTTGCTGATGTACATACTGTTTGCAAGAAGGACTCATGGGCATGAAGTTATTTTCTTTAATATTCTTTGCTCTGATGCATATGGCCAAGATACATGTAACACATTGTCTGCTCTATCATGGTTATGCTATCACATGCTTCTATATTCCATATTCACATGATTGCATACATGTAGGGGGAGCCTATGCCTGTTACATGTCTTTCCAAAGCTTTACTAGCTATTCTTTATATCTTTATCTAAAGCTTTGATGTATGTTGTCATCAATTACCAAAAAGGGGGAGATTGAAAGCACAAGTGCTCCCTAGGTGGTTTTGGTAATTAATGTCAACATATCTCTTGTTGGACTAACACTTTTATCTAGTATGTTTCAGATAAGTTCAACAATGGAGTGGCATGGACCAAAGGATGTGGGAACTCCTTCAAGATGCTAAGGACAAAGGATTGGCTCAAACTTCAAGCTCAAGACTCTTCATTTTACATTTTAGTAATCCAAGATCACATTGAGTCTATAGGAAAAGTCAATACTATCATGGAGGGATGAGGTGTTTCTTAATGAGCCTCTTGCTTCAAGTGCTTAGTGATATGCTCCAAATACCCTCAACTACTTTCCCACTTCCACACATATGTCCTAAAACCTAAAGTCAAACTCGGCCCCACTGATTCTTCCTATCCGGCGCCACCAAGTTTGGATGTCTTAGCCACTGCCACAAACCCTAGGCAAATCGGTCTCACCGATAGGGATCTCGGTCTCACCGAGATGGGATTGTAATCTCTCTGTGTATGTCCATTATCATAATCGGTCTCACCGAGTTTGAGCAATCGGTACTACCGAGATTACAATGCAAACTTTCTGGTTGACTCATTATCAAAATCGGTCCCACCAAGTTTGAGTAATCGGTCCAACCGAGTTTGCCTGACCAATATCTGGTTAGCTAATTACCAAAATCGGTCTCACTGAGTTTGTGTAATCGGTCTCACCGAGATTACGTTATGCCCTAACCCTAACCATATTGGTCCTACCGAGTTGCATTTCGGTCCCACCGAAAATCCTAACGGTCACTAGATTTGCTGAATCGGTCCGACCAAGTTTCTCAATTCGGTCCCACCGAGTTTGGCAAATTGTGTGTAACGGTTAGATTTTGTGTGGAGGCTATATATACCCCTCCACCTCCTCTTCATTCGTGGAGAGATCCATCAGACTGAACCTACACTTCCAGCATCCTATTTCTGAGAAAGAACTACCTACTCATGTGTTGAGGCCAAGATATTCCATTCCTACCATATGAATCTTGATCTCTAGCCTTTCCCAAGTTGCTTTCCACTCAAATCTTTTTTCCACCAGATCCAAATCCTATGAGAGAGAGTTGAGTGTTGGGGGGACTATCATTTGAAGCACAAGAGCAAGGAGTTCATCATCAACACACCATTTGTTACTTCTTGGAGAGTGGTGTCTCCTAGATTGGCTAGGTGTCACTTGGGAGCCTCCGACAAGATTGTGGAGTTGAACCAAGGAGTTTGTAAGGGAAAGGAGATCGCCTACTTCGTGAAGATCTACCGCTAGTGAGGCAAGTCCTTCGTGGGCGACGGCCATGGTGGGATAGACAAGGTTGCTTCTTCGTGGACCCTTCGTGGGTGGAGCCCTCCGTGGACTCGCGCAACCGTTACCCTTCGTGGGTTGAAGTCTCCATCAACGTGGATGTACGATAGCACCACCTATCGGAACCACGACAAAAACATCCGTGTCTCCAATTGCGTTTGAATCATCCAAACCCTTCCCTTTACTTTCTTGCAAGTTGCATGCTTTACTTTCCGCTGCTCATATACTCTTTGCATGCTTGCTTGTTATGTATTGAAAAAGTTAAACTTGTGCCTAAACTCCACTTAGACTTTAATAAGGTTAAAAACTGCAACTTTGGCTCTTAGTGTCTAATCACCCCCCCCCCCCTCTAGACACCTCTTCTCAAGGTCCTACACTCTGCTCGCCGTTAAGCTCGCCATAGCGTTGTTATGCTTTCGCCGTTAAGCGCCAAGGCACCTTCTGCTTTCGCGTCCGTTATGCTGTGCTGTGCCGCGTCCGTCGGCGTCTTTGGGCTTGTGGACAACTTTTCCTTGCGTGTTCAACTTCTATATGTATATGTATATATATATATATATATATATATATATATATATATATATATATATATATATATATATATATATATATATATATATATATATATATATATATAGTTGTTTCGCCGTTGAGGCGACTGTGGAGCACTCTGCTCGCGTCCCCTCCGCGCTCTGCCAAGAGTTGGGCGTGCACACGATCACATCGGGGCCCCCATATGCATGCGGTTGCACTGCGCGCGTTGCCACGCAATGCAGTTATGTGCGGCACGATGGAGTTACGCGCTCCAAAGTAGAACTGCCATCAGGGCCTGCCGATATTCCTGGCCGTCCGGCTTCCCCTTTAATTCTCGCGGCCATTATAACCTTTGTCTCTTCAACCTTTCGATCGCGCCCCACAACACAACAAGCACACCCACGAAGACATATAGAGAGGGGATGTCTAGCGGCGCTCCAATGGAGTTCGGCGAGCATAGAGTGGAGGCCCACGCGAGGGAGACGGATCTCTCAGTGGTGTACACCATTGACCCGGCCGTGGTGGACGACTACATCAATAGCATTGAGCAGTTTCTTGCTCGAGACAAGTACAAGGTGGTCGGCATCGACCTCCAGTACACCGCCGGTTGTCCCGACATAGATTAGAAGGTTGCCATCGCCCAGTTGTGCGTGTGCCATCATGTCCTCATCTACCACTACTGCATGACCATAGAGCCTTGTGACCATTTCAATAGGTTTGTCAATAGTACCGACTACAAGTTCGCCACGGTGCAAACCACCGACGATGTAAAAGCGCTCAGTGTTACGGGATTGGCCTGCAAGAACCTTGTCGAAATCCGTGACCACTATAGGGTTTGGGCAGCACGAAGAAGGACTCCCTAGTCGAACTTGCCTCGGCCATCATCGACCCCTACTACGAAAAGATGAAGCGGGATGCCAAGAGAACAAGTCCCGTATCTTGGCACATGGCCTGGATGGGGCAACTGGATGAACCTCCCCTCAGGTTCACGGCCAAGAGCGTGTACACATGCTACGAGATGCACAAGCGGATCGTTGACATGAGGAAGTGCCTCGTTACCCAAATCGACGAGCCTGGATCGAGCCACAAGCAGAGCAAGCGTCACAAGAAGTAGGTGATGATCAGATGATAGTTTATGCTAGTTAATCATGCAGGTAATATATGGTTTACTTTATTGGTGTGTGGAAATGTCATGTGTGTAGTAGCCACCTATGTAATTATGCATGTAATATTTTTTTACTTTGGTGTGTGCAAATGCCATGGTTGTATTAGCCACCTATGTAAGTGGATGTTTAATTTGGTTATGCAACCATGTCCTTATAAGTGTGTATATATATGTTGTTGTTCTGTATGCAATCCCATTGCATAACACACACGTCTTATTAGCAGCAACCGTCTGTGTTATTATCGGTCTTCGCACACATTTCTGATTACATACCTGTTTGCCGCGTATCACACACATCTTGTTATATTGAACCATTTCCGTTCTCTTGTCTCAACACAAACAGTTCATCCGAGTGAATCGCATGCCGTATATCGCACACACCTTGATCTGGCTGACCGTTTCTTTTGTGTTGCCTAATCACAAATAGTTTATCCGAGTGAACCGTATGCTGTATATTGCACACACCTTCATCTGGCTACCTGTTTCTTTTGTTCCTCCTCATCACAAATAGTTAATTGAACTGAACTGTATGCCCTGCATCGCACACGCAACTAAAATATGAACCGTGTTGGATGCATCCTCCATCGCAAATGTTTTGCACCTTTTTTATGTTTTTACACCACCGTTTGCGATTATTGCATCGCATACAGTTTCGTCGAAGGGTCTCTGATCGTAGTGTCGCGTTAGTAGCATCCTACGGTAGTGATAGGATGATATTATTCGGACACCGGAAGTGTTCCGGAGGGTACCGGGTACATACCGGGTCACCAGAAGGGGTTCCGGGCACCCCCGGCAAAGATATGGGCCTTATTGGGCCAAGAGAGGGAACGGACCAACCCACAAGGGGCTGGTGTGCCCCCATATAGGCCGAAATAGGAGGATAAGGAAAGGAGGGGAGGGACAAGGAAAGGGGAGGATTCGGCCTCCCACTTTCCTTCCCTCCCCCCTCTCTTTCCTTCCCCCTCCGATACTTATGGAAGGGGGGAGGCCAACTTGGACGAGGCGCCCAAGTAGGATGCCTCCTACTTGGGGCGCCCCTTGTTGCTCCCCTCCCTCTCGCACCTATATATATGTCGGGGGCACTGCGAGAACACACAACATTGATTCCTAGCCGTGTGTGGCACCCCCTTCATAGTTTACGCCTCCGGTCATATCTTCGTAGTGCTTAGGCGAAGCCCTGCGCGGATCACTTCACCATCACCGTCACCACACCATCGTGCTGACAGAACTCTCCCTCGACACTTTGTTGGACTAAGAGTTCGAGGGACGTCATCGAGCTGAACGTGTCCATAACTCGGAGGTGTCGTACGTTCGGTGCTTGATCGGCCGGAATGAGATGAAGTTCAACTACATCAACCGCGTTGTCAAACGCTTCCGCTTTCGGTCTACGAGGGTACGTGGACACACTCTCCCCCTCTCGTTGCTATGCATATCCTAGATAGATCTTGCGTGAGCGTAGGAATTTTCTTGAAATTGCATGCTATGTTTTGCAATAGTGGCATCATGAGCCAGGTCTATGTGTAGATGATATGCACAAGTAGAACACAAAGAAGTTGTGGGCGGTGATAGTCATACTACTTACCACCAACATCTTATTTTGATTCGGCGGTATTTTTGGATGAAGCGGCCTGGATCAACCTTACATGACCACATTCATGAAACCGGTTCCACCGACAGACATGCAACTAGTTTTGCATCAAGGTGGCTGGCGGGTGTCTGTTTCTCCAACTTTAGTTGAATCGAATTTGACTGCGGCCGGTCCTTGTTGAATGTTAAAACAACAAACTTGATGAAACACCGTTGTGTTTTTGATGCGTAGGTAAGAATGGTTCTTGCTAGAAGCCCGTAGCAGCCACGTAGATCTTGCAACAACAAAGTAGAGGACGTCTAACTTGTTTTTGTAGGGCATGTTGTGATGTGATATGGTCAAGACATGATGTGATATACGTTGTTTTTTTTTGACCGTGAACAGTAGGAAAGGCTCCTACTGTGTTAATATATTAAGATAGTAGTCAAACTGTACAATGGGTATTTACATGGGGGGAGGAGTCAAGTTACAACTTGCCAACTTTGTGACAAGTGAGCTAAGAAAACAGAGAGAAACAACTATAGGGAGTGTACAAAGTTCAGCACAAAGAGCCTATGCTCCTCTTTGATTCTATGTTGAAGAAGCCCGAAATCTTTCCTGAATCTGTCCAGCCAGGAGTTGAAGGATGGTGTTATTGCTCTAAACTGTTTGTTATTTCTCTCCTTGCAAATGCTCCATGTAGCCACAATGAATTTCTCTAAGAACATAGGAGTGGGATGACTGTTTTTTTTTATCCTTGACAGCTTGCAATCGACCATGGAAAGGTTCCCAATTAATCCCAAGCTTAATCCAGCAAAGCTTACTAAAAGAACAGGTGAAGATCATGTGTTCCACCGTTTCCTCGATATTCATTCCACATAAGAGGCAATTGTGATCATCCCTTATGTTATAGTGCCTCCTTTTCAACATGTTCCTCGTATTGAGCCTGTCATGGAAGAGCAACCAGGCAATGACCTTCAACTTCATCGTGCATTTTGATTTCAAGACCCAGCAGAATATCTGGTGAATCTGGACGTCACTGAAGAAAAATTTATAGTAATACGTTGACTTATAGATGGTCTTGCCCCACGTGTAGTGCCAAATGTCCGAGGACGACGTGGAGGGCTGTAGCTCAGCCGCAATTGTTTGCATGTCTCCGACCTCCGCAAGCGCTTGAGGGGTCAAGGGTAGGTGAAACGTTTCTCCCAGCAACGTGATCCCCAAGAAGTCTTTGACAGAAATATCTTCGTCCAAAGAGTGAGAGAAAGCCCGAGGATGGGAGTCTTGAAGAATTTGCCCCGCCCACATATCTTTCTAAAACAGAGTCGTGGTGCCACACACAATATTGACTTGAGAAATCCCTCTAAACTTAGGAGTGAGCTTGAGCACGTCCTTCCACTAGAAGGAGCCAACCGGCTCAGAAGCATGTGGATTTTTTTTGGCGTAATAGGAATCCCATGTGAGTTGCACCCAAGGGATATCCAACTTGTTGTAGAATTTATGCAGGAATTTCAAAACCAATGCTTCATTCTGTATTCAAAGATTGAGAACTCCAAGTCCTCCCTTATTTTTATGTTTACAGACCATGTCCCAGGCAGCCAGAGAGTTACATTTATCTCCCGTTCAGTCTTTTTGATCCATAGGCATCTGCGCCTAATCTTGTCTAGAAGTTCAATGAGCTTGGGTGGGAAATGTAACGTGAACATTGCATAGATGAGAAGCGAGGTAACTGTGGAGTTGAGGAGAGTCAGCTTGCGAGCATGGGACATGAGGGACAGTGTTGAGGACAAGCTTCTTTCAACCGTGCTGACTAGGGGCATAAAGTCATGAATGGTAGGTCGAGACGTGCCCAGAGGAAGACCAAGATATGTAAAGGGCATGGTACCAATTGTACACTCGAAGATAGCAGCAAGTGTGCAGCCAGATCCGCGTCCAAGTTTATGGGAATTAATGTGGACTTGTGGAAGTTGATTTTAAGGCCGATGGACTGTGCATATTTGGTGATAATGTCTTTAATAATCAAGGCTTGATGAGGGCAGGCAGGGATGAGCAGAATCGTATCATCGGCGTATTGGACAATTGGGTAGTCCATTTCTCCGGTAGACGAGAAGGGAAGCTGGATTCTACCCTCCCTATAGGCTTCATTAATGGCATATTGAAGGAGGTCGGCTGCCAACACGAAAATGAGTGGAGACAGCGGATTGCCCTGTCTGACCCCACGCATACAGTGGAATTGTTGGCCCGGAACACCGTTTAGTAGGACTGAGGATCTGCCCGAAGAGAATATTGAATTTATCCAGGGCAACCATTTTTCATTAAAGCATCACCGAAGCTAGCCGATTTGTTCCCCTGCATCTCCGGGAAGATCTCTGCAACACGATTGAAGGCATGCTTCATGAGGCAGGGCTGCACACCACCAAGTTCTCTGACCAACTACTAGGAGTAGGTATGTTTGCCTTCGCTAATTCTTTCATACGCGATACTGCAATCAACACCACTTTCCAGCTTGATGATGAGGATCTAGTGGTCTCTTTTGTGCGTTACAATGCTCCTCTTAATATGCGCAACACAACCTATGGCCCAAAAGATTGGCTCCTTTACATTGGTTTTCCTGACGATTACCAGACATATTTCTATATTCAGGGTTCGGTTGATGATTATGGCAGATTAGTCTCTTGGAATAGCCCTAATATTGATCGCTCTATGGTGCTTATTAAAGTCTGAGTCATTCATATGCGCCTGATACATAAAAGCATTGTCATCCGTCAGTTAGGAGGTTATAGGGCTTGCTGGACCACTGCTGTTTACATTCTCCGTGGTGCAGACTTGTCAGGACCCTGATTCCAAGTCACATCGATCTAGCCGATAACACCTCATATCACTTTGCGGCCTCACGCACGGTATTCCAACGGGTGTCGCCTTACCATGGCCCGGGACCGTTTGCACCTCTTGGCTCACGTATATGATAGTGTCGCTAGCATCCATATGACAGGGAACCCGGGCCGACATGGCTAGTCGTGAACTCAAAGCGGCACTAACCCATGGGGACAAGCATACATGAATCAACTTCGAGCATGTCGGTCAGCAGCGTGTGAATCCGGGCTGTAGCACTGGGCTAACAGGACTCCGGGAACCCGGGCTGTAGTAGGCTAGGTAGGACTCCGGATGTCACCGCGTGACATTTCCTCGAAGGGACAGACACAGGAAAAAAGTGAAACACATGCCAGCCAGTCAAGCGTCCTAAGCAGTAGTGCTGGGCTAGTAGGACTCCGGTGAACCGGGATGTAGCGGACTTTTATGGCTCATGGAAGCACTAGACTACATTTCCCATAAGAGAGGCTACCAAGGATAAACAACTAGATTGTCGGATCCCCCACATACCAACCATTTCAAACATACACACAATATGCTCGATATGTGTAAATATAACATGGCATCACAACATAACTCTACGACTCAAGTATTTCTTCATTAGGCTCCGAGGAGCGAGATATTACAAACATGGGTCTCATGACCCAACATTCAGAGCATACAAGTCAAAGCACACGTGGAAGCTTAACAAGTCTGAGTACACACATCTACCAATGAAAAAGGCTGAGAAGCCTGACTATCTACCAGATCCTCCCAAGATTACAAGATTGTAGCTGAGGTAACAAGCTAAACGTCGAAGTCCACACGGAACTACTAGCGAGACTGACGTCTCTCTGCAAAACATAAAATTGGCAAACGTGAGTGAGGGAGTCCTGGACTAGGGGGTGTCCGGATAGCCGAACTATCATCTTTGGCCGGACTCCAAGACTATGAAGATACAAGATTGAAGACTTCGTCCCGTGTCCGGATGGGACTTTCCTTGGCATGGAAGGCAAGCTTGGCGATACGGATATGTAGATCTCCTACCGTTGTACCGACTCTGTGTAACCCTAACCCTATCCAGTGTCTATATAAACCGGAGGGTTTTAGTCCGTAGGACGAACAACAATCATAGCATAGGCTAGCTTCTAGGGTTTAGCCTCTCTGATCTCGTGGTGGATCTACTCTTGTACTACCCATATCATCAATATTAATCAAGCAGGGTAGGGTATTACCTCCATCGAGAGGCCCGAACCTGGGTAAAAACATCGTGTCCCTTGTCTCCTATTACCATCCGCCTAGGACGCACGTTCGGGACCCCTACCGAGATCCGCGGTTTGACACCGACATTGGTGCTTTCATTGAGAGTTCCTCGTGTGCGTCACCTATAGGCCCGATGGCTCCTTCCGATCATCAACAACGATGCGGTCCGGTGAGACTCTTCTCCCGGAAAGATCTTCAGATTGGCGGCTTTGCCTGCGGGCCAATTCGCTAGGCCATCTGGAGCAGATCGAAAGCTACGCCCCTGGCCATCAGGTCAGATTCGGAAGTTTAAACTACACGGCCGACACCCGCGGAGAGTTGATCTTCGACAGATTCGAGCCGCAGCCAAGCGCGCCGCACTATCTCGATGGGCATGATCTAACTCTGCCGCGAGCGGTGTCACGGAGGCAAGCTTAGTGTCCGCTCCGAACATTGATTCGGAGCCGATCTCGCCGATCGAGGATGGTTGGTTGGACACCACCTCGGGGACTGAAATCTCTACAATGATTGAGCCGAACACAATCCCTGTCCTTTGCGAAGATTGTGACTCCAAGGTGCCGGACTCCTCTCTGGACTCTGAACACCCCGCGCCCTTGCCAATCGAATCCGATTGGGCGCCGGTCATGGAGTTCACTGCCGCGGACATCTTTCAGCACTCGCCCTTTGGCGACATCCTGAATTCACTAAAGTCTCTCTCTTTATCAGGAGAGCACTGGCCGGACTACAGTCACGAAGGTTGGGATGCGGACGACGAAGAAATTCAACGCCTACCCACCACCCACTTCGTAGCCACTCTCGAAAGCTTACACGACGTGCTTGATTTCGACTCCGAAGACATCGACGGTATGGACGACGATGTAGGAGACAACCATGAACCAACACCTATAGGATGCTGGACAACAACCTCATCCCATGATGTATACATGGTGGATACACCTAAAGGAAGTGAAGACGAGGAACAACGGGACGCTACGAAGGATAAATCCCTCGAAAAGCAGTCAAAACGGCAATGTAAACGCCGCACCAAGTCCCGCCTCAACAAAGACCCAGCCATAGAGCAGGGCGAACCGGTGGACGACGAACATGCTATCGAGAAACCGTCCGAACAGGACAACTTGGATAAACAACCTGTCAGGACCCCGATTCCAAGTCACATCGATCTAGCCGGTAACACCTCATATCACTTTGCGGCCTCACGCACGGTATTCCCACGGGTGTCGCCTTACCATGGCCCGGGACCGTTTGCGTCTTTTGGCTCACGTATATGATAGTGTCGCTAGCATCCATATGACAGAGAACCCGGGCCGACATGGCTAGTCGTGAACCCAAAGCGGCACTAACCCATGGGGACAGGCATACATGAATCACATCGAGCATGTCGGTCATCGACGTGTGAATCCGGGCTGTAGCACTGGGCTAACAGGACTCCGGTAAACCCGGGCTGTAGCAGGCTAGGCAGGACTCCGGATGTCACCGCTTGACATTTGCCCGAAGGGACAGACATAGGAACGAAGTGAAACACACGCCGGCCAGTCAAGTGTCCAAAGCAGTAGTGCTGGGCTAGCAGGACTCCGGTGAACCGGGCTGTAGCGGACTACTATTTCTCAGGAAGCACTAGACTACATTTCCCCATATGAGAGGCTGCCAAGGATAAACAACTAGGTTGTCGGATCCCACACATACCAAGCATTTCAAACATACACACAATATGCTCAATATGTGTAAATACAACATGGCATCACAACATAACTCTACGACTCAAATATTTATTCATTAGGCTCCGAGGGCGAGATATTACAAACATGGGTCTCATGACCCAACACTCAGAGCATACAAGTCAAAGCACAAGCGGAAACTTAACATGTCTGAGTACAGACATCTACAAATGAAAAAGGATGAGAAGCCTGACTATCTACCAGATCCTGCCGAGGGCACAAGATCGTAGCTGAGGTAACAAGCTAAACGTCGAAGTCCACGCGGAACTACTAGCGAGACTGAAGTCTCTCTGCAAAAACATAAAATAGGCAGACATGAGTACAGATGTACTCAGCAAGACTTACATCAGATCTAACTACATATGCATCATTATCAAAAGGGGGTGGTGGAGTTTGACTGCAGGAAGCCAGCTTTGACTCAGTGGCTATCCTGAACTAAGACTGCAAGTAACTCTTTTGAGGTGGCGCACACGAGTCCACATATTCACCATATCAATACACCACTATGGACCCGCTCCCGTCTCCCTACGAGAACGCCATCCATAGCACTCACGCTTATCTTGCGCATTTTAGAGTATCCACTTTCACTTGTCTATGAACTGATATAGGCAACCCGAAGTCCTTTTCGCGGACACGGCTATTGAATAGATCATATTAACCCTGCAGGGGTGTACTTCTTCACACACGCTCTCACCACTTACCGCCGTTTACACGACATGTACTCGGCAACCTTCAAGCGGAAGCCCAACGTGGGTGTCGGCCATAGCCTACCTAAACACTCAAGTCTCTAATCCAGGTTTATTGCCTATTCAGGTTCCATCCGCAGGGAGTCCGGCCGAGGTTTCCCATACGGCCCCGAACGATGTGTGCAGGGTTCCCGAGATACCAAACGGGCATTAGGTACACCGGGCCACGGTGTATCTACCGCATCATAGCCCACCCCTAGGGTCAGCGCTACTCACGGCCTCCAACACATATCCTACAAACACCAGAAACTAGTTGCAACTCCTGGACAGAGAACAAGGATGGTTAAGAAGCTGAGAGGGTCCATTGGTTTGGGCCCAATGCGTGGTAGTAACTGTTTCATGGATCACAAACACGAACTCAGTTCCTCGAGGGCGGCTGCAATGAGACAACCCACCATGTACTCCTACATGGCCTCTCACCGCTACCTTTACCAAATCGTGTTCACACACTTAGCTCACACACAGTAGGACATGTTCACACAACCATTCCAATTCATTCCCGATGAATCAGACCTGACTCAACTCTAAGCAGTAGCAGGCATGACAAACAAGCATGAATGAGTAGGCACAACAGGGCTCAAACAACTCCTACTCATGCTAGTGGGTTTCATCTAATTACGGTGGAATGACAGGTCATGCAGAGGATAAAGGGGTTCAGCTACCGCAGCAAGTAACACATGAATCGTTGTTGTCCTAATGCAGTAAAATAGAGCAGGAGCGAGAGAGTGGGATTGTATCTGAATGAACAAGGGGGTTTTGCTTGCTCGGCACTTCTGAAGATAATATAGTTCTTCATCGGTGTCATCGAACAATCGTCGGAACGTCGTCTACTGAGAGGGGACAAACACCGGCAACAGAGAAAGAACACAATCAAATGCAATGCACATTCATATGAATGACATGTCATGTTAAGGTACTGAATTCACCTAATGCAATATCTAGCCAAGTTAATTGAAGTGGAATTCAAACAAGGTTAAACTCCAACTCCAAATGCTAGTTCATAAATTACCCTAGTCATGATTCATCCTATGCAGTGAGGTTAACTTGTTCAAACATGCATGATCATGGCATAAACAGATTCTTCATATTTTTCTGATCATTTTTCATATATAAATTATTTCATTCTGAGCTACGGTTGAATTTATATGAATTTTAGAAGTTTGGGGTATTTTCTGAAATTTTCTGAATTATAATAAATCCAGAAAAGGTATTCTGCGTCGACTACCGACGGCGTGGACGTCGGCGGGTCAACAGGACACGGTCCGGTCAAACTGACAGTGGGTCCCGTGTGTCGATGTAATTAGTTTAACTAAATTCAATTAGTACTAATCCTAATTAACTAGCAGGGCTGGGCCCCACCTGTCATTGACCCAGGGGGTCAAACTGGGCCCACCCGTGGTCAACTTGGTCAGCGGGGGGGGGGGGGTCAAACCCGCCGGTGACTCGACGCCGGCGAGGCCCGAGACGGTGGCGCGGCTCGGAAAACGCCTACAGGGCACGGGTGAGGCCGTTCTTGGGCTCGTTGGAGAGCTCTAGTAGACGCGCATCTAGTGGTGGTGGAGGCCGAACCTATGGTGGCCGGAGCCGACGACGGTGAGCTCCAAGGCGGCGGCCGGAGTTCGGGCGTCGGCGGAAACGACGCCACAGCGAACGGCAGGAGGGGTCGGAGGGGGTTTCGGGCTTTTGGCATCACGCTGAGCACGGTGGTATGCTCAGACGCGACGTGCGTGTGCTCTAGCCACGGCGGCGACAGAGCATGGCGCCGGCGAGCTTCGGAGCTCGTGGGGATGGCATCTACGGCGAGAAGCAGACCACGGGGCCAGGGGGAAATGGTGGGGGAGCTCACCGCAAGTTCGTAGGGAGGGTAAGTGGGCTCGGGGACGTCCTGTCAGCGGCGAATCGACGGCGGCGATCCTCGGTGGCCGAGGAGGGGAAAAGCGACGGGGCGGCGCTTCGGGGCTTCTCCGATCGCGTGAGCCGACGGAGAGGACGAGGGAGGCACTGTGGAGCTCGGGAGCGCGTCGGAGAGGAGAGGGGGTGGCAGTGGCCGCGAGGCAGCGAGGGGCAGCGACGGTGGCGCTCGGCCGGTTGTGTGCGAGAGGGACGGAGGAGGGGAGAGGCACGGGGAAGAGAGAGAGAGAGAGAGAGGAGAGAGGGGCCACCAGGGGGGTTCGTGGCGACGCGGGAGGGATCCAGGCGACGGGGACACAGGCAGGCAGGGTAGAGGTGGCCGTGGCGCGTGGGCGCGCACGGCGGCCACACGCCTCTCGTCCTACCGGCGAGAGGTGGGAGACGGTGGCGCTGGTGGGCTGGGCCACCAGCTAGGCCAGCGAGGTGGGCTGCCAGGTAAGCTGGCCCAAGTGGCTTTTCTCTCTCTCTTTTTTTCTATTTAATTTTGTTTTCTATTATTCTGTAGTTTTAGGGCTTTATTAAAAATACTAATACTATCCCAAAAATCATGAAACTTGCTCAAGCCCACTGTTTGGGAAATATCCAACAGCAAACATTTAAGTTTATGATTATTTGAGCATTTAAATTATTTTATAGTATTTAAATGCCCAAATGCAAATAAGTAATGAATTAACCCAGCGACCAAATATGTTATGGAAGATGTGCAGCACCTCTGGTTATGGTTTATAGCATTTTTCCAGAAATGATGAAAATTTTCCAAAGCCATTTGAATTCACTGAAAAATATTTTTGGTTGAACCTATTTGAATTCCCTTAATGCTAGGGTTTAGGCAATCCCCATTTCAAATTTTATGAAAATTAAACATGATGCATGGATGCTGATGAACCTAATTACAATCAGATCTAGGGCTGTGACAACTCATCCCCACTAAACAAGAATCTCGCCCCGAGATTCAAGACGTGAGGCAAGAAGACAGAGGGGCACAAACTAACACGTTCTTCACGATCCAAGTTGCACTTCATAGGACCGTTGACACGATCACCGTCTTTGTCTCGACGTCTTGTCTTGAGAATTACATCCAACATGAGAACGAGAAGAAAAGGGGGAATTTAGAAGAATCGATCTTCTTGAGGTTCAAACAATTTAGGATCATATTAATGATACAAGATCGACTCATGGAATGAGGCGTAAAACATTTCTGGAGCGGAGAGGTAAGACATGCATCAGTAAGGACGGAGGAAACAATTCTACGAGTGTTTCAAAATAGCGAGGGAAGTTGCCATGATTCAAAAACGGGGCATCTTAGGGGAGGTGACGCAAAGAACTATTCCCTTAAGTGGCAAAAAGAATTACTTTTGATTCAGAGATCATTGAAACTCTTCATACCAGTCTAAGGCAATCACAATCGATTGGTTGAAAGAGTTCGAATAAAAGACATACTCATACTAGAATGGATGATATGGACTACCTTGTTGAAGACAACGCAATGGATGATTTAGCCTATCATCGGAAATGGAGGGGACCCATGGTAGGACCACTTCTGAATATGATCCTGAACAACAACTGCCGAGGAGTTGGCACAATGGCGGTGTAAGCTGGGAACAAAATGCAAATGCTGGGAATGGTCCAACCATCATATCTGCCTGAGATTCAGATCTGGTTAGAATCAGGATACTTCAGACTCACATGTCTAGAAAAAAAGGTCGCAACACAAATCGACGAGGTAACGTTGCGAGATTCTCGGGATATGACTACGATAGCAAGCTCCAAAACATGAGCGGGTTCTGCTACAAACATGTGAACATGTTGTCCCAGACAAGCATGACCACATGGTAGTCTTACAACAAAACACTACCGAGTTCAGGTGGGGAACCATCATCGAGGATATCGAAGTCTTGTGCATTACCATGGATTAGCACTTAATTCCTTCTCCTACAACAAAGCAGTCAGTGGCTTGGTGTGCTAGGAAACACATATGGAGTGGAGGCGGCCAACCTATCAAACCATAGGGCACTTCGCACGTGCATGACTAACTTGGGACGATTCCAGAGGAAACAAAACAAACCTTTCTCAAATTCATGGCGGCAACTTACACCTAAAGCACATGAATTCGAGGAAGTCACTTCTTCCATCCAAGCATAGACTTCATGAACGGAACACGAAGGCATTGCTTACAAAGTTTTCAACACTAGGTTGATGTTCAACATGACTCATGTGGGAGACAAAATGCTGCTGATGGGCTCAATAACAACTCATCGGGATTTCCATATCACTGGACTTCCACCATCATGTGAACACGGTGATAGCATTGGTCAGACCAAAAGATGTAATGGTGTATGCTCGAGGGGTCAACCACGAGTAAGACAACATTACGAGCATCGTTGGTACTGATTTGATTTGACGATAGCCCACACTCAAATCAAAGGATTGATAAGACAACAGGTCCAGCAACTGATCACAGGGACCAATCGATGAAGATATCATCTTTGTTCAACACACACTACACAACAATATCCCTTTGGAACGAACTAAGTTAGGCAAGTGTCGGGGAAGCTGATTTGACCCACGAACACCTATGGGGGCCGGCGGACCGGACCCCTTTCGGTTCGGCGAGGGGTGGAGATCGCACGAAGAGCAGATCGAGGCGAAGCACACGAGCAGTTTACCCAGCTTCGGAGCTCTCCGGAGAGATAACACTCCTACTGCTGCATGTCTGAGTTGTATTGTGCTCTTGATCGGGAGCGCTGAATGCTACAGTACACACCAGCTGCTAACGAGACCGAGCGTGAGAGTGTTCGAACCCCCCCTCTACGTTGCGCATGGGCCTCCTTTTATATGCTCAAGGGGTCTCCGACAGGTGGCAACGTAGACAAGGGTAAAAAGGGAAAATGAGTTGCGGTTGGTACAGCTACTTGTACAGTGTATCATACCTAACCCTGACGGCAGGGGACAAAGGCATTAAATGCCCGTCTATGTCGCCCAAACAGTGCAAACAGGGACCGTCAGGGGCGCCACCGCTTGCCACGATGGCAATCTTGTCAGCGCCGCTTGCCACCGCGCTCCACTGGCCGCACAGCCTCTTGCCACGCGCGCTTGGAAAGGTCCCAGGGCGACATGTTGGTTGATGTGCTGGAGCGCAGTTATAGATTGGTAGTTTGCCGCGGCAAGCACCTTGCCGCGGTCGTCGTCTTGTCGCGTCCGGAAGCTTGTCGCCCACCGGGCCTTGCTGGGACGCAGGGCGCGTCGCGGCAAGTTCCTTGAGATGCCTTGGTTGGCCTTCCCAGTAAGCTCCTCTTGCCAGGGCCTTGTCTCCTAGATGCCTTGAGTGGCCTTCCCGGCAAGCTCCTCTTGCCGGGGCCTTGTCTCCTTGGCTTGAATACTTTGTTCTTGAATGGCTCCAAAGGAACCACGGAGGACCTTGGCGATCACCCGGCAATTCTTGCCGCAGGGTGCTGCAACTGCCCGTGCACGAGTTCGGGATACTAGGGTACCCCTACTCTAGTACACCGACAGGAGCCCCCGGGCCTGGGCCACACACGGTGCCGAGCGCTGTTGGGCCAGGTCCAAAACAGGGCACGGGCACGCGCGGCCTGGGTTATGCCATAACTCGCTCCGGACCCACCACGTCCCCCACGAACGGCACGCGTCGAATGCGGCGTCGTGGGAGAGATCGTGGGTGGTTACATTATTCGGAAAAGCGGAACGTCCACCCCCTCCGTCTTTATAAGCAGAGGAAGCAGGGGCAGTTCGCCCTCCTTGCCAGTTGCTGTACAATCTCGAAAACCTCCACTGCTCCCCCCTCCATCGCCACCAGCATCACCAACGCCGTTGATCTCCCCCACCACCTCCGCCATGGCTCCGAAAGCCGACAAGGGGAAGGCCGTGAAGTCGGCCGAGGCGCAGCGGCTTGCGGCGCTGCGGAAGGATCGGGCAATCTTCCCCCCTCAGCTCGCTGCGAAGGAGCTAAGGGAGTACTACTATCTCTTCTGGTCGACGGAGACGCGAGCGCATCCGCGCGCGAAGGTACTCTCAGCTGCCGCATCTGAACTGGCTTCGAGTGGGTACCCTTTCTTCGCGTTGTTCTTCTAATGCGGGCTCTGCCCGCCTTTCTCTGAATTTTTCTGTGATATCATGAACACCTACGGGTTCCGCCTCCTTGACTTCACCCCCAATGCTGTCCTGACCATGGCAGTTTTCGCACATCTCTGCTAAAACTTTGTCGGAGTCCATCCCAACGTAGCCCTTTTTCGCCACTTCTTTATGCCCCGAGTTGAGAGAGGGGAGCCTCTTGCCGGCGGAATCGCCTGGATCTCGAGGATCGGCAAGAAGGAAGCTTATCTGGAGGGAGAGCTCCGCAGCAAGTGGGAGGAATGGAGGGCAGACTGGTGCTGGACCGTCGAGGAGAACCCGCAGCCATTCACCGCCCAGCGCCAAACCCCAATAGTGCGCGGCAATGATTGGAATAGCGTGGCCCCGGAAGACGCTAGGCTGAAGATTGCCGTCACGCGGATCCTACGCCTTAGACTTGTCGGGCTCACCGTAGGCGCCGTTGGCGCAGACTTCCTTCGCCGCCGCATCGCCCCCCTGCAGGAGAGGAGGAGACCCGCCTGGGAGTTCCAGAATGCGGCGGATATCATGAGGCTGCGTCCGGGCCTCAACTTCAACTTCACTGTCTTGGAATTGGATGCGATGCTCTTGGAACTGTTCAAGCACGATCCCGATCATCCCAAATGGTTCAGGTTGCCGAGGGGATTCGTTCCACTGTGAAACAATTCCTCGCTCGACCGCATCCGTGCAATGATGCCGCTGTGCGACTCGCATGGAATTGTCCCAACCTGGCAAGAGCCTGCAGATGACGTCGTGCGGGCGTTTTTCGACGGTCTGGTAGAAGTGCCGGTCCGCCCCGATGAGCAGAGGAGCCTCACCCGCGACACCGCCGCGATGAGATGCAGACGCCACCACCGGCTAGAAGAGGCGGTAGCAGGCCGCTGCCATGGCGAGTTGGATTCACCGTGGAGGAGGCAGAGGCAGCAGAGGCGGCAAGCCTTGTCGTCGAGAGGAGCTTGCGGAGAGGAAGAGCTGCCGAGCCTGAAGCTGAGTCGGCGAGCCCGCCGAGGCGCCTCCTCCCACCTTCGCACAGCTGGCCGGCGGAGCCCCAGCTCCACCAAGAAGGCGTCTCCGCAAGGCCGGGGACGTAGCGGGGCGGCAGACGGGCCAACAGTCGTCGCGCCGCGCGACGCGCTCCACCGCGGCAAGCACTGTTGCCGCGGGTGCACCTCACGCTGCTGCGGCAACTGGAGCGGGGCCTTCCGGGACCACAGCTCCTGCACCCGCCAAGCGGCCAAGGGAATCTACTCTTCCGGCTCTTCGCACCGTAGGTGAGCCGGAATTCGATCTCTCCGTGCTCAGCTCCGAGGAAGAAGAAGAGTAAGATGCTTTGCTGTACTTGTAGTTCTTCAATCTGTTGCTTTGTCTTGTATCTGATTTGCTTCACTCTGAACCCATTCCTTTTCGGGACGCTGGCCCAGAGAGCGTCGAAGAGAGAAAATGTCCCGGTGATTGTCATCGAGGACGAACCCACCGCGGCAGCAGGGCGTGTGTCTGAGACCACCTTGCCGGACCCGGCAACCCTTCCCCAAATCAGCCCCCAGTGTAGCCCCCAGCGTAAGTGTATGGTTTACTTCCTGCTGTTAGGCGTGCATGGGTGCTCTTTCTTTGTTGATATCTAACTGTTGGCCTGTGTAGGAGCAGAGCAGCCCCACCAGGAGTGCCCTGAAGCCGCTCCTGATATGCCATCTGCTTCGACTACACCGCCAAGGGAGGATCCCCTGGCAAGGGAGTGCTCTCCGGCAAGGGAGATTTCTCCGGCAAGGGACAGTTCTCCGGCAAGGGATAGCACCAGCGACCCTCCGGTGGTTGAGACCACGGCTGAAGATCCTAGCGCAGGTAATCCTCTTGCTTGAAAACTTCCCGTGTGTTCTTCTTCTTCTGATCTTCTTTTGGATATTTGCTTGACTTTTCTTTCTTTTCCGTTCGTCAGATCCATCTGCCACAGAGCCAATGGAGACTGAGGTCGCCGGCGAGGAGGACGCGTGCGGCAATACTGACGACGCCATCGTCGCCGAAGAGGAAGTCGGCGCTGATGATCCCGCCGGCGAGGAGGCCGCCAAAGCTGCCGCCGCAGAAGCTGGCGAAGGGTCCGGCGATCGCACTGACGGCCCCGAGGCCGCAGGAGCGCCATGCGCTACGCCGACCGCCGATCCCTCCGCCGCTGCTGCAGCGTCAGGCTCCGAAGAGCCCCAGCCCGGCGCCTATTTGAACGCTGGCGATGGCGTCTTCATCAAGCTCCCCTGGGCGTCGAGCTCCAGGGCGCCGGTCGAAGGAGAAACTTTTGATGAAGTGGTGCTCGCCTCCGCTGGGCTGACGTTGGTCGACGCGCCAAGCAGCAGCACTGGCGAGTCTGAGGAGGAGCAGTTGCTGCAGAAGCTGTTGTCGCTCTACCGCGCCCGGCAAGCCAAGCTGGAATCCCGAGAAGCGCTTGTCGCGAAGGCGGGAGCAGACATCGAGAAGCGCGCGGAGGAGCTCCGGGGCCTCCTCCAGGAAGCTCTCCGGTCTCTGGCAGAGGTGCGGGAGCAACTCGTCGAGGAGCGCAAAGCCTTCATCGTCGAGAAGGCTGAAGTTGAAGAGCAGCAGCGGCTTGCCGCCGAGAAGCTGTCTGCGCAGGAAGGCGAGTTGGCGTAGCGGAAGATTAACCTTGACAGCCATGAGGAAGAGCTTGCCGCGCGCGAGCAAACATTTGGCGGGGCTCTCAAGGAAGCAAAGGATGCTACCGCAGCTGCCGAGGCCGCCAAGAAGGAGCTGGAGACGCAGGTGACGCAGCTGGAGGCCATTCTCAAGGTGAGCAGCGAGGAGCTTCATGCACTCAAGCATGAGCGCGAGAAGGACGCCTACACTCTTGGCGAGCTGCAGGGCCGTCTCGCCGAGAGGAGCAAGGAGCTCAGCACCGCCAAGGACTCCAACGCAGATCTTGAGTTGAAGCTGACCACCTTGACTCAGACGCTGGAAGGCGCCAGGGAGCAGGAGGTGGCCTTGAAGGAGAAGATCAAGGCCGACGAGGCGCTGCTGGCGAGGGCTGCCACCGCCCAGAACACCTTCAGGGAGAATGTGGAGCACTGGATCGAGGGTCTCGTGGATACGGCCGCAGTCATCGACGGGGAGCTGGCGCAGCTGGGGATGGATGATCTTGGGTATTCCTCCGATGAGCACCTCCAACCCAGCGCCAAGCTCAGCTTGTTCTTCAAGGGCGTGGCGACGGCCCTCCAGCGACTCCGGGAAGAGATCCCAAAACAGCTCGCCGAGGAGTCGCGCCAGATCTGCGCGGGAGCTCTTCAAAAGGTGCTGATGAAGGTGGCCTTCCACAATCCAGGCCTCAACCTCACCAACGTCCTCAAGTCCTTGCCGCCGGATGCTGATGTGGAAGCGCTCAAGACCCTTATCGCACCCATTGTGGATAGGGTGAGCGGGATCAAGAGGGTTGAGGGCGATCGCGTAGATTAGGCCGCCCGTTTTCTCTTTTCCTTGTCGCTGCTAGTCACGTTATGAGAACAATCTATTAGAACTGCGACAAGCTATCTTGTAATATAACTCTATTTCGGGTAGTAATTGCTATGTTATTTCCTTTACTTGATTCCTTCCTTTGTATGTTTTTGCCCTACGCTTTTAGGGAACTTTGTCGGCAGCACCTTTGTCATGAAGCGCCGAAAGCGGACGTCAAGCAACGTCTTTGGCGGTGCCGCTACCGACAAGAAACCTTGTCGCAACTAGTTGCAGCTCACTTAAGTTGTTGAGCGGACTCGAAACAAAGTAAGGGCGCAGCTAGCCACGAGTTGGTTCCTTTGCGCACAGGTTTTCCATACAAAGTACGGTCGTTCGAGGAAGATAACTTAAAAATTTTAAAACTGATTGCTCAAACTTTAGCAACTTAGCTTTTCTGTCGTTTGCTTCCTAGTAAGGCAAAACTTCCTCGAGCGACGCTTGGTCCACACCATTATCTTCTCCTTTCCCCCCGGCAAACTTGTGGGCGAGGGAACCTTCCTTTCTTTGAGAAAGAGAAAGAAGAGAAAATAAAGATATGGAGCCTTATGGCTCGTTATTGCTTACCGGGGAAGGTGCTGCACAAAGTGTCAGATAACGCATGCAAATAGAAGTAGAAAGCATGAAATTGACAAGACGTGCGGAGCACATGAGCTTTACTGATGCACGGGGTCTGCGCCCGGCTTTGTACAAAGGATTACATGCAACATCGGCAAGACCTGTACAAAAGGTGGTTGCCGGAACAGGTTCCGGCAACCACGCCCTACGGGTAAAACTTACGAAGATGCTCAATGTTCCAGGAGTTGCTCACCGGAATGCCATCTTCGGTCTCAAGGCGGACAGCACCAGGCCTAGTGACTCGTTTCACCCGGTAAGGACCTTCCCACTTCGGCGTCAACTTGTTGGAATTCTTGGCGGACTGAACGCGCCGAAGAACAAGGTCGCCTTCCTCGAGACTTCTGGCACTAACTTTGCGGCTATGGTAGCGGCGCAAAGCTTGCTGGTATCGAGCAGCTCGTACAGCGGCCTGAAGACGGTCCTCCTCAAGGAGCAGTGCGTCATCTTGTCGCAGCTGCTCTTGCTCAAGCTCATCATAAGCGAGCACTCGAGGTGATCCATATACGAGTTCCGTGGGGAGAACTGCCTCTGCTCCATAGACTAGAGAGAAAGGTGTCTGGCCAGTGGTTCGATTTGGCGTCGTCCTGATCGACCAAAGAACCACCGGCGGCTCCTCAATCCAGTTCCTTCCGCACATGCGCAGCCTTTCGAAAGTTCTGGTCTTGAGCCCTCGCAGCACTTCAGCATTTGCCCTCTCCGCTTGACCGTTACTTCTCGGATGAGCAACAGAAGCGAAGCAAACCTTGGCGCCAAGATCTTGGACGCACTGCATGAAGGTGCGGCTCGTGAATTGTGTGCCGTTGTCGGTGATGATCCTGTTAGGGATTCCGAAATGGCAAACAATCGACCTGAAGAACTTGATCGCCGATTTGTCTTGTCACCTTCCTCACTGCTTCCACTTCCGCCACTTTGTGAACTTGTCGATTGCAACGTGCAAGTACTCAAAGCCCCGACAGCTCGGGAAAGGGGCCGAGGATGTCGAGCCCCTGCATCGAAAATGGCCAGGATAAAGGGATCGTCGGAGAGCTTGAGCTGGCTGGTGTATCCGCTTGGAATGGAACTCGCACGCTTCACACTTGGTTACTTGTGCGAACGCATCACGGAGGGCTGTCGGCCAAAGAAACCTTGCGGAGAACGCTTTGCGGCAAGTGCTCTTGCGCCAATGTGGTGACCACATATGCCTCCATGTATCTCTGCCAACAGCTTTTGTCCGTCTTCCCGGTGAATACACTTCAATTTCACACCGTTGAGTCTTCTTCTGTATAGTGTGTTGTCGACAAACTGGTACATACTTGACTGCCGGGCTACTCTTTCGGCTTCTTCTTGCTCTTCGGGAAGTTCTCCTGTCTGAAGGAAACGGACAATCTGCTATGCCCATGCTGGATCTTGCGGCTCGACAACAAGGACTAAAGGCACATCTGCTGCTGCGGGAACATCCGCTTCTATGGCGAGAACCTGCGGCTCAGCCGGAGCTTGACGTTCCCTGGCAACTTTGCCGGAGCAAAACTTGTCGGGAGCATCTTCTTCAACGGAACAAACCCTAGGGCTTGTCAGAGCAGACTGCTCCTCAGCATCCTTGGTGTTGATCTTGGGGACCTTCTTGGCGGCGGCTTCAGGGAGCTCTGCCGGAAAGTAGTCACCAGAAACCAACTTCCTCTTCTTGTTCTCTCCAGTTGATGGCGTTACAGTCGGTTGAGTCAGTTTGAGCACAAAGATCCCTGGTTCCACAGGTAACTTAAGTGCGGCGCACTTTGACAGGCCATCAGCAATGTCGTTCTGAGCTCTTGGAACGTGTTCCATCTGTAGGTCGTCAAAGTGCTCTTCTAACTTTCTCACTTCATCAACATAAGCTTCCATCAACGGACTCTGATAATCCTTGTTCACTTGGCGGATGACAAGCTGCGAATCACCCCTGACAATGAGCTTCTTGATCCCAAGGTCTACTGCGATCCTGAGACCGGCAAGCAAACCTTCATACTCTGCAGTATTGTTCGTTGCTTGCTCCTTGGGAAAGTGCATCTGGACTACGTACTTGAGGTGCTCTCCGATGGGTGCAACAAGTAGCACGCCGGCACCGGCGCCTTGTAGCGAGAAGGCACCGTCAAAGTACATTAGCCACTCTTTGCTTGCCTCCTTGACGGGGATGCTCATTTCTGGAATTCCTTCATCTTGTGTTGGCGTCCATTCTGCTATGAACTCTGCTAATGCTCTGCTTTGGATAGTTGAAGTGCTCTCAAACTTGAGGCCAAAAGCTTGACAGTTCCAGTGCCCACTCCACAATCCTGCATGTTGCTTCTGGATTTTGCAGTATCCTCTTCAGCGGAAAGCGAGTGACGACTGTTATCTCATGTGCTTGGAAGTAATGGCGCAGCTTTCTCGAGGCCATGAGGAGGCGAAAAGCAATTTACGCACACCGAGTACCTTGATCCGCCCCCTGCGAGAAGGGAACCGACAAAAGTAAACTGGGCGCTGCACCATCCTTTTCTGCATCTTTTCATGCTCCTGCGCGGATCTATCTTTGTCGGGACCAGAGCTTGCCGGTGAAGTCCCTTGCTTGTCGTTGGATGCATCTGCCGTGGTTGCTGGCTCATCACCCACCTCCCTCTCCGCTACTAACGCAGCACTAACCACTTGATTGGTTGTCGCTATATATAGCAGCAACTTCTCTTGTGGCTTAGGTATCTCTTTAAGTCCTGCAGCGCAGCCTCCGCTTCCGGAGTCCATTTCATTGGACCTGCCTTTTTCAATATTTTGAAAATGGCAGTAGGCGCTTCAGCAGAACCTAGAGATAAACCTGCCGAGAGCAGCCACGCATCCGCAAGTCTTCGTACATCCTTGACGCGCTTTGGTGCTTCAATCTGCTCAATGGCCTTGATCTTGTCGGGATTGGCTTCAATTCCCCGCTGAGACACGAAGAACCCGAGAAGCTTGCCGGAGGGGACTCCAAACACACACTTCTCGGGGTTGAGCTTGAGGTTGATCTTGCGCAGATTTGCAAAAGTTTCGTCCAAATCTTGAATCAGAGTCGCTTTGTCCTTGCTCTTGACCACTATGTCATCCATGTAGGCTTCCACATTTCTGTGTATTTGCGGCTCAAAAGCGTCATGGACCACTCTAGCAAATGTTGAACCAGCATTCTTTAAACCGAAAGGCATTCGTACAAAACAGTATGTGCCACATGGGGTGATGAATGCGGTCTTCTCCTCATCCTATTCTGCCATGAAGATCTGATGGTATCCTGAGTATGCATCAAGAAACGAAAGCAAATCACATCCGGCCGTGGAGTCAACAATCTGGTCGATACGCGGCAAGGGAAATGGGTCTTTGGGACAAGCTTTATTAACATTGATAAAGTCGATACAAAGCCTCCATTTCCCGTTTGCCTTGCGCACGACTACAGGATTGTCCAACCACGTAGGATGGAGCACTCCTCTGACAAGGCCTGCTGCTTCCAACTTCTTGATTTCTTCTGCGATAAATTCTTGGCGCTCCACTGCCTGCTTCCTGACTTTCTGCTTGACGGGCCGCGCATGAGGACAGACGGCAAGATGGTGCTCAATTACTTTCCTGAGAACACCGGGGATGTCAGACGGTTGCCACGCAAACACGTCGACGTTCGCCCGCAGGAAAGCAACGAGCGCGCCTTCCTATTTAGGGTCGAGAGTGGCACTAATGGTGAAGGTACCACCAGTGCCATCCTCCTTGGCGGACACCTTCTTGGTCTCTGGTGGAGCTGCTATCGTCTTCTTACACTTGCCGGTGGAGCTCGATGGTGCGTCCTCGACGGTAGCGCAGCACTCCGAAGAGGTGCGCTTGCCGGAGTGGGCATCAGAACTCTTGCCGGACTTGGTCTTCTTCTTCGCCCCGGGAGCTTCAGCGGCAAGTGACTTGCGATTTGTTGCGGCTACTGCTTCCCGGTAGATCTCGTCGGCGCAGATAAGAGCATCTTTCTTGTCGCCAGGGACAAAGATGACACTTATCGGGCCTGGCATCTTGAGCATGTTGTATGCATAGTGAGAGGCTGCCATGAATTTGGCGAGTGTTGGATGGCCAAGTATCCCATTGTAAGGCAATGGAAAGTCAGCAACGTCAAAAGTGACCCTCTCAGTCCTGAAGTTCAACTCGCTGCCAAATGTCACCGGCAACGTGATCTTTCCCTTCGGCTTTCTCCTTCCCGGATTGATTCCTTGGAAGGTGCCGGTCTCTTCGAGCTCGCTGTCAGGGATCTGGAGTTTCTGGAGTACCGCTGAGGAGATCAGGTTCAAGCCGGCCCCACCGTCAACTAGCATCTTAGTGACCTTGAGGTTGCAGATAGTTGGCGAAACCAACATCGGCAAGCACCCGACCGCAGCTACGCGATCAGGGTGGTCCTCAATATCAAATATGATAGGCGGTTGGACCATTTCGAGGCTTGCGTGACTCGACGGATGGTTACGCCGCATTGACTTCCGCATCCACCGCTTGAGCTGGCGGTGTGAAGTATGCAAAGAAGCACCGCCGTCAATGCACAAGACCTCTGTGGCTTTCTGGAACTCCTGCTCATCGGCCTCGTCATCATCCATGTCTTCATCGTCGTCGTCATCTTCATCCTTGTCGCGGCCGCGGGGATGTCTGTCTCCTTGCCGCTGCTTGGCCTTGCCGCGGCGTCCTCCCCGGCCGGGGCGTTTCTTGCCGGATCCTCCAACACCTTCCTGGGCCTTCTCCTTGTCGCGTCGCTCGTATTCAGCCTTTTGTTGCTCGACAAGCTGCTCGACCTTCTTGCAGCTCTGGAGGTCATGGCCCTTGGTGCGGTGGATCTTGCAGTACTGCTTGTTGGAGCTGTCCTGCTTGTCGGCAACCGCCACAGCCTGGTAGTTGGTGCCAGCGGCAACCTCCTTGCCGGAGCTACCAGCTTTGGCTTTCTTCTTCCTGTTATTCCGCCGCCGGCTCTTCTTTGCCGGGGCAGTTTCTTCACTATCAGATCCTCCTGCTCCTATGTTCTCTCCGGGGAGTCTCCTCCCTTCTTCAGCACGTGCACACTTGTCGGCCAGGGCATACAGCTCACTGACGTCTCTGATCTTGCACATCGCCATCTCTTCCCGCATCCTGCGGTTGCGCATGTTCTGATGGAACGCGCTGATTACCGCGGCAGGGTGGACATCTGGGATGTTGTGCTGTACACGGCTGAATCTTTGAATGTACTTGCGCAGGGGCTCTCCTTCCTTCTGGGCAAGCAGATGAAGGTCGCTCTCTTGGCCATGAGGCTTGTGGCCACCTGTAAAGGCACCGACAAACTGATGGCATAGATCTGTCCAAGAGGATATGGAGTTGTCCGGCAAGTGCATGAGCCAGGATCTGACATTGGGCTTGAGTACCAGCGGGAAGTAGTTGGCCAGGATCTTGTCGTCACGCCCCCCGGCAGCTTGCACCGCAATGGTGTAGATGCCGAGGAACTCCGACGGATGCGCCTTGCCGCCGCATTTCTCTCGCACGCCTGGTTTGAAATTCTTCTTCTTTGGGCCTTTGGATTTGCCGCAGCTCACGAGTGAACGCAGGGCAACCTACCGCGTATGGCAAGTCGCCTGGTTCCCCTGGCGCATGCATGTCGACAGAGGGCCCAGCGCGCTGGTCTGATTGACGCTAAGCTTCTCTTCGGCGCTCGATGCTTGTTCGAGCGTCTTCATGCTGTCATTCGTGAAGAACTTGGCGCTGATCGCGACGAGCTCGTGGATCCGATGATGCGGTGGAGTCGCTGTCGAGGTGGATCCGGCAAGTCGGGGATCTTGGCCTTCGGGGTGGAGAGTGCATGGTGGTTGCACCCCACCGTCTCTGCCGCCACCGCTCGTGCTTAGCAGTCCTGCCGCGGCAGCGATGCACTTGGTTGCCGAGGAGTGTCGCCGTTGGCAAAGCCGATGAGACTTTGAATGGTGGCCCTCCATTCATCGACCTTGTCGTCCGTTTGAGGGTAATCCAGGAGCAGTTGAGCTCTCGCCAAGGCTTCTGCTGGAGTGGTGGGTGGCAGTGGCGAACGGTGCGAGGAGCGGGATATGCTCGAACTTCTAACTATGTTAGAAGGAGCAGTATCCCGCCCAGCGATCGCGTTTCGCCGCCAAAGATGTTGGCGCATGGTGGTCTTGAGCATCCCAAGATCCACCAGCTCGATCTTGGCCCAATGAACGTATGGTACTGCGAGTACCATGACGCTGTCGGTCCCGCGCCTCCTGAGATGGATGCGGTGCATGTACGGACGCCGAGGTCTGCGCAGCCTTGTCCTTGGACCTGGCTGCACCATGGGCTCCCTCGTCGACACCCGCTCTTCTGCCGGCGTCTACCCCACCACTCGTTTGCTCCGGTGGTGGTGGGATCGACGTGGACGGATCAGCCGCCGCCGAAGCCTTCTTCTTCGATAGCATGTTGATGAAGAAACTGAAGATCTTGCTCGTGTGAACGCCGGATCAGGTTCACACAGCCTCGACGCCCCCTACCTGGCGCGCCAAAGATGTCGGGGAAGCTGATCTGACCCACGAACACCTATGGGGGCCGGCGGACCGGACCCCTTTTGGTTCGGCGGGGGGCGGAGATCGCACGAAGAGCAGATTGAGGCGAAGCACACGAGCAGTTTACCCAGCTTCGGAGCTCTCCGGAGAGATAACACTCCTACTGCTGCATGTCTGAGTTGTATTGTGCTCTTGCTCGAGCGCTGAATGCTACAAGACACACCAGCTGCTAATGAGACCGGCGTGAGAGTGTTCAACCCCCCTCTCACGCGCATGGGCCTCCTTTTATATGCTCAAGGGTCTCCGGCAGGTGGCAACGTAGACAAGGGTAAAAGGGAAAATGAGTTGCGGTTGGTACAGCTACTTGTACAGATGTATCATACCTAACCACGACGGCAGGGGACAAAGGCATTAAATGCCCGCCTATGTCGCCCAAACAGTGCAAACAGGGACCGTCGGGCGCCACCGCTTGCCACGATGGCAATCTTGTCGCCGCTTGCCATCAAGGCCCGCTGGCCGGACAGCCTCTTGCCACTGCGCTTGGAAAGGTCCCAGGGCGACACGTTGGTGGATGTTCTGGAGCGCAGTTACAGATTGGTAGTTTGCCGCGGCAAGCACCTTGCCGCGGTCGTCATCTTGTCGCGTCCGGAAGCTTGTCGCCCACCGGGCCTTGCCGGGACGCAGGGCGCGTCGCGGCAAGTTCCTTGAGATGCCTTGGTTGGCCTTCCCAGCAAGCTCCTCTTGCCGGGGCCTTGTCTCCTAGATTCCTTGAGTGGCCTTCCCAGCAAGCTCCTCTTGCCGGGGCCTTGTCTCCTTGGCTTGAATACTTTGTTCTTGAATGGCTCCAAAGGAACCACGGAGGACCTTGGCGGTCACCCGGCAAGCCTTGCCGCAGGGTGCTGCAACTGCCCGTGCACAAGTTCGGGATACTAGGGTACCCCTACTCTAGTACACCGACAGCAAGCTTTTATCTTCCAACTCTCCAAGTTGTTGTCTAGCTTAACCAACTAGCTCAGGGTATCCAACACAGATTCTTGGAGAAAAGGGTGGTTCACAAGAAACCAACTTGATCACGAGCTCAACATAACAATCAGGAAACAACCCGGTAACACTTCCAAGAAGATATTTGGGAAGTCACGAACCACCGGTATGTTACTTAGCTCGAGAACAATCTTGCTTTTGAGGGCAAGACGATATGATCAAATGAGTGAGGACTTGACAAGATCCTAACTCATAGATCGAAGAGTGCACCAGAGCTAAGGACTATGTAGCGCGATCAATCTTAGGATGATGATTTAATAACCAACACGCTAAGAATGAGGATATTGTCCATTAGCTACTAAGCAATGAGTTGCTCGGAGTATCGATTTCACACACCACAATTCATTAGTCGGCATTCCGGTTACAACAACACGACACCGAGGAATGAACAATGATGGCGAGAAGTATTACTACGACAAGAATTCATAAGAGAAGGTGCAATTCGCATGATGTTCCTGACATAAAGATGGTAACACTCCAAGGTAGAGCAGAATCAAAGCTGGATTGGCATTTTGATCTGCGGAATACAACTGCTTTGACCCAATCCTGGATATGGATGAGGTACTGGAGTTTGTTTCTCCTAGTCATTCCGGAATAGAATGGCTTGACGGACCACAAGAGTAAAAGGGCATCAATGAACACAAATGCACACATACTCTTGGTTATCAACTGATAGAGGAGGGTCGGAATACAACTAAAGAGAGCAACTCAAAGGAACATATAACTTTCTGAGTTGTGGATGCACAGATTAGTATGTCGAGCAAAGCTCAACGTTTCTTCCGGATAACCCATGTAGAAAGGGGAGAACTGGCAGATTCACAATTATGGATGGAGAATTCATTGAGAGCACTCTGATTGTGATCCTTTGGTTCGAAAGAACTTCTGCCATAACTAGTTCATAGAATTTGGAAGAAGGAAATACCATGGACCTCGAGGACTGTTGCAAGGTTACTAGTATCCTAAGGGACTAGCAAATACTAACAACATGAAGTAGGGTGAATCTCGGGTTCAAGAACCCAGGAATAGAATGCCTACTAACTAATAACATCATGGGATGCTTTCAAGAATAACGGCCAGAATCATCACACTGGGGATACAAAAGCATTGCTAAATTGCTAGGTGACTTCCTAAACACCTAGGGTCATAATAATAGCTCCAACATCTACACCGAGGCAACAAAGTACCTCAACTTACCGATTAGCGTGCTTATTCTGACCAAAGGACATCGGGAACGGAAAGAAAGGTTTGCAAATGCAATAGATAGTTTAGAAACCTGGGATGACTCGGACAGCATAACGGCTGTAAATGCTCAAAAAGATTTGAGACATCATGCAAAATGGTGGCATAGCCACTTAACAACATCATATCAAGGTTCCGAGATCAACAGTTAACATATAGAAATAGTAGGAACTGAACTGAGGCTTAAAACCAACAATCTTAAAGGTCTATGGATTAGTAACACGTCATCCTGATAGATAGATGAGAAGCCTAGTTCTTAAACCCCGTAGAAGAGAAGAGGATGACTCAGATAAGAAGGCCATGAGGTATAAGGAGTAAAAAGAGCCTTATGTTCCCTTCCACAATCAATTCCCTTACATAACTAAAGCATTTCTAGACACAACTTCGACCAGTTTGGCTTGGTAATCCTACAGGCAGTCAGGCTCTGATACCAACGCTGTCAGGACCCCGATTCCAAGTCACATCGATCTAGCCGGTAACACCTCATATCACTTTGCGGCCTCACGCACGGTATTCCCACGGGTGTCGCCTTACCATGGCCCGGGACCGTTTGCGTCTTTTGGCTCACGTATATGATAGTGTCGCTAGCATCCATATGACAGAGAACCCGGGCCGACATGGCTAGTCGTGAACCCAAAGCGGCACTAACCCATGGGGACAGGCATACATGAATCACATCGAGCATGTCGGTCATCAACGTATGAATCCGGGCTGTAGCACTGGCTAACAGGACTCCGTAAACCCGGCTGTAGCAGGCTAGGCAGGACTCGGATGTCACCGCGTGACATATCCCCGAAGGGATAGACATAGGAACGAAGTGAAACACATGCCGGCCAATCAAGTGTCCAAAGAAGTAGTGCTGGGCTAGCAGGACTCCGGTGAACCGGGCTATAGCGGACTACTATCGCTCAGGAAGCACTAGACTACATTTCCCCATATGAGAGGCTGCCAAGGATAAACAACTAGATTGTCGGATCCCACACATACCAAGCATTTCAAACATACACACAATATGCTCAATATGTGTAAATACAACATGGCATCACAACATAACTCTACGACTCAAATATTTATTCATTAGGCTCCGAGGAGCAAGATATTACAAACATGGTTCTCATGACCCAACACTCAGAACATACAAGTCAAAGCACAAGCGGAAACTTAACATGTCTGAGTACAGACATCTACAAATGAAAAAGGCTGAGAAGCCTGACTATCTACCAGATCCTGCCGAGGGCACAAGATCGTAGCTGAGGTAACAAGCTAAACGTCGAAGTCCACGCGGAACTACTAGCGAGATTGAAGTCTCTCTGCAAAAACATAAAATAGGCAAACGTGAGTACAAATGTACTCAACAAGACTTACATCAGATCTAACTACATATGCATCATTATCAAAAGGGGGTGGTGGAGTTTGACTGCAGCAAGCCAGCTTTGACTCGGTGGCTATCCTGAACTACGATCGCAAGTAACTCTTTTGAGGTGGCGCTACGAGTCCACATATTCACCATATCAATACACCACTATGGACCCGCCTCGCCTCCCTCACGAGAACGCCATCCATAGCACTCACGCTTATCTTGCGATTTTAGAGTATCCACTTTCACTTGTCTATGAACCTGATATAGGCAACCCGAAGTCCTTTTCCGCGGACACGGCTATTCAATAGATCATATTAACCCTGCAGGGGTGTACTTCTTCACACACGCTCTCACCACTTACCGCCGTTTACACGACATGTACTCGGCAACCTTCAAGCGGAAGCCCAATGTGGGTGTCGGCCACAACCTACCTAAACACTCAAGTCTCTAATCCAGGTTTATCGCCTATTCAGGTTCCATCCGCAGGGAGTCCGGCCGAGGTTTCCCATACGGCCCCGAACGATGTGTTTAGGGTTCCCGAGATACCAAACGGGCATTCGGTACACCGGGCCACGGTGTATCTACCGCATCATAGCCCACCCCTAGGGTCAGCGCTACTCACGGCCTCCAACACATATCCTACAAACACCAGAAACTAGTTGCAACTCCTGGACAGAGAACAAGGGTGGTTAAGAAGCCGAGAGGGTACATTGGTTTCGGGCCCAATGCGTGGTAGTAATTGTTTCATGGATCACAAACACAGAACTCAGTTCATGAGGACGGCTGCAATGAGACAACCCACCATGTACTACTACATGTCCTCTCACCGCTACCTTTACCAAATCGTGTTCACACACTTAGCTCACACACAGTAGGACATGTTCACACAACCATTCCAATTCATTCCCGATGAATCAGACCTGACTCAACTCTAAGCAGTAGTAGGCATGACAAACAAGCATGAATGAGTAGGCACAACAGGACTCAAACAACTCCTACTCATGCTAGTGGGTTTCATCTAATTACTGTGGAATGACAGGTCATGCCGAGGATAAAGAGGTTCAGCTACCGCAGCAAGTAACACATGAATCGTTGTTGTCCTAATGCAGTAAAATAGAGTAGGAGCGAGAGAGTGGGATTGTATCGGAATGAACAAGGGGGTTTTGCTTGCCTGGCACTTCTGAAGATAATATAGTTCTTCATCGGTGTCATCGAACAATCGCTTTAACGCCGCTCACCGAGAGGGACAAACACCGGCAACTGAGAAAGAACACAATCAATGCAATGCACATTCATATGAATGACATGTCATGTTAAGGTACTGAATTCACCTAATGCAATATCTAGCCAAGTTAATTGAAGTGGAATTCAAACAAGGTTAAACTCCAACTCCAAATGCTAGTTCATAAATTACCCTAATCATGATTCATCCTATTCAGTGAGGTTAACTTGTTCAAACATGCATGATCATGGCATAAACAAATTCTTCATATTTTTCTGATCATTTTTAATATATAAATTATTTCATTCTGAGCTACGGTTGAATTTATATGAATTTTAGAAGTTTGGGGTATTTTTTGAAATTTTCTGAATTATAATAAATCCAGAAAAGGTATTATCGTCATACCGACGTCGCAGGACGTCACGGGTCAACGGGACACGGTCCGGTCAAACCTCGACAAGGTCCTCGTGTCGTTGTAATTAGTTTAACTAAATTCAATTAGTACTAATCCTAATTAACTAGCAGTGGCTGGGCCCCACCGTCATTGACCTGTGGGTCAAACTGGCCCACCCGTGGTCAACTTGGTCAGCGGGGGTAAACCCACGGCGACTCGACGCCGGGCGAGGCCCGAGATGGTGGCGCGGCTCGGAAAACGCTCACAAGGCATGGGTGAGGCCGTTCTTGGGCTCGTTGGAGAGCTCTAGCAGACGCGCATCTTGTGGTGGTGGTGGCCGGACCTATGGTGGCCGGAGCCGACGACAGTGAGCTCCAAGGTGGCAGCCGGAGTTCGGGCGTCGGCGGAAACGACGCCACAGCAAACGGCAGGAGGGGTCGGTGGGGGTTTGGGGCTTTGGGCATCACGCTGAGCATGGTGGTATGCTCAGACGCGACGTGTGTGTGGTCTAGCCACGGCGGCGACAGAGCATGGCGACGGCGAGCTTCGGAGCTCGTGGGGATGGCATCTACAATGAGAAGCGTATCACGGGCCGGGGAACGGTGGGGAGCTCACCGCAGTTCAGAGGGAGGGTAAGTGGGCTCGGGACGCCCTGTCGGGCGGCGAATCGACGGCGGCGATCTCGTGGCCGAGGAGGGAAAAGCACCGGGCGGCAGGGCTTCTCCGGTCGCGTGAACCGACGGAGAGGACGAGGGAGGCACTGCGGAGCTCGGGAGCGCGTCGGAGAGGAGAGGGGGTGGCAGTGGCCGCGAGGCAGCGAGGGGCAGCGACGGTGGCGCTCGGCCGGTTGTGTGCGAGAGGGACGGAGGAGGAGAGAGGCACGGGAGAGAGAGAGAGAGAGAGAGAGAGAGAGGGCCACCGGGGGTTCGTGGCGCGCGGGAGGGATCCAGCGACGGGACATAGGCAAGCAGGGTGGAGGTGGCTGTGGCGCGTGGCGCGACGACGGCGCCACACGCCTCGGCCCCATCAAGCGAGAGGTGGGAGACGGTGGCGCTGGTGGGCTGGGCCACTAGCTGGGCCAGCGAGGTGGGCTGCCATGTAAGCTGGCCCAAGTGGCTTTTCTCTCTCTCTTTTTTTCTATTTAATTCTGTTTTCTATTATTCTGTAGTTTTAGGGCTTTATTAAAAATACTAATACTATCCCAAAAATCATGAAACTTGCTCAAGCCCACTGTTTGGGAAATATCCAACAGCAAACATTTAAGTTTATGATTATTTGAGCATTTAAATTATTTTATAGTATTTAAATGCCCAAATGCAAATAAGTAATGAATTAACCCAGTGACCAAATATGTTACGAAAGATGTGCAGCACCTCTGGTTATGGTTTATAGCATTTTTCCAGAAATGATGAACATTTTCCAAAGCCATTTGAATTCACTGAAAAATATTTTTGGTTGAACCTATTTGAATTCCCTTAATGCTAGGGTTTAGGCAATCCCCATTTCAAATTTTATGAAAATTAAACATGATGCATGGATGCTGATGAACCTAATTACAATCAGATCTAGGGCTGTGACACAACCCGTCCCCGGCGAAGATAACAGTCCGGACGATCTCACGGACAAATTGTTGGAGCAGAAGAACCTCCACAAAAGGCTCGCCGCCATCTGTCGTAGCCTGAAAAGGTAAGCGAAGCTCAAAACAGCGGAAGATGCACTCGTAATCGATGGAGCAAAGCATTCAACATCAAGATACAAATACGGCGACAACGAACAAAGAGCTACCCAAAGAGAAAACTACTGCCCGATTTGATGAGGAGGCCTTAGAGCCCCACAATCAAAAAGTAAGAAGGACACCCGGTCGGATGGACGACCCCACGGCAAAAAGAGAGCGGCAAATGGCGCCACACACAAGTCGGTACGCGATCCGCATAAGGATTCACATCAAAAGGATGGCCCAGTTAGGTCCATCTATGGGCCGAGAAAGCAAGCTCTTCAAAGCAATGCAACACGCCAAATATCCGAACATCACGGCACACCCAAATATGTGGGCGCCGACATCCCCTATGTTTCACCGATGAGGTGCTGGATCATGAATTTCCAGCTGGATTCAAACCCGTAAACATAGAGGCATACGACGGAACAACAGACCCTGGAGTCTGGATTGAGGATTACATCCTCCACATACACATGGCTAGAGGAGATGATCTCCACGCCATAAAATACTTACCCCTCAAACTCAAAGGGCTAGCTCGGCATTGGCTTAAAAGCCTTCCCGAAAATACCATTGGAAGCAGGGAAGAGCTCGAGGTTACGTTTCGGGCAAATTTTCAGGGGACCTATGTCCGCCTCCGGATGCGCATTTATCTAAGTCACATAACTCAACAACCGGAGAGTCAGCCTCGAAATTCTGGAACAAGTTCCGTATTAAAAGAACCAAATAGTCGATTGTCCGGACGCCAAGCCTTAGCAGCTTTCAAACACAACGTCCGAGACGAATGGCTCGGCTGACACCTCGCCAAGAAAAGCTAAGAACAATGGCCGCATTAACAAGCCTCATGACCGGCTTTTGCGCGGGAGAGGATAGCTGGCTAGCAAGATGCAACACCAGCGACCCAAGTACATCCGAAGTCTGGGATGGAAATGGGAAACCACGACGCAACAAAGACCAGCGCCGGATTAAGGGGAACGGTCCAAAGAGCACTGCAGTCGACGGTGGATTCAAAATCTCACAGCAGAGCAATAAAAAACTTCCCCTTAAGGACAACAGCGATGAGCTATCCAACTTAAACAAAATCTTGGACAAGATATGTCAAATCCACAGTACTCCCGGGAAGCCTGCAAACCATACCCACAGAGATTGTTGGGTCTTCAAGCAGTCCGGCAGACTCAACGCCGAACACAAGGGGCTCGACACACCAAGTGAGGATGATGACGAACCCCACAAGCAGAGCACCGGAAAACAAAAGAATTTCCCACAAGAGGTTAAAACAGTAAACTCACTTCACGTGATAAAAGGGAAAAACAGAGCGGCGCCCATTGAGATGCGCGCCGCACATACTACCCTAGCGGAGTACCGGGGCACATCACCTTCGACCATCAGGACTACTCCGAAAGTATTCGGAACGCAGGATGGAGTGCCTTCATATTGGATCCTATAATCGACGGATTCCAATTTACACAAGTCCTCATGGATGGCGGCAGTGACATAAACCTGATATATCAGGACACAATCCGCAGGATGGGGATAGACCCAACCAAAATTCGCCATAGCAACACCCCCTTCAAAGGGGTAATGCCAGGCCTGTATGCCCATTGTAAGGGCTCCCTACTGCTAGAAGTTGTGTTCGGCTCATCCGACAACTTCCGCCGTGAAAAGTTAACCTTCCACATCGCCCCATTCGAAAGTAGCTATCAAGCACTACTAGGGCGAGAAGCTTTCGCCCGCTTTAATACAATACCACATTATGCATCTCTTACACTTAAAATGCCCGGTCCACGCGACATCATCTCATTAAAAGGGAGTACTAAGTGTTACTCGAGCATGGAAGAATGCGAGGCTGCCTTGACAGCCCCACACCAATCCGGCTCCGCTAACCAAAGCACCTAAATAGGTAATTCGAACCCCGGACACGGCTAGACGAGTCCGGCGCCTACTAGCGGCATACCCCCATACAAGGGGCTGCATGCATGTACAACAGAGACAATAAAGCTCAATTTTATTCACTTTTTCGAATCGTACTTTGTTTATTTAATATAAAGTACATTTTTCGCACGATCTTTTTTTCTTTTCAACAAAGTTCCTCTCTTTTACAGATGAACAACGTGCTACACCCGTCCAGGATACGGCACAACGGAGACACAGGCGCAAACGTGCAGTAGGGATCCGTTGCAAGGATTCTTTTTAGATTAAGACCCTGCGTAAACCTTTTTTACTGTCTCTTGTTGATACACATCCCCTGGTTTCTAGCTATAACCAAGGAGGAGGCTGGCGTTTTGGCATCGACCGCACCAAAAAATTTGCACGCACTGGACACTGGGGCTTAGGGCATTATTCTGCCTGTTTTATAAAGACCAACACCTTAGGGAGTGTTCGCGCCTCGGTTAGGCCTTATAGGCATCAGTTCGAATCATGTCTTTGGTCAAATGTTGGGTTTGCCCGGCTCGTGTTTTGCTGCCTTACGCTTTCGCTTCTATCGCTAACGCGCACTGTGGAGAACTATCTGCGATTGTGCCCGTTCGCCGGGCGAGCACCTCAGTAGAGAAAGCCGAAAACTGACTGTCATGATATAGTGAGAGACTGGTCAACCACTCGATGAATCACCGGAATGATTAGAATTCTTCCGCATTAACGAAGGACCGTTTTTCGGTCAGGCACATACGCAACCCGAATTCGGGAGAGTGCGGTGCCCCCAGGGGCTATATAGTAGCCCCACCTCGAACTCCTATGGCTAAGTGAAAGTGATAAAGCATTATAGTCCGTTGCCTAGTTTGCTACGCTATCACCTCCTTCATAGGACCAAGACGTTGATTAAGTGTGAAAAGCGCCTTTTTGTAAACACCCCCCGACTATGTGCGTGGGGGTGAAGTCAAGACTGCCATCTTTCAGGTTATATATACATATACATCAACGTCATTTAGGAGAAGTTTACTACTTGAACGCACAAGTATAAAACCTCTTATATTATATTGAAACATTGTTTCATAAATTATACATGTCATTCAAACATAACATCCTTCGAGTAATCGCGTCTCTATTAAACAAGCGCCTCGCAGACTTCCTCAAAATAGTGCTCGGCAGTACTGCTTCGTCCAATCTCGGGATGCAACGTCGGTGGTTTTCATCTCCGCCCAAGATGTCTTGACACGGGCAAGAGCCATCTGTGCTCCCTCTATACATGCCGACCGCTTCATTGCGTCGATACGTGGTACCGCACTAAGGAACTGCTGCACTAAGCCAAAATAACTCTTTGGTGGGGTCCGCTCGCCACAAATGAGTCATGACATGCTTCATGGCAAGTCCGGATAATCGATTCAGCTCGCCCACTCGCCAACCGACCAGTCAACGGAAGAGTACGCCGGACTATGGAATTGCGACCAATATAGCTCTTCCCTTCGTGCCCTTTCGCCTCGGAAGTGCTCAATCGCGTCGTTCGCGCTTCGCCGCTAAGTCCAGATAAGCATCCTCCGAACTCCACAACTTGTCCAACCGAGCATACTTCAGATCTGATATTTCTCCGCAGCGAAAAAGCTTTCAAAGCAGCAACATCCACAGCCCGACGCAGCTCCTCCTTTGCAGCTCTCATTGCGGAGCGGGCATCCTTGGCTTCGGCGGTGACCTTTTTAGGTCCTCTTGTTCGCTTTGACGTTTTTTTCAAGAACTCCGCAGCGGTCGGTAGCATTCTTCAACTTTATGGCCATATCGCCATTTCCTCTTGCTTCGGCAATGAGCAGCCCGCTCGCTTTTAGCTCTTCGCCGCCCTTAAAGCGCCGCGATTATTATTTCTGGCTTGCTCTTTCGCCGGGCGAAGTTCCGCCGCAGCTCCTCCACAAAGAGCGGCACCGCTCGCATCAAAAGCATACAAGTAGTAAGGAATGGGTGTCAAGCTTTCTTACCAGGTGTCCATGGAGAAGTCGCATACCTTGTGACTCGTCAAAGCGTTTATTGACCAGCGCGATGTCCGCATCCGCCTCGTCAAGTTGCTGCTTTAGTTCGGCAAATTCATCAGTCCGGCTGGCCACCGGACGCCCCGCCACCTATTTAGGAGCGGCGATATGTTATAACTGAGATTATGATCCTCGGCACGCTGTCAATTTTGACAACCTACCGAGTCTCAGGGGCTACTATCTACACATGGCGATTCTATATGCATAAGCGCCGAAGGTACATCATTTTTTTGCGACGCCAAACCTCGTTAGTAAACTTCTGGCGGCTTCATGCAATCCGCTCTCAGCGGATGCAATTCTTTCAATCACCGTACCCACTAGAGCACGGTGATCTTCTGAGATAGCCGCTCGCCCGGGCAGATCCTTCAGCTCCTCCAACCTCACGCCAGTTTGCGCCGGACCTTCCGGCCGCGCCGGACTCGGGGAAACCCTCTGCGACGACACCTCAGGGGCGTCTGCCTCACATGAAGGTGCGACAGGTGGAGGCGTTTCGCTCTCCATCATCTCCGGAAGAAGATCCCCCGAAGACGAGCTGCTAAGAAGGGCTGAGATCCGAACTACAAGGTACAATTTCGGTTATCTTCATAAATAAATGCAGGGATGTTCCTTATTTACAAGACCCCTTCTTTTTACTTACGGCTCACTGGAGGGCTGATCCCCTTGGGGAAATAGTGCGGCTGGGTTACTTCCCAGCACCGGACTCTCTGATGAAGATTTCTTTCCCCTCTTTGAGGCCTTGACCTCCGCATCTTCCGAAGCGGTCCTCTTCTCTCCTTGGAGGGTGGGACCTTTGATCCCTCTTTCCTCGAAAGTCTCCTTCGTGGAGGCAGTTGCTTCCCCGCTCCCCCCTTTGCCTTCTTTAAAAGGCGTGGCCTTCAACATCTTGGTCAGCATGGGATCCGGCGTGGTCTCTGGGAGGGGAGCCGGACACCTTATTAACTTTGCCTTGGCTATACACTCCTGTTCAAGAAACGGCTCCTTTAAAGGGCATATCTATGATAAATGAATGAACAGCCTGTCTGGTTACAGGACTACTTACTTGAGTATCTGGGCGATTGCAGCTTAGTCCTGCGTCCTCAGTCAGGTCCGAACACTTCTCTTATGATCCGAAGAACAGTTTATACATCTCCATGGGTGTCGTACCCATAAAATGTTGGAGAGCTCGTGGTCCCTCCGGATTGAATTCCCACAGACGGAGGGCGCGACGTTTGCAGGGCAGGAGGCGCCGAATCAACATAACCTGCGCCACTGTGACCAGATTGATCTCTCTTTCTTGGAGGTCTCGAATACGGCCCTGCAATGAGGAACGCCCTTGGACGCCCCTACCAAGCCCTTGTTGACCCATGACGCCACCGCTGTGGTGGACTGAGCGGAAGGCGGAAGCGCCACCCATTTGGTGCCCCCGGGAGCGATAATATAAAACCACTCCCGCTGCCACAAACCAAGCTCCTCTTGAAAAGAGCCTCGGCCACGGAGCATCGGCACACTTGCTTATGACCGCCCCTCCGCACTCGCTTGTTGCCCTCGATCATCTTCGGCTCCACTTTGAAGGTATTGAGCCACAATCCGAAGTGAGGGGTAACATGGAGGAATGCCTCACATACGACAATGAATGACGAGATATGGAGGATGGACTCGGATTCAAGTCATGGAAATCCAGCCCATAATAAAACATGAGCCCTCAAGACAAAGTGATCCGTCGGGAAGCCTAAACCCCGAAGGAAGTGTGACACGAACACCACGCTCTCGCCGGGCTCGGGAGTGGGAATGACCTGCCCTGGAGCAGGCAGCCTATGCGAAATCTCGCCGTTAGGTACAGGCGCGCTCGCAGCTTTAGCACATCTTCTTCTGTGACGGAAGAAGACATCCATCGGCCGTGCTGGTCGGAGCCGGACATCGTCGAAGGTCCGAAGCGCCTAAATCTGAAGCTTTGGGTGTTAGAACTCGAAGCGCGGGGCGAACTCGATGGAGGGTGTAAAAAAGAAGAGGGCCTTGGTATCATTATCAAGAGGTTGAATACCAAGAGCCCTCCCCGTGGTCGATTAGGACTCGCCTTCGATAGAGGAGGCGTGCCAACGGGCACGGTTGGGTTACCCACGTCCGTATTTGATGAGAATCCCGGAATAAGGGGGCGCGATCTACGCTTTGATAAAGACGTGCCAAGGAAACCGCCTCGCTAAACGCGCTAAGGTGGAACAGTAAAAAAATGATTCATATAAAGGCCTGGCCGTGGTGTGATGTCACGCCGCAGAGTACGTCAGCAGATCTGTGCAAAAGTTATTCTCTCTACGGTGGTATGTGGAACTTGTTTTGCAGAGCCGGACACTATCCTTGTGTTCAAAACCTACTATGAAGTATTCGGAGGAGGAACCCGCCTTGCAATGCCGAAGACAATATATGCGCCGGACTCGTCGTCATTGAAGCCTGGTTCAGGGGCTACTGAGGGAGTCCTGGACTAGGGGGTGTCCAGATAGCCGAACTATCATCTTTGGCCGGACTCCAAGACTATGAAGATACAAGATTGAAGACTTTGTCCCGTGTCCGGATGGAACTTTCCTTGGCGTGGAAGGCAAGCTTGGCGATACGGATATGTAGATCTCCTACCGTTGTCCCGACTCTGTGTAACGCTAACCCTATCCGGTGTCTATATAAACCGGAGGGTTTTAGTCCGTAGGACGAACAACAATCATACCATAGGCTAGCTTCTAGGGTTTAGCCTCTCTGATCTCGTGGTAGATCTACTCTTGTACTACCCATATCATCAATATTAATCAAGCAGGAGTAGGGTATTACCTCCATCGAGAGGGCCCGAACCTGGGTAAAAACATCGTGTCCCTTGTCTCCTGTTACCATCCGCCTAGACGCACAGTTCGGGACCCCCTACCCACGATCCGCCGGTTTTGACACCGACAGTGAGTACAAATGTACCCAGCAAGACTTACTCAGAACTAGATACATATGCATCAGTATCAACAAAGGGGGGTGGTGGAGTTTCACTGCAGCAAGCCAGCTTTGACTCAGTGGCTATCCTAAACTACGAATGCAAGTAACTCTTTGAGGTGATGCACACGAGTCCACATATTCACCATATCAATACACCACTATGGATCCGCCCCGCCTCCCTCACGAGAACGCCATCCATAGCACTCACGCTTATCTTGCGATTTTAGAGTATCCACTTTCAGCTTGTCTATGAACAAGACAGGAACCCGAAGTCCTTTACCATGACACGGCTATTCGAATAGATCATTTATAACCCTGCAGGGGTGTACTTCTTCACACACGCTCTCACCACTTATCGCCGTTTACACGACATGTACTCGACAACCTTCAAGCGGAAGCCCAGCGAGGATCTCGCCCACGACCTACCTAAACACTTACGTATCTAGTCTAGGTTATCGCCTATTCAGGTTCCATCCGCAGGGAGTCCGGCCAAGGTTTCCACATACGGCCCCGAACGATGTGTACAGGGTTCCGCGACACCAAACGGGCGCCCGACATACCCGGGCACGTGCCTACCGCATCACAACCCACCCCTCGGGTCAGCACTGCCCATGGCCTCCAGCATACTAAAAACACCAGAAACTACTTGCAACTCCTGGACAGAGGACAAGGGTGGTTAAGAAGTCGAGAGGGGCACTTAAGCATTCCAATGCGTGGTACTAATTGGTCATGGATCACAAACACAGAACTCAGTTCCTGAGGACGGCTTCAATGAGACAACCCACCATGTACTCCTACATGGCCTCTCACCGATACCTTTACCAAATCGTGTTCACACACTTAGCTCTCAACAGTAGGACATGTTCACACACCTCTGATGAATCAGACCTGACTCAACTCTAAGCAGTAGCAGGCATGACAAAAAAGCATTAATGAGTAGGCACATCAGGGCTCAAACAACTCCTACTCATGCTAGTGGGTTTCATCTATTTACTGTGGCAATGACAGGTCATGCAGAGGATAAAGGGGTTTAGCTACCGCAGCAAACAACAGATGAATCGTTGTTGTCCTAATGCAGTAAAAGATAGCAGGAGCGAGAGACTGGGATTGTATCGGAATGAACAAGGGGGTTTTGCTTGCCTGTCACTCCTGAAGACATTATAGCTCTTCATCGGTGTAATCGAACTCATCGTCGGAAGCATGTCTATCGAAAGGGGACAAATACCGGCAACAGAGAAGGAAAACACAATCAATGCAATGCACAATATGATGCATGATCATGACATGTCAATATGTTGTGTTTTGAGCTAATGCAACTAGCAACATGTTAAATGGAGTTGGTTTGGACCCTAGGTTCAAATGCAAACTCCATATGTGAGGGTTTAAATGCCATTTAATTGAATTGTCCTAAACAGCAACTTTAAGTTGTTCCAACATGCATGAAAATGGTACAGATGGATAGATTGGATTTTTCTGATCATTTTTCATATATAACTTGTTTCATTTGGAGCTATATTTAATTTCTATGTTTTTTCAAAGTTTTGGATATTTTCTGAAATAAATAAATCATTTAAGATTTACTTAAATTCTAGAAAAGGATTATTGTGTCAGCCTGACATCATCATGACGTCAGCAGGTCAACGGGGCACGGTCCGGGTCAAACCTGACCGGTGGGTCCCGCATGTCAGTGTCATTAGTCTAACTAATTTTTAGTTAGTCCTAATCCTAACTTAATTATCAGGCAGGTCCCATTTGTCACAGACCCAGACGGGTCAAACTGGGCCCACCCGGGGTCAACTTGGTCAACGGCGGTGCGGCTCGGAAAACGCCCACAGGGCACATACGAGGCCATTCTTGGGCTCGTTGGAGAGCTCTTGCAGGCGCGCATCGGGTGATGGTGGAGGCCGGGCCTATGGTGGCCGGAGCCGACGACGGCGAGCTCCAAGGCGGCGGCCGGGGTTCGGGCAACGATGGGTTCGACACTATGGTGCATGGGAGGAGGAGCTGGCGGGCGCTTCGGGCTCCTGGAGCTGCGCTGAGCACGGCAGTGTGCTCGGCTTCGAGCCACTGTGGCTCTGGCCACGACAGCGATGAGGCACGGCGGCGGTGAGCTCCGGCCGTGGTGGAAGACGGAGCTACGGGACGGGAACAGAGGGGGCGAGCAAAGGAGAAGCAGCAGGAGCTCACGGCGGATCCGTAGGGATGGTTAGCGGGCTCGGGGACGCTCGGGAGGCGGCGATTCGACGACGACGATATTCGGTGGCCGATGAGGGAAATGGCGATGGTGGTAGCGTTGCGGCGCGTCCGGGGCCTCGTAGGTCGTCGAGGAGGTCGGGGACGTCGAGACGGAGCTCGCAGGCACGACGAGGGGTCGAGGGGGAGGCGGTGGCCGCGGCAGCAGCAAGCGGCGGCGACGGCAGCGTTCGGTGGTGCCGCGAGAAGGTGCAGAGGAGGGGGGAGGTCTAGCGAGAGAGGGGAGAGGTGCAGAAGAGATCGAGGGGGTTGCGTGGCAACGTCCAGGGCGAGGGGAAGCAGCTGCGTGGCTAGCAGGAGGTGGACGCGGCTCGGCTGTGCGCGCGCCACGCGCAACGCCAGTAGGCGCGAGGAAGACGACGCGCGAGGGGCTGGGCTGGGCCTAGCAGGCTGGCTGTCTACTGGGCCGCTAGTAGGCTGCTAGGTAAATTGCACAGGTAACCTATCTCTCCTTTTATTTCTGTTTTCTATTTTCTGTCTTTGTTTTTTTGGATTTATTAAAATACTAAACCACTTTATCAAATCCTGAAATAAATTGTGGGCACTGTTGAAATGTTTTTCAACAGCCCTCAACCATTTTCAGAATTATTTGGGCAATTAAAATATTTATAGTAATTGAATGCCCAAATGTAAATACTTTATGGATTAGTTCAGAAATCCAGATTGGCCTAGAAAAATGTGCACCATTTTTGGCAGAGGTTCTGGACCAATTCAAAAGTGATGAACTTTTCCAAAGGCATTTTGGGTTCATTGAATTTTTTTTTGAGGTTGAACCTATTTGGGTTATTCTGGTGCTAGGGTTTATCATCCCCATTTCATATTTCTTTCAAACTTTAAACATGATGCACACAAGAAGGGCTAGCCTAGTGCATACTAGAACTAGGGATGTGACAACTCACCCCTACTAAACAAGAATCTCATCCCGAGATTCAAGTCGTGAGGTAAGAAGACAGAGGGGTCACAAGCTAACACGATCTTCATGATCCGATTTGCTCTTCTCGAAGATGTTGATTCATTTCTCCAATTGATCTTGATGTCTTTGCTCTGAAATCTTCTTGCAACTATGATGACAGAAGAGAGGAAACTCGAGAGAATTCGATCTTCACAAGGATCAAGCGATACACGATCAACTCATGGAATGAGACGATAGAACGTCTCTTAAGCCGGGACACAATACACACATCAAGACGGATGGAGAGAAACTGATAACAAATGTTCAATTTGGTAGGCAACATTTCCACGCTTAAGAAGATGGTGGATGCGTTTCATGTAGCGAGGAGTTAAGTTGCCCTTCATGTCAAATGGGGCACCTTGGAGGAGGTGACTCGTAGAGCTATTCCCTTAAGTGGAAAAAAGAATTACTTTTGATTCAGAGATCATTGAAACTCTTTCTACCAGCCTAAGGCAATTCACAACAATCGTTTGGCGGAGTACAAAGGGATGGCATACCCGGACTAGAATGGATGATGTGGAATACCTTGTTGAAGACAACGCAAAGGATGATTTGCTTATCATCGGAGGTGGAGGGGACCCATGGTAAGTCCACTTTTGAAGATGATCCTGGACAACAACTATTGAGGTGCAAGCTGGGAACAAAATGCAAATGTTGGGAATGACTCTGGTAACTGGGGAAAAACTCAACAGTCGAGAGTGTTTCCAACATTCCAATGGTTATAGAATCATCGAAGAAACTGAGAGCACAAGGATCCCTAAGGAACAACTTCAAGAATAGGTCATGCGAAATCCTCATGGGAGGTGACCAAACGGCTTAATCAAGATACTACAACAATAGTGCTTCCAGCTAGGTGCGTCCACTTCACTGGAACCTATATCATAGTTCTTGGAAGAAGTTCCAACCATCATATCTGCCTGAGATTCAGATCGGGTGGGTAACAGGATATTTCAGACAGCATGTCTGGAAAAGAAAGTTTGCAACACAAACCGACGAGATGACGTTGCGAGATTCTCGGGAAATGAGCTACGATAGAAAGCTCCAAAACATGAGCTGGTTCTGCTACATACATGTGAACACAATGTCCAAGACAAGCATGACCATGTAGAAGTCTTATAATAAGACACTATCGAGCTCAGGTGGGGAACCATCATCAAGGATATTGAAGTCTCCATGCGTCCAAAGGATTAACCTTAGAACAGACTCCGTGTTTCTTGAACAAGTCAATCAGTGGCTTGATGTACTAGGAGATACATATGAAATGAAGGTAGCGAGCCTGTCAAACCATAGCATACTTCGTACATGCATGACTGACTTGGGATGGTACCAGAGGGACCAAAACAATCTTTCTCGAACTCACGGCGGCAACTTGCATCAAGTGCACATGAATTAGAGGAAGTCACGTCTTTCATCCAAACATATGCTTCATGAACGGGACATGAAGATATTGCTCATAAAAGTTTCCAACACTATCATAATGTCCAACAAATCATGGAGAAGATAGGAATGTTGTCGATGGGCTCAACAACAATTCATCCAGGTTTCCATATAAATGGAATTCCACAATCATGTGAACAAGGTGATAGCATTGGTCATACCCAAAAGATATAATGGTGTATGCTTGAGGAAGCAACCACGAGTAAGACAACATTATGAATATCTTCGGTCTGAGTTGATTTGAGAATCACCCACACTCAAATGAAAGTTTGGGCAAAATAATAGATCCAGCATTTGGTCACGGAGATCAATCAATCGCTGAACATACCATCTTTCTTCAACACACGTATACGAGGAGATATCCCTTTGGAATGAACTAAGTCGGATAAAGCATTTATCTTCCAACTCTCCAAGTTGTTGTTTAGCTTAACCAACTAGCTCAGGGATATCCAATACAGATTCTTGGAGAAGGGGTGGTTTGTAAGAAAACCAACTTGATCACGAACTCAACATAGCGGTCAGGTGACAACCTGGTAATACTTCCGAGAAGATATTCGGAACATCACGAACCACCGATATGTTACTAAGCTCAAGAACAAACTTTCTTTTCAGAGCAAGACAATACGATCAAATAAGCAAGGGATTGAATAATCCTAACTTATTAATCGAGGAGTGCACCAAAAATATGGACTAGGTAGCACAACCTATCTTAGAATGATGATTCAATAACCAACACGCTAAGAATGAGAATATTGTCCATTTACTACCAAACAACGAGGTTGCAAGGAGTATTGGTTTCACACACCAGAGTTCACTTGTCGGCATTCCGATTACAACAACATGGGACCGAAGAATGAATAATGATGGCGAGAAGTATCACTGCGTCAAGAATTCATTTGAGGGTGTGTGCAATTCTCACAATACTCTTGTTATGAAAGAGGGTGATACTCCGAGGTAGAACAGAAAAAAAGCTGGATTGGCATTTTGATCTGCGGGATACAATTACTTTGACCCAATCCTAGAAATGGACGAGGTACTTGAGTTTGTTTCTCCTAGTCATTCCGGAATAGAATGGCTTTACGAACCACAAGAATAATAGGCATCGATAACACGAATGCACAACTAGTCCTGATTATCAATTAATAGACAGAGGTCAGAAAACAACTAAAGAGGGACAACTCAAAGGAACATACGATTTTTTGAGTTGTGGGTGCATAGACTAGCATGTCGAATGAGTTCAATATATTTCTTCCGGATAACCCATGCAGAAAGGTAGAACTGGCAGAGTCACAACATAGAATCGAGAACTCATTAAGAGCACTCTGGTGTGATCTTTCGGTTAAACGAGGAACTTCTGCCATAAGTAGTTCATGGTATTTGGAGGAAGGTAATACCACGGACCTCGAGGACTATCGCAAAGGTTACTAATATCCTAAAGGAACGAGCAACACTATCTACACGAATTAAGTAGAGTGAATCTTGGGTTCAAGAACCCAGAAATAGAATGCCTACTAACTAAATGGCATCACGGGATGCTTTCGAGAATAATGGCCAGAATCATCACACTGGGAATACAACGCATGGCTAGATTACTAGGTGACTCCCTAAAACACCTAGGGTCATAATAATAACTCCAACATATATGTCAAGGCAATAGAATACCTCAACTCAGCAATTAGTGTGATTAACCTGGCCCAAAGGAATATCGGGAACAGAAAGAAGGGATTTGGAAATGCATCAGATTGATTAGAAACCTGGGATGACTCGGACAGCATAACGGCTGTAAATGCTCAAAAAGATTTGAGACATCCTGCAAAAATGGTGGCATTACCTCTCAACATCATAATATCAGGTTCTGAGATTAACTAACAACACACGGAAGTAGAAGAAACAGAACTGGGGCTTAAATCCATCAATCCTATAAGTCTCTATCATAGTAACTCGTCATCCTGATAGATAGATGAGAAGGCCTAGTTCTTAATCCCCGTAGAAAAGGAAGAGGATGACTCAGATCAGAAGGGCATAAGGTAAAGGAGTAAAAAGAGCCTTACGTTCCCTTCCACAATCAATTCCCTTATATAAATAAAGCATTTCTAGACTCAACTTCGAACAGTTTGGCTTGGTAATCCTACATGCAGTCAGGCTCTGATACCAAAGCTGTCAGGACCCCGATTCCAAGTCACATCGATCTAGCCGATAACACCTCATATCACTTTGCGGCCTCACGCACGGTATTCCCACGGGTGTCGCCTTACCATGGCCCGGGACCGTTTGCGCGTCTTGGCTCACGTATATGATAGTGTCGCTAGCATCCATATGATGAAAACCCGGCCGACATGGTTAGTCGTGAACCCAAAGCGCACTAACCCATGGGGACAGCATACATGAATCAACTTCGAGCATGTCGGTCACTGCGTGTGAATTCGGGCTGTAGCACTGGCTAACAGGACTCGGGAACCTGGGCAGTAGCAGGCTAGGCAGGACTCGGATGTCACCGCGTGACATTTCCCAAGGGATGACACAGAACAAAGTGAAACACATGCCGCCACCAAGCGCCCCGAAAGAGTGCTGGGCTAGCAGGACTCCGATAAACCGGGCTATAGCGGACTACTATGGCTGATGGAAGCACTAGACTACATTTCCCCATAAGAGAGGCTACCAAGGATAAACAACTAGATTGTCGGATCCCACACATACCAAGCATTTCAAACATACAAACACAATATGCTCGATATGTGTAAATACAACATGGCATCACAACATCTACGACTCAAGTATTTATTCATTAGGCTCCGAGGAGCGAGATATTACAAACATGGGTCTCATGACTCAACATTCAGAGCATACAAGTCAAAGCACACGCGGAAGCTTAACATGTCTGAGTACAGACATCTACAAATGAAAAAGGGTGAGAAGCCTGAGTATCTACCAGATCCTCCCAAGGGTACAAGATCGTAGCTGAGGTAACAAGCTAAACGTCGAAGTCCACGCGGAACTACTAGCGAGACTGACGTCTCTCTACAAAACATAAAATAGGCAAGCGTGAGTACAAATGTACCCAGCAAGACTTACGTCAGAACTAGCTACATATGCATCAGTATCAACAAAGGGGGGTGGTGGAGTTTAACTGCAGCAAGCCAGCTTTGACTCGGTGGCTATCCTAAACTATGACTGCAAGTAACTCTTTTGAGGTGGCGCACACGAGTCCAAATATTCACCATATCAATACACCACTATGGATCCGCTCCCGTCTCCCTACGAGAACGCCATCCATAGCACTCACGCTTATCTTGCGCATTTTAGAGTATCCACTTTCACTTGTCTATGAACTGTACAGGCAACCTAGAAGTCCTTTACCGCGGACACGGCTATTCGAATAGATCATTTATAACCCTGCAGGGGTGTACTTCTTCACACACGCTCTCACCACTTATCGTCGTTTACACGACATGTACTTGGCAACCTTCAAGTGGAAGCTTAGCGAGGGTGTCGGCCATGACCTACCTAAACACTCAAGTATCTAGTCCAGGTTATCGCATATTCAGGTTCCATCCGCAGGGAGTCCAGCCGAGGTTTCCACATACGGCCCCGAACAATGTGTACAGGGTTCCGCGACACCAAACGGGCGCCCGGCATACCGGGCCACGTGCCTACCGCATCACAGCCCACCCCTCGGGTCAGCACGCCCACGGCCTCCAAAGATACTAAAACACCGTAAACCACTTGCAACTCCTGGACAGAGGACAAGGGTGGTTAAGAAGTCGAGAGGGGCACTTAAGCATTCCAATGCGTGGTACTAACTGGTCATGGATCACAAACACATAACTCAGTTCCTGAGGACGGCTTCAATGAGACAACCCACCATGTACTCCTACATGGCCTCTCACTGATACCTTTACCAAATCATGTTCACACACTTAGCTCTCAACAGTAGGACATGTTCACACACCTCCGATGAATCAGACCTGACTCAACTCTAAGCAGTAGCAGGCATGACAAACAAGCATTAATGAGTAGGCACATCAGGGCTCAAACAACTCCTACTCATGCTAGTGGGTTTCATCTATTTACTGTGGCAATGACAGGTCATGCAGAGGATAAAGGGGTTCAGCTACCGCAGCAAACAACAGATGAATTGTTGTTGTCCTAATGCAGTAAAAGAGAGCAGGAGCGAGACACTGGGATTGTATCGGAATAAACAAGGGGGGTTTGCTTGCCTGGCACTCCTGAAGACATTATAGCTCTTCATCGGTGTCATCAAACTCATCGTCGGAAGCATGTCTATCGAGAGGGGACAAATACCGGCAATAGAGAAGGAAAACACAATCAATGCAATGCACAATATGATGCATGATCATGACATGTCAATATGTTGTGTTCTGAGCTAATGCAACTAGCAACATGTTAAATGGAGTTGGTTTGAACCCTAGGCTCAAATGCAAACTCCATATGTGAGGGTTTAAACACCATTTAATTGAATTGTCCTAAACAGCAACTTTAAGTTGTTGCAACATGCATGAAAATGTTTCATATGGATAGATTGGATTTTTCTGATTATTTTTCATATATAACTTGTTTCATTTGGAGCTATAGAATAATTTCTATGATTTTTCAAAGTTTTGGATATTTTCTGAAATAAATAAATCATTTAAGATTTATTTAAATTCCAGAAAAGGATTACTGCGTCAGCCTGACATCATCATGACGTCAGCAGGTCAACGGGGCACGGTCCGGGTCAAACCTGATCAGTGGGTCCCACGTGTCAGTGTTATTAGTCTAACTAATTTTTAGTTAGTCCTAATCCTAACTTAATTAGCAGGCGGGTCCCATTTTTCATAGACAGTGGGGTAAAACTGGGCCCACCCGGGGTCAACTTGGTCAGCGAGGTCAAACCCGCAGGCGACTCGACGCCGGCGAGGCCCGAGACAGCGGTGCAGCTCGGAAAACGCCCACAGGGCACAGACGAGGCCGTTCTTGGGCTCGTTGGAGAGCTCTTGCAGGCGCGCATCGGGTGATGGTGGAGGCCGGGCCTATGGTGGCCGGAGCCGACGACGGCGAGCTCCAAGGCGGCGGCTGGGGTTCAGGCAATGATGGGTTCGGCACTATGGTGCATGGGAGGAGGAGTTGGCGGGCGCTTCGGGCTCCTAGAGCTGCACTGAGCACGGCAGTGTGCTCGGCTTCGAGCCACTGTGGCTCTGGCCACGACGGCGACGAGGCACGGCGGCGGTGAGCTCCGGCCGTGGTGGAACACGGAGCTAGGGGACGGGAATGGAGGGGGAGAGCAAAGGAGAAGCAGCAGGAGCTCACAACGGATCCGTAGGGATGGTTAGCGAGCTCGGGGACGCTCGGGAGGAGGCGAATCGACGACGACGATCTTCGGTGGCCGACGAGGGAAATGGCGACGGTGGCGGCGTTGCAGCGCGTCCGGGGCCTTGTGGGTCATCGAGGAGGTCGGGGACGTCGAGACGGAGCTTGCAGGCACAACGAGGGGTCGAGGGGGAGGCGGTGGTCGCGGCAGCAGCAAGCGGCGGTGATGGCAGCGTTCGGTGGCGCCGCGGGAAGGTGCAGAGGAGGGGGGAGGTCCAGCGAGAGAGGGGAGAGGTGCAGAGGAGATCGAGGAGGTCGCGTGGCAACGTCCAGGGCGAGGGGGAGCAACTGCGTGGCTAGTAGGAGGGGGCCGCGGCTCGGCGGTGCGTGCGCCACGCGCAACGCTAGTAGGCGCGAGGAAGACGACGCGTCAGGGGCTGGGCTGGGCCTAGCAGGCCGGCTGTCTACTGGGCCACTCGTAGGCTGCTAGGTAAGTTGCACAGGTAACCTCTCTCTCTCCTTTTATTTCTGTTTTCTATTTTCTGTCTTTGTTTTTTTGGATTTAGTAAAATACTAAACCACTTTATAAGATCCTGAAATAAATTGTGGGCACTGTTGGAATGTTTTTCAATAGCCCTCAACCATTTTCAGAATTATTTGGGCAATTAAAATATTTATAGTAATTAAATTCTCAAATGCAAATACTAGATTAATTCAGAAATCTAGATTGACCTAGAAAAATGTGCACCATTTTTGGCACAGGTTCTGGACCAATTCAAAAATGATGAACTTTTCCAAAGGCATTTTGGGTTCATTGAATTTTTTTTTGAGGTTGAACCTATTTGGGTTATTCTGGTGCTAGGGTTTATCATCCCCATTTCATATTTCTTTCAAACTTTAAATATGATGCACACAAGAAGGGCTAGCCTAGTGCATAGTAGAACAACGGATGTGACAAGACTGGAATGCACATGACCCTGAGGTCCCAACAGCTGATGAAGAACCACCAATAGCCAATGGTGTCTTGCATCCCATATTTGGGGATGGCCTCACGGTGGAGCAGCTCTATCAGCAGCAACTTCAGAACTGGCTGCTTCAGAATGGGATTGGTAATGATCAGGCCCCTCACCTGGCTCTTCAGCACGATGGACCGCAAGATGCCCAATGGGACCCATGGCCGCAGCCTCCTGTTCCACAAATGCCAGCTGCTCTGGTTAACTTCCAAGCATGGCTTGCTGCTCGGGGTCTACGTGTGCAAGATGGAATCTTACCTGAATAAAATGTCACTGACAGCCTGAATTCGGTCTGGTATGAAACTAGCTCTTCTGCAAGCACTCAAGGCTCTTCTCTTGGATCCAACAATCAAATCAACACTCTTTTTGTGGCTCCCCCTGTGATCCACAATGTCATCAACGTGGATGTTGCTATTTTTGCTGCAACTATGAATGTCAGTATTTCTGTTGAAGGAAATGAGCTTGGTACAACGTTAACTTCAGACTTGATCCCGAGGAATGTCTTCACTGTTTATCTCTCCAGGTCCATCCTCTCTTTGGTTGCTGCTTTTGGGCCCTGGAGCTCTGGATATGGTTTGCCTCCACTGGAGTTTCAGGCAGCTTCTCCTCGTACCATTCTTCAGGTGGCAGACCAGGAGACCACCTACCTGCTGTGCTTCTCTGCGCGTATCCTGCATGCCGCTCCGACTTCTAGCTCGGTGCAAATAAGTGAATTGGCACCGGAAGAGGAGGTTCCTGCTGCACTGCCCTTTGAGCACCTTGGCACTCTCTCAACTGAAACTGCAGGTGATACTGCAATGAACACTCTGTCGCCAGATACTGCTGCTCCCTTTGATGCTATGCTCAGCTTGGCGCCAAATACTGTTTCAATGGATGGGCCTCCAATTGTCTCTCATGGCCCGTTGGAGGATGATTCTGCCTTGGGCCTAGCCCAAGTCCTGTCTGATGTGCCTGGCCCTTCTGCAGCCCGCCCACGCCGCTCGAAATACAAGGCTCCTGTGGTCACCACTGAAGTCAGGCGCATCACCAGATCGACACGTTTTGATGGATTCAGAGTGCCTTAAATTTCTAATGTGCACCCTACTGTATCCATAGTAAAGCCCAAGGTGATACCCTCTGCTGCTCCCAGCTCCAGCACTGCGATCATGGATCAGGCCCCTCCACCAACACCTCTCCGAACCATGCAGGACATTGGCATCATCCGCTGTGCCGTCCCGCCCCAGGAACTCACTGAAGCTGCTCTACTTGCTACGGATGACACGGCTACCATCCACAATAGCCCGGCAGATGGATCCTCTTCTTCTTCAGATTAAGTTTGCTGCCCCTAATGCCACTTTTGCGTAGCTGGAACGTGCTATGTTGGAATGTGTGTGGGCTGAAATCAGAGAAAAAAATTATTAGCGCTGTCAAACACGATCTCTGTTTGTGGCTGTGGCATCGTGTGTTTACAGGAGACTAAAAAACATGTTATCGATCTAGCGTTTATTAAAACTTGCTGTCCTAAACGTTTTGATAAATTTGCTTACATTCCTTCTCGTTGGGCTTCGGGTGGTTTACTTACAGTGTGGAACAGTTCCATATTCTCTGGGTCTGTAGTTGTCCAGGAAAATTTTGCGTTGGGAATTCAATTCACCAGCACGATATGTGCCCAAGCGTGGACACTCTTCAACATCTATGGCCCCTTTACAGGGCCTGATTGGGACACTTTTACTCAATGGCTCTATGACAGGGATATCCAGGCAAATGAAGATTGTTTATTTCTTGGGGATTTAAATTATATTATAGGGCTAGAAAATCGCAACAAGCCAGGGGGTGATTTCAATGATATGTCCACCTTCAATGACATTATACACAAACATAATCTAGTGGAATTACATATTAAAGGCAGATTATACACATGGAGCAACATGCAACAATATCCGCTCCTCGAGCAACTAGACTGGTTTTTTAGCTCTACGCACTGGACAAGTGTTTACGCCAATACAATGGTCAAATCTCTTTGCAAGCCCACCTCAGATCACACACCCTGTGTTGTAACCATTGAGACAAAAATCCCTCCTGCCAAGTTATTCAGGTTTGAATCATATTGGCTTCTGCACCCTGGTTTCATGGAGGTGGTTAAAAGAGTTTGGGATAAAACTATTGTTGTGAACAATGTGGCAACCGTTCTCTATCGTAAATTCAAACATCTCCGACAGGAGCTCCAAGCTTGGACTAAAAGCATTTCACGGCTCTCGGTGGCCATTGAGAATACGAATAAAACCCTTGCAGACTTGGATGAGCTGGAAAATCAGCGGCCTCTCACCCTCCCCGAGAATAATTTCCGCAAGATTATCAAAATCACCTCCTTCGGTTATTGGATTATCAGAAACAGTATTGGAAGAAATGTTGCACCGTTCGATGGGTTAAGTTTGGTGACGAAAACACAAAGTTTTTTCAGGCTGTGGCTACTGATAGATATCGCAAAAACAACATTGCTAACCTGCAAACTCCTGATGGCTTAGTGATGGAAGATCATAACAGCAAAGAGGCGCTCCTTTTCCATGCTTATTCGGAAAGACTAGGCACCTCTAGCCCCACTCAAATGCATTTTGATCTCCTGTCTTTAATCAGGCCTATTGCAAACCTGGATCACCTCACTCTTCCATTCACGCATGAGGAAATTGACTTGGTCATTAAAGAAATGCCAGGTGACAGGGCACCTGGTCGGGATGGTTTTAGTGCTCTTTTCCTTAAAGCGTGTTGGCCAATCATCAAGGATAACTTCTACTCGCTGTCTGATCAATTCCATGCAGGAACACTTAACCTCCAGAGCATGAATGATGGACTGATTACTCTAATCCCGAAGAATGTGTCTCCATCCACAGTTAATGTTTATAGGCCAATCACATTACTAAATTGCTGCCTTAAACTCATTACTAAGCTTCTGGCCAACCGTCTGCAGAAGGTCATTCTGAAAATTATTCATCGTAACCAATATGGATTCATACATAGAAGATCTATACAAGATTTCCTTGCATGGGCATTTCAATACATTCACCAATGCCAACTTCCAAGCGACCGATCGTTCTGCTAAAGCTGGATTTCGCCAAAGCATTCGACGCCATCGAGCATGACCCCGTGATATACGTTGTTGTATGAGATGATCATGTTTTGTAAAAGTTATCGGCAACTGGCAGGAGCCTTATGGTTGTAGGTTTATTTTATGAAATGCAAACTCCATGTAATTGATTTACTTTATCACTACGCGTTAGCAATAGTTGTAGAAGCAATAGTTGGCGAGACGACCACGACGCTACGATGGAGATCAAGCTGTTGAGCCGGTGATGATGGAGATCATGGACATGCTTTGGAGATGGAGATAAAAAACACAAGATAATGATGGCCATATCATGTCACATATTTTGATTGCATGTGATGTTTATGTTTTATGCATCCTATTTTGCTTAGTATGGCGGTAGCATTATAAGATGATCCCTTAACAAAATTTCAAGGAAGAAGTGTTCTCCCTGAGTATGCATCATTGCGACAGTTCTTCGTGCTGAGACACCACGTGATGATCGGGTGTGATAGGCTCTGCGTTCACATACAACGGGTGCAAGACAATTTTGCACATGCGGAATACTCGGGTTAAACTTGACGAGCCTAGCATGTACAGACATAGCCTCGGAACACTGGAGACCGAATGGTCGAACGTGAATCATATAGTAGATAAGATCAACATAGATATCTTCACCATTGATGACTACTCCATCTCACATGATGATCGGACATGGTTTAGTTGATTTGGATCACGTTACACTTAGATGACTTGAGGTATGCCAGTTTAAGTGGGAGTTCTTAAGTAATTGGATTAATTAAACTTTAATTTATCATGAACTTAGTCCTGATAGTATTTGCAAATTATGTTGTAGATCAATAGCTCGCATTGTAGCTCCCCTATGGTTTTTGATATATTCCTAGAGAAAATTAAGTTGAAAGATGATAGTAGCAATGATGCGGACTAGGTCCATGATCTGAGGATTATCCTCATTGCTCCACAGAAGAATTATGTCCTTGATGCACCGCTAGGTGACAGACCTATTGCAAGAGCAGATGCAAACGTTATGAACGTTTGGCAAGCTCGATATGATGACTACTTGATAGTTTAGTGCGCCATGTTTTACGGCTTAGAATCGGTGCTTCAAAGACATTTTGAATGCCATGGAGCATATGAGATGTTCCAAGAGCTGAAATTGTTATTTTAGACTCATGCCCGTGTCGAGAGGTATGAGACCTCTGACAAGTACTTTGCCTACAAGATGGAGGAGAATAGCTTAGCTAGTGAGCAAGTGCTCAGAATGTCTGGGCACTACAATCGCTTGAATCAAGTGGGAGTTAATCTTCCAGATAAGATAGTGATTGACAGAGTTCTCTAGTCACTATCACCAAGCTACTAGAACTTCGTGATGAACTATTATGTGCGAGGGATAATGAAAAAGATTCCCGAACTCTTCGCGATGCTGAAATGGCGAAGGTAGAAATCAAGAAAGAGCATCAAGTGTTGAGTTAACAAGACCACTAGTTTCAAGAAAAAAAAGGCAAAGGAAAAGAAAGGGAACTTCAAGAAGAATGACAAGCAAGTTGCCACTCCCGTGAAGAATCCCAAAGCTAGACCTAAGCCTGAAACTGAGTGCTTCTACTGCAAAGGAAATGGTCACTGGAAGTGGAACTACCCCAAATAATTGGCGGATAAGAAGGATGTCAAAGTGAGCAAAGGTATATTTGATATACATGTTATTGATGTGTACTTTACTAGTGTTCATAGTAACCCATGGGTATTTGATACCGGTTCAGTTGCTAAGATTAATAACTCGAAACATTAGTTGCAAAATGAACAGAGACTAGTTAAGGGTGAGGTGGCGATGTGTGTTGGAAGTGATTCCAAGGTTGATAAGGTCACCATCGCACACTCTCTCTACCTTCGGGATTAGTGTTGGACCTAAGTAAATGTTATTTGGTGTTTGTGTTGAGCATGAATATGATTGGATCATGTTTATTGCGATAAGGGTATTCATTTAAGTCAGAGAATAATTGTTATTCCGTTTACATGAATAAGACCTTCTGTGGTCATATACCATGTAAATGGTTTATTGAATCCCGATCGTGGTGATACACATATTCATAATATTGATGACAAAAGATGCAAAGTTGATAATGATAGTGCAACATACTTGTGGCACTGCCATTTAGGTCATATTGGAGTAAAGCGCATGAAGAAACTCCATGCAGATGTACTTTTGGAATCACTTGATTATGAATCATTTGATACTTGCGAACCATGCCTCATGGGCAAGATGACTAAAACTCCGTTCTCAAGAACAATGGAGCGGGCCAATGACTTACTGAAAATAATACATACCGATGTATGCGGTCCAATGAGTGTTGAGACACGGGGTGGGTATCGTTATTTTCTAACCTTCACAGATGATTTGAGCATATATGGATATATCTACTTAAGGAAACACAAGTCTGAAACATTTGAAAAGTTCAAAGAATTTCATAGTGAAGTGGAGAATCATCGTAATAAGAAAATAAAGTTTCTATGATCTGATCGCGGAGGCGCATATTTGAGTTAAGAGTTTGGCCTTCATTTAAAATAATTTGGAATAGTTTAACAACCCACACCACCTGGAACACCAGAGCGTAATGGTGTGTCCGAACGTCGCAACTGCACTTTATTAGATAGGGTGCGATCTATGATGTCTTTTATCGATTTACCACTATACTTTTTGGGAGTATGCATTAGAGACAGCTGCATTCATGTTAAATAGGGCACCGTCTAAATCCGTTGAGACGATGGTTTGGCAAGAAACCTAAGCTGTCGTTTCTTAAAGTTTGGGGTTGCGACACTTATATCAAAAGGCTTCAATCTGATAAGCTCGAACCAAATCGGAGAAGTGCGCCCTAAGGAAACAATTGGGTACACCTTCTACCACAAATCCGAAGGCAAGATATTTGTTGCCAAGAATGGAAACTTTCTGGAGAAAGAGTTTCTCTCGAAAGAAGTGAGTGGGAGGAAAGTAGAACTTGATGAGGTAATTGTACCTTCTCTCGAATTGGAAAGTAGATCATCACAGAAAACGTTCCAGTGATGCCTACACCAACTAGAGAGGAAGCAAATAATGATGAATATGAAACTTCAGATCAGGTTACTACTGGACCTCGTAGGTCGAACAGATCACGTTCCGCAGCAAAGTGGTACGGTAATCCTGTTCTGGAAGTCATGTTACTAGACCATGGCGAACCTACGAACTATGAAGAAGTTATGATGAGCCCAGATTCCAATAAATCTCTTGAGGCCATGAAATCTGAGATTGGATCCATGTATGAGAACAAAGTGTGGACTTTGGTGGACTTGCCCGATGATCGATAAGCCATTGTGAATAAATGGATCTTCAAGAGGAAGACGAACGCTGATGGTAGTGTTACTATCTACAAAGCTCGACTTGCCGCAAAAGGTTTTCGACAAGTTCAAGGTGTTGACTACGATGAGATTCTCTCAGTCGTAGCGATGCTTAAGTCCGTCCGAATCATGTTAGCACTTGCCGTATTTTATGAAATTTGGCAAATGGATGTCAAAACTGCATTCCTTAATAGATTTATTAAAGAAGAGTTGTATATGATACAACCAGAAGGTTTTTTCAATCCTAAAGGTGCTCACAAAGTGTGCAAGCTCCAGCGATCCATCTATGGACTGGTCCAAGCATCTCGGAGCTAGAATATACACTTTGATGAGGTGATCAAAGCATATGGTTTTATACAGACTTTCGGAGTAGCATGTATTTACAAGAAAGTGAGTGGGAGCCCTATAGCATTTCTAATATTATATGTGGATGACATATTGTTGATTGGAAATGATGTAGAATTTCTGGATAGCATAAAAGGATACTTGAATAATAGTTTTTCAATGAAAGACCTCGGTGAAGCCACTTACATATTGGGCATCAAGATCTATAGAGATAGATCAAGACGCTTGATAATACTTTCAACAAAATGCATACCTGGACAAGTTTTTGAAGGAGTTCAAAATGGATCAGTCAAAGAAGGATTTCTTGCATGTATTGTAAGGTGTGAAGTTGAGTAAGTCTCAAAGCCCGACCACTGTAGAAGATAGAGAGAGAATAAAAGTCATTCCCTATGCCTCAGCCATAGGTTCTATAAAGTATGCCATGCTGTGTACCAGACCTGTTGTGTGCCTTGCCATGAGTTTAGCAAGGGAGTACAAGAGTGATCTAGGAGTAGATCACTGGACAACGGTCAAAATTATCCTCAGAGGACTAAGGAAATATTTCTCGGTTATGGAGGTGATAAAGAGTTCGTCGTAAAGAGTTACGTCGATGCAAGCTTTTACACCAATTCAGATGGCTCTGGGTCTCAATCTGGATACATATTAAAAGTGGGAGCAATTAGCTAGAGTAGCTCCATGCAGAGCATTGTAGACATAGAAATTTGCAAAATACATACGGATCTGAATGTGGCAGACCCGTTGACTAAACTTCTCTCACAAGCAAAACATGATCACACCTTAGTACTCTTTGGGTGTTAATCACATAGCGACGTGAACTAGATTATTGACTCTAGTAAACCCTTTGGGTGTTGGTCACATGGCGGTGTGAACTATGGGTGTTAATCACATAAATATGTTAACTATTGGTGTTAAATCACATGGCGATGTGAACTAGATTATTGACTCTAGTGCAAGTGGGAGACATGTGTTGTCTTTTGATGAACGTGATCACATCATTAGGAGAATGATGTAAGACCCATCCGTTAGCTTAGCATATTGATGATACGTCTCCAATGAATCTATAATTTTTTATTGTTCCATGCTATTATATTATCCATCTAGGATGTTTTATATGCATTTATATGCTATTTTATATGATTTTTGAGACTAACCTATTAACCTAGAGCCCAGTGCAAGTTTCTGTTTTTCCTTGTTTTTGAGTATCGCACAAAAGGAAAACCAAATGGAGTCCAATTGACCTGAAACTTCGCGGAACTTATTTTTGGACCAGAAGAAGGCCATGGAGTAAAATAGTTGGGCCAGAAGAGTCTCGGGCTGCATGCGAGGGTGTGGGGCGCGCCCACCCCCCTGGGCGCGCCTCCCTACCTCGTGGACAGCGCGGAGACCCCCCTGACTTGTTCTCGACGCCAACATCTCTTATATATACCCAAACTTCTAGAAAGAAACCTAGATCGGGAGTTCCGCTGCCACAAGCCTCTGTAGCCACCGGAAACCAATCTAGACCCGTTCCGACACCCTACCGGAGGGGGGAACCCTCACCGGTGGCCATCTTCATCATCCCGGCGCTTTCCATGACGAGGATGGAGTAGTTCACCCTCGGGGCTGAGGGTATGTAACAGTAGCTATGTGTTTCATCTCTCTCTCTCTCGTGTTCTTGAGGTGTTACGATCTTGATGTATCGCGAGCTTTGCTGTTATAGTTTGATCTTATGATGTTTCTCCCCCTCTACTCTCTTGTAATGGATTGAGTTTTCCCTTTCAAGTTATCTTATCGGCTTGAGTCTTTAAATATTTGAGAACACTTGATGTATGTCTTGCATGTGCTTATCTATGGTGACAATGGGATATCACGTGACTCACTTGATGTATGTTTTGGTGATCAACTTGCGGGTTCAGTTGAACTTATGTATAGGGGTTGGCACACGTTTTCGTCTTGACTCTTCGGTAGAAACTTTGGGGCACTCTTTGAAGTTCTTTTGTGCTGGTTTAGATGAATCTGAGATTGTGTGATGCAAATCGTATAATCATACCCAATGATACTTGAGGTGACATTGGAGTATCTAGGTGACATTAGGGTTTTGGTTGATTTGTGTCTTAAGGTGTTACTCTAGTACGAAGTACATGATACATCAACAACGGAAAGAATATCTTTGTGTTATTTTACTACGGACTCTTGAATAGATCGATCAGAAAGGATAACTTTGAGGTGGTTTCGTACCCTACCATAATCTCTTCGTTTGTTCTCCGCTATTAGTGACTTTGGAGTGACTCTTTGTTGCATGTTGAGGGATATTTATATGATACAATTATGTTATTATTGTTGAGAGAACTTGCACTAGTGAAAGTATGAACCCTAGGCCTTGTTTCATTGCATTGCAATACCGTTTACACTCACTTTTATTACTTGTTACCTTGCTGTTTTTATACTTCCATATTACAAAAACCTATATCTACTATCTGTATTGCACTTGTATCACTATCTCTTCGCCGAACTAGTGCACCTATACAATTTACCATTGTATTGTGTGTGTTGGGGACACAACAGACTCTTTTTTATTTGGTTGTAGGGTTGTTTGAGAGAGACCATCTTCATCCTACGCCTCCCACAGATTGATAAACCTTAGGTCATCCACTTGAGGGAAATTTTCTACTGTCCTACAAACCTCTGCACTTGGAGGCCCAACAACGTCTACAAGAAGAAGGTTGCGTAGTGGACATCAAGCAGCTTCTGGCGCCGTTGCCTGGGAGGTTAGTTCTTGAAGGTATATCTTTAGATCTTGCAATCGAAACTTTTCGTTTCTTGTTTTATCACTAGTTTAATCTATAAAAGAAAACTACAAAAAATGGAATTGAGGGTACCTCATATGCTTCATGTTTTTAATGTCTTTCATGAAAATGATGGGAAGGAAAATTGAGCTCAAGTACTAGAAGAAGAACTACATAGAATGCTTGGCATAAAATATGTGAATAATGAGCATGATTGCAATGTTGTTAGTATGAATTCCTTGAATATCCATGATGCCAATGATATGCAAAGCCACAAGCTTGGGGAAGCTATGTTTGATGAAGATGATATTTTTTGTCCCCCATGTTTTGATGAGCAAATTTATTATGATGATAGCATGCCTCCTATTTATGATGATTATATTGATGAAAGGGGGTTTGGAAGAGTGTCAACTTTAGGAAGCAATGATCCCACTATTTTGGAGGGTGTTGAATCTTATTGTGATAATTATGAAAGTGGATTTGGAGAGGTCGTGACTTTATTTAGTGATGAATCCACTATTTTGGAAGAGGTTCCAATTGATTATGAGAACAAAGTTGCTATCTATGATGATTATGGTGATGACTTGTATGCTATTCAGAATAATGATAACCATGAAACTTGTCATCATGATTTTAGTTTTCAATTGGATTATTCCTCACATGATAATTATTCTGTTGAGTTTGCTCCCACTATTATTCATGAGAAGAGTTTTGCTTATGTGGAGAGTAGTAAATTTTCTATGCTTGTAGATCATGAAAAGAATGCTTTATGTGATGGTTATATTGTTGAATTCATTCATTATGCTACAGAAAATTATTATGAGGGAGGAACATATGCTTGTAGGAATTGCAATAATACCAAGTTTCCTTTCTATGTGTTGAAAATCTTGCAGCTATGCTTGTTTTGCCTTCCTATGCTAGTTGATTATTGTTCCCATAAGTTGTTTGCTCACAAAATCCCTATGCATAGGAAGTGGGTTAGACTTAAATGTGCTAGTCATATTATTCATGATTCTCTCTTTATGTTTCAATTCTTATCTTTTATGTGAGCATCATTGAAATCATCATGCCTAGCTAGGGGCGTTAAACGATAGCGCTTGTTGGGAGGCAACCCAATTTTATTTTGTTCTTTGATTTTGTTCCTGTTTAGTAATAAATAATTCATCTAGACTCTGTTTAGATGTGGTTTTATGTGTTAATTAGTGTTTGTGCCAAGTAGAACCTTTGGGAAGACTTGGGTGAAGTCTTTGTGATCTTGTTGTAAAAAACAGAAACTTTAGCGCTCACGAGATTAGCTACAAGTTTTTACTGGAGAGTGGTATTAGGTTGATTATTTTTTCAGATTATTAATAGAAAAATTCCTCAGGGCCACCAATTTATTTCAGAATTTTTGGAGTTACAGAAGTATATGTTTGATACATATTACTACAAACTGTTCTATTTTTGACAGATTCAATTTTCATTGTGTTGTTTGCTTATTTTGATGAATCTATGAGTAGTATCAGAGGGTATGAACCATAGAGAAGTTGGATATTACACCAATATGAATTTAGAATGAGTTCACAACAGTACCAAAAGTGGTTATTTATTTTCTTATACTAACGGAGCTTAAGAGTTTTCTGTTGAGTTTTGTGTTGTGAAGTTTTCAAGTTTTGGGTAAAGATTCGATGGACTATGGAATAAGGAGTGGCAAGAGCCTAAGATTGTTGATGCCCAAGGCACCCCAAGGTAGTATTCAAGGACAACTAAGGGAGTACTGGATTAGGGGGTGTCCGGATGGCCGGACTATGAACTTTGGCCGGACTCCTAGACTATGAAGATACAAGATTGAAGTCTTCATCCCGTGTCCGGATGGGACTTTCCTTGGCGTGGAAGGCAAGCTTGGCGATACGGATATGTAGATCTCCTTCCATTGTAACCGAATCTATGTAACCCTAATCCTCTCCGGTGTCTATATAAACCGGAAGGTTTTAGTCCGTAGGACGAACAACAATCATACCATAGGCTAGTTTCTAGGGTTTAGCCTCTCTGATATCGTGGTAGATCTACTCTTGTACTACCCATATCATCAATATTAATCAAGCAGGAGTAGGGTTTTACCTCCATCGAGAGGGCCCGAACCTGGGTAAAAACATCGTGTCCCTTGTCTCCTATTACCATCCGCCTAGACGCATAGTTCGGGACCCCCTACCCGAGATCCGCCGGTTTTGACACCGATATTGGTGCTTTCATTGAGAGTTCCCCTGTGTCGTCACCTTTAGGCCCGATGGCTCCTTCGATCATCAACAACGACACGGTGCAGGGTGAGACTTTTCTCCTCGGATAGATCTTTGTATTCGGCGGCTTTGCACTGCGGACCAATTCGCTTGGCCATCTGGAGCAGATTGAATGCTACGCCCCTAGCCATCAGGTCAGATTTGGAAGTTTGAACTACACGGCCGACGTCCGCGGAGACTTGATCTTCGACGGGTTCGAGCCACGGCCAAGCGCGTCGCACTGTTACAATGGGCATGATCTAGCTCTACCGCCGAACAGTGTCCTGGAGGCTGCACCCGTGTCCGCTCCGACCCTTAGCTCGGAGCCGACTGCGCCAATCGAGGATGGGTGGCTGGACACCGCCTCGGGGGCTGCAATCTCTACGGTGATAGAGCCGAACACCATACCCGTCCTTTGCGACGCTCATGACTCCAAGGTGCCGGACTCCTTTCCGGACTCCGAACCTTCCGCGCCCCTGCTAATCGAATCTGATTGGGAGCTGATAATGGAGTTCACCGGCGTAGACATCTTTCAGCACTCCCCTTTCGGCGACATTCTGAATTCATAAAGTCTCTCTCTTTATCAGGAGAGCCCCGGCTGGACTATGGTCAGGAAGGTTGGGATGCGGACGACGAAGAAATTCAATGCCCACCCACCACCCACTTTGTAGCCACTGTCGATGATTTAACCGACAGGCTTAACTCCGACTCCAAAGACGTCGACGGTATGGACGATGATGTAGGAGACAAATAGGAACCAGCACCTATAGGCCACTGGACAACCACCCCATCTCATGATGTATACATGGTTGATACACCTAAAGGAAACGACGACGAGGAACAAAGGGACGCAACGAGGGACCGTTCCCTCGAAAAGCAATCAAAGCGGCGGCGTAAGCGCCGCTCCAAACCCCAACTCGCTAGGGAAAACAGCCATACAGACCCAGCCATAGAGCAGGGCGAACCGGCGGACGAAGAACATGCCGTTGAGCAACCGCCCGAACAGGGCAACTTGGATAAACAACCCGTCCCCGGCGAAGACAACAGTCCGGACGACGTCACGCCGGAAAAGTTGCTGGAGCAGAAGAACCTCCGAAAAAGGCTCGTCGCCACTGCGCGTAGCCTGAAAAGGCAGAAGCGGAAGCTCAAAACAGCGGAAGATGCACTCAGAATTAGATGGAGCAAAGTACTCAACACCGCAGACACATACGGTGACAGTCTCCACGCAAAGAGCTATCCGAAGCGAAAATTATTGCCGGAATTTGATGATGAGGCCTTAGAGCCTCCGCAATCAAAAAATAATAAGGAAGCCACCCGGTAGGACAAATGACCCCATGGCCAACATAGTGCGGCAAAGGACACCGCACACAAGCTGGCATGCGATCCGCACAAGGATTCGCATCAAAATGATGGCCCAGCCAGATCTATCTATGGGCCAAGAAAACAAGCAACTATCAAGCACTATTGGGACGCGAAGCTTTCGCCCGCTTTAACGCAATACCGCATTATGCATCCCTTATACTTAAAATGCCCGGTCCACGAGGCATCATCTCATTAAAGGGAAATATCGAGTGTTCCTCGAGCACGGAAGATTGTGCGGCTGCATTAACAGCCACACACTAAACCGGCCTCGTTAGGCAAAGCACCTAAAACAGGTCGTTCAGACGCCGGACATGTCTAGACGAGTCCAGCGTAAGGGCTTACTAGCCGCACGCGCCCGTTCAAGGGGCTCGGCACATGCACAACAAGAGACAATAAAGCTCAATATTATTCATTTTTCAAAAAAAACGTACTTTGTTTATTTAAAGTAACGTCCATTTTCGCACGATATTTTTCAACTAAGTTCCTCTCTTTTACAGATGAACACCGTGCTACACCCGTCCAGGATACGGCACAACGGAGACACATGCGCAGACGTGCAGTAGGGACCCGTTGCAAGGATTCTTTTCAGATTAAGACCCTGCGTAAACCTTTTTTACTGTCTCTTGTTGATACACATCCCCCCGGTTTCTTGCTATAACCGAGGTGGAGGCTGGCGTCTTGGCATCGACCACGTCAGAACTTTGCGTGTACCTGGACACCAGGGGGTTATTAATAAGGGCGTTGTTCAGCCCGTTTTTATAAAGACCGAATACCTTAGGGAGTGTTCAGCATCGCAAGTTTGGCCTTATATGCATAAGCTCCGAATCATGTCTTTGGTCAAATGTTGGGTTTGCCCGGCTCCTGTGTTTTGCTGCCTTACGTTCCGCTCTATCGGCTAAGGCGGCACCAGGAGAACTACTGCGATTGTGCCCCGGTTCGCCGGGCGAGCACCTCAGTAGAGAAAGCCGAAAACTGACTGTCATGATGTAGCGTGAGACTGGTCAACCACTCGATGACCCACCGGAGTCTTTAGGATTCCTCCGCATTAACGAAGGGTCGTTTCCCGGTCAGGCACACACGCGCCCCGAATTGGGCCAGCGCGGTGCCCCTAGGGGCTATATAGTAGCCCCACTATCAAGCTCCTATGGCTAAGTGAAAGTGATAAAGCATTATAGTCCGGTTTCCTAGTTCGCTACGCTATCACCTCCTTTATAGGACCAAGACGTTGGATCAAGTGTGAAAACGCGCCTTTTGCGAACACCCCCGCATTATATGCGTGGGGGCTGAAGCCAAAGACTGCTATCTTTCAGGTTATATACACATATACATTAACGGCCGCATAGGAGGTATTTTAATTCTTGCAGGCACAAGTATAAAAAGCTTTTATATTCCATCGAAACATTGTCTTACAATTATACATGTTATTCGAACATGATGTCCTTCGAGCATTGCGTCTCTATTAAACGAGCGCCATGCAAAACTTCCTGAAAATAGTGCTCGGCAGGTACTCGGCTCCTGTCCGAATCTTGGGATGCAACGTCGGTGGTCTTCATCTCCGCCCAGTATGTCTTGACACGGGCTAGAGCCATCCGCGCACCCTCTATGCATGCTGACCTCTTCATTGCGTTGATATGGGGCACCGCACCAAGGAACTGCTGCACCAAATCAAAATAACTCTTCGGCTCAGGCCCCTCCGGCCACAGATGACTCACGACTTCCTTCATGGCGAGTCCGGATAACCTATTCAGCTCCGCCCATTCGGCCAATCGCTCGGATAATGGAAGTGGGCGCTCTTGTGGAACTGCGACCAAAAAAGCTTTTCCACTTTGTGATCCTTCTGATCTCGGAAGTGTTTGGCCGCGTCCGCGGCACTTGCCGCCAAATCCAGATAAGTATCCGCCTCACTCCACAGCTGGTCCAACTGAGCATACTTAGGATCCCCGAACTTCATCCGCAGCATAAAGGGCTTTCCAGCCGCGATACCTCCGGCCTGACGTAGCTCCTGCTTCATGGCTCTTATTGCAGAGCGAGCATCCTTGGCCTCGGTAGTTGCCTTTTCAAGAAGCTTGCAGCGGTCGGCAACATCCTTCAACTTCACTGCCATCTCGGCCATTTCCTTCCTGCTTCGGCAGTGAGCAGCCTGTTCGGCTTTCAGCTCTTCGGCCGCCTTCGAGGCAGCCACATCACTTTTCTGGCCAGCTCCTTGGCTCGGGCGAGTTCCGCCCGAAGGTTCTCCATGGCAGCGGCACCATCTGCATCAAGCATACATGTTGTAAGGCAAGGTTATCAAGCCCCCTTACCAGGTGTCCGCGGAGAAAATTTCATACTTTGCGACTCGTCCAACCGCTTGTTGACAAGCGCGATGTCGGCATCCACCACGTCAAGTTGCCTCTTTAGCTCGGCAAATTCATTAGTCCGGCTAGCCACCGGACACTTCGCCACCTACATAGGAAGAGCGACATGTTATACCTGGGATTATGATCCTCGGCGCTGTCATCTTTGAGTCTCAGGGGCTACTATCTATATAGGGCGCATCTTTTTATATGCGGAACTGTCAAAAGGTACATCATTTCGCGTACCTCAAAACCTGTCAGTAAACTCCTGACGGCCTCGTGCAACCCGCTCTCCGCGGATGAAATCCTTTCAATCACCGTGCCCATCAACGCACGATGTTCTTCTGAGATAGACGCTCGACCAAGCAGATCCTTCAAATCCTCCGACCGTGCACCGGACGGTGCCGGACTCGTCTGATGGCCTTTTTTGAAGGTCGGGCACGGAGGGCTTTGGGGAGCCATACGGCTGCTTTCTGGCCCTGCCGGATTCGTAGAAACCCTCTGTGACGACACCTCAGGGTCGCCCGCCTCGAAAGGTGGTACGGCGGGAGGGGGCGTTCTGCTCTCCATCATCTCCGGACGAAGATCCCCTGAAGATGAGCTCGACTGCGAAGGGCGGAGATCCAAACTACAAGGTAAAAATTCATTTGTCTTAGGAATAAAATAGGGATGTCTCTTATTTGGAAACTCCCCTCTCTACTTATGGCTCGTTGGAGGGTTGATCCCCTTGAGGGCACAATGCGACCGAGGCACTTCCCGGTGCAGGACCCTCTGACGAAGATCTCTTCCCCCGCTTTGAGAACATGGTCTCCTGGTCTTCAGAGGCGGTCCTCTTCTTTCCCTGGATGGAGGGATTCTTGATCCCTCCTTTCCGGATAGCCTCCTTCGAGGAGACGGTAGCTTCCTTGTTCCCCACTTCGCCTTCTTCCAAAGGCGCAACCTCCAGCATCCTGGTTAACACGGGATCCGGTGTGGTCTCGGGGAGGGGGGCCGGACACCTGATCAGCTTTGCTTTCGCTATCCACTCCTGTTTAAAGGGACAGCTCCTTTAAGGGCAATTTTATGACGAATATACGGATAACATGTCCGGGTACAGGGCTACTTACTTGAGTATCCGGGTGATTGCAGCTTAGCCCTGCGTCCTCCGTCAAGTCCAGACACATTGCTTGTGATCCGAAGAATAATTTATACATCTCCATGGGCGTCATGCCCGTAAAGTGTTGGAGAGCTCGTGGTCCCTCTGGGTTAAACTCCCACAGGCGTAGGGGGCGGCGTTTGCAGGGCAAAGTGTGGCGAATCAACATGACCTGCGCCACTACGGCCAGGTTGATGTCTCTTTCCAGGAGATCTTGAATGCGGCCCCGCAACAAGGGCACGTCCTTGGACGACCCCCAGTCGAGCCCTTTATTGACCCATGACAACAACCGTGGGGGAGGACCCTAGCGAAAGACAGGAGGCGTCACCCACTTGGTGCCCCTTGGCGCTGTGATATAAAACCACTCTCGTTGCCATAAGCTGAACTCCTCTTCAAAAGAGTCCTCGGGCCAGGGAGCGTTAGCATTCTTGCTTATAACAGCCCCTCCGCACTCCGCTTGCCACCCCTTGATCATCTTCGGCTCTACTTTGAAGGTCCTGAGCCATAATCCGAAGTGAGGGGTAATGCGGAGGAAGGCTTCGTACACGACGATGAACGATGAGATGTGGAGGATGGACTCTGGATCCAAGTCGTGAAATTATAACCCATAATAAAACATGAGCCCCCTCACGAAGGGGTCCGTCGGGAAGCCTAACTCCCGAAGAAGTGAGACGCAAACACCATGCTCTCACCAGGGTTGGGAGTGGGAGTAACCTGCACTTGAGCAGGCAGCCTATGCGAGATTTCGCCGGTTAAATACCTGGCATCTCTCAGCTTTAGCACATCTTCTTCCGTAACGGAGGAAGGCATCCACCGGCTTTGAAGGTCGGAGCCGGACATCATCGAAGGTCCGAAGCGCCTAAATCTGGAGCTTTGGGTGTTGGAACTCGAGGCGAGGGGCATCTTTGATTGAGATTGAAAGAAAGGAGTAGAGCCTTGGTCTCTTTATAAAGAGGTTGAATACCAAGAGCCCTCCCCCGTGATTGTTTGGGACTTGCCTTCGATAGAGGAGACGTACCAACGGGCGCGATTGGGTTACCCACGCCCGTATTGATAAGAATCCCGGAATAAGGGGACACGATCTCTGCTTTGACAAGACGTGCCAAGGAAACCCCCTCGCTAAATGCGCTGAGGTGGGACAGTAAAAACGATTTGAATAAAGGCTTGGCCGTGGTGTGATGACATGATGCGGAATACGTCAGCAGATGGGATTTTTGTAAATATTATTCTCTCTACGGTGTTATGTGGAAATTATTTTTCAGAGCCGGACACTATCCTTGTGTTCAAAATCTTCTATGAAGTATTCGGAGGAGGAACCCGCCTTGCAATGCCGGAGACAAACTGCACGCCGGACTCCTCGTCATTGAAGCCTGGTTCAGGGGCTACTAAGGGAGTCCTGGATTAGGGGGTGTCCGGATGGCCGGACTATGACCTTTGGTCGGACTCCTGGACTATGAAGATACAAGATTGAAGACTTCGTCCCGTGTCCGGATGGGACTTTCCTTGGCATGGAAGGCAAGCTTGGCGATTCGGATATGTAGATCTCCTTCCATTGTAACCGACTCTGTGTAACCCCAACCCTCTCCAGTGTCTATATAAACCGGAAGGTTTTAGTCCGTAGGACGAACAACAATCATACCATAGGCTAGCTTCTAGGGTTTAGCCTCTCTAATCTCGTGGTAGATCTACTCTTGTACTACCCATATCATCAATATTAATCAAGCAGGGGCAGGGTTTTACCTCCATCGAGAGGGCCCGAACCTGGGTAAAAACATCATGTCCCTTGTCTCCTGTTACCATCCGCCTAGACGCACAGTTCGGGACCCCCTACCCGAGATCCGCCGGTTTTGACACCGACAACAACCAAGAGCCTACACTTGGGGATGCCCTAGATGGCATCCCCTCTTTCGTCTTCGTTCATTGGTAACTTTATTTGGAGCTATATTTTTATTCACCATATGATATGTGTTTTGCTTGGCGCGTCATTTTATTTTCTTTTGTTTTGCTTGCTGTTTGAATAAAATACCAAGATCTGACATTCTTAAATGTTATAGAGTCTTCACATAGTTGCATAACTATTCAACTACTCATTGATCTTCACTTATATCTTTCGGAGTAGTTTGTCATTTGCTCTGTGCTTCACTTATATCTTTTTAGAGCATGACGGTGGTTTTATTTTTAGATGAACTCTCATGCTTCACTTATATTATTTTTAGAGCCTTTAGAAAAGCATGGTAATTTGCTTTGGTTATGAATTTAGTCCTAATATGATGGGCATCCAAGATGGATTTAATAAAAACTTTCATATAGAGTGCATTGAATACTATGAGAAGTTTGATACTTGATGATTGTTTTGAGATATGAAGATGGTGATATTAGAGTCATGCTAGTTGAGTAGTTGTGAATTTGAGAAATACTTGTGTGGAAGTTTGCAAGTCCTGTATCATGCACGTATGGTAAACGTCGTGTGACAAATTTGAAACATGAGGTATTCTTTGATTGTCATCCTTATGAGTGGTGGTTGGGGACGAGAGATGGTCTTTTTCTACCAATCTGTCCCCATAGGAGCATGCACCTACTGCTTTGTTTTTGATGACTTGTAGATTTTTGCAATAAGTATGTGAGTTCTTTATGACTAATGTTGAGTCCATGGATTATACGCACTCTCACTCTTCCATCATTGCTAGCCTCTTCGGTACCGTGCATTGCCCTTTCTCACCTTGAGAGTTGGTGCAAACTTCGCCGGTGCATCCAAAACCCGTGATATGATACGCTCTATCACACATAAGCCTCCTTATATCTTCCTCAAAACAGCCACCATACCTACCTATTATGGCATTTCCATAGCCATTCCGAGATATATTGCCATGCAACTTTCCACCATTCCATTTATTATGACACGCATTATCATTGTCATATTGCCTTGGATGATCATGTAGTTGACATCGTATTTGTGGCAAAGCCACCATGAATATTATTTCATACATGTCACTATTGATTCATTGCTCATCCCGGTACACCGCCGGAGGCATTCAGATAGAGTCATACTTTGTTCTAGTATTGAGTTGTAATCTTTGAGTTGTAAATAAATAGAAGTGCGATGATCATCATCAATAGAGCATTGTCCCGGAAAAAAAGAAAAAAAGAAAGGCCCAAAAAAGGACAAAAAAAGAAAGGCCAAATAAAATAAAATAAGAAAAGAGAACTAAAAGGGACAATGCTACTAGCCTTTTTCCACAATTGTGCTTCAAAGTAGCACCATGATCTTCATGACAGAGAGTCTCATATATTGTCACTTTCATTTACTAGTGGGAATTTTTCATTATAGAACTTGGCTTGTATATTCCAACGCTGGGCTTCCTCAAATGCCCTAGGTCTTTGCGAGCAAGCAAGTGGGATGCTCACCCACTTAGTGTCATTTGTTGTGCTTTCGTACATTTATAGCTCTAGTGCATCCGTTGCATGGTAATCCCTACTCCTTGCATTGACATCAATTGATGGGCATCTCCATAGCCTGTTGATTAGTCGCGTCGATTTGAGACTTTCTCCTTTTTTTTCTTCTCCACACAACCTCCATCATCATATTCTATTCCACCCATACTGCTATCTCCATGGCTCACGCTCATGTATTGTGTGAAAGTTGAAATTTTTTGAGAATCCTGAAGTATGAAACAATTGCTTGGCTTGTCATCGGGGTTGTGCATGATGAGAGTATTTTTGTGTGACGAAAATGAAGCCTGGCCAAACTATCGGGTTTAGGGTTCCGGCAGACCCTCTAGGTTCGAACTCTGGGGTGCACGCGGAGATCTCACCTCCTACCTACCTACACCTCATCGCCTCGCAAGGATCTAAGACTACACAAAGAGCAACACAAGGGACACAAGGTTTATACTGGTTCGGGCCACCATTGTGGTGTAATACCCTACTCCACTGTGTGGTGTGGTGGATTGCCTCAGGGGCTGATGATGAACAATAGAAGGAAGAACAGCCTCGCGAGGGTCTGTTCTTGGCAGTCTGACGAACTGCTAGGGGAGTTGGAGCTCTCTCTCTCTCTCTCTCTCTCTCTCTCTCTCTCTCTCTCTCTCTCTCTAGATTGCTTGATCTCTAGCTACATTCGGATTCGGATCCCGGATCCCTCTACCACAATGGGTGGCTAGTCCTATTTATAGGCAAAGGCCCCGGCCTCTTCCCAAATATTGGCGGGAAGGCGCCAACAATTAGCCATTTGAAGGGAACATCTAGTACACTTATCCTGACTAAAGTTGGTCCTCGCCTATCAAAGGCTCTGACGATGACGCTGGCTTAGGCTCCATGATGACCTCCTTCCTGCCGTTGCGTCGGTCTTGGTCTTGTTGCACCGAAATGGTTGCCTTTGCTTGATACTCTCGCCTGCGCTTGCCTCCTTTGCACCAAAGAGGAAACGAGGACACTGCGCGGGCTGGCGCCCGCATGGCGCCCTTAGTAAATCATGGCTTGCGTCATGGGCACCTCGTGAGGTACCCGCCTTGATCTCTCCGCCTCCTCGCGAGCCAGCTGACGAGGCCGTGCACGAGGAAGCTTCACGTCGTCCGCCCAGAGGCTTGGCCCCTCCCAGGGTCTTGAGCTTGTCTTGATGAAGATGGGTCATACTGGGCCACCCCTTGAGCCACGCCGCAGGCAGGCAAGTCTGGGTACCCCTATTCCCAGAATGCCGACAGTAGGCCCCAGGCCCAATGCGCGCCTAGATTTTGCTTTAGCAGAGAAGCAAAGGGGCAAGTGCGAAGCGCCGCGGGCCCTAATAGGCAGCGGCCTTGGGCGCCGCGTGGTGGTTGATTGGACGTGGGCGTCTCTGCTTCCCCATGACGCCTCGGCAACTGCACGAATTGACAAGTCCCTGCATGCAAAGCGGGTCATGATTACCTGTGATCGTGGAGGTCGACGGTTGGCCTTCCCAGGCTATAATTACGGGACGGCGCGTGCTCTTCCAGTCCATCTCTTCTTGCTTCTCCTTCTTCTCCATCCCTTGCTCCACATTGCGGCAATGGCTCCGATCCACCGGTTCTCCGCAAAAGAGAAAGGAAAGGCCCCCCGAGAGGGTCCCGATCCGCTGCCGCCGAAGAAACGGCTAGCCCTCTGCCGCCGAGATGAGGGCGCCCGGCAGGAGGTGTCGAGGTCCTGGTACGAGCGGCCGCCACCAGGGTTCCCGCTGCCCTTGTATGCCCGCATTGAGGGCCCAGAAGGAGTTGTCGCGGAGCGCCATGGTCGACGCCGCCGTCGGCGCCGGCAGGTCACGGCGATGCGCGTTGTTCCCCCTGGAGTCCATGTCGAGGGCTCCTCCTGAGAGTTTGTGCTCCACGCCGCCATGCCTCCTTAGTCTTGGATTCGCCTTCCTCCCTCCTTCGCCTTCGCGATTCCACAGAGGATCTCTGGATCTCTGGCTGCAGCACGCCGGCTGCAGCACCCTTGCGACCGGAGCGGAGGTCGTGGTCGTCGCCCCGGGCAAGGTCTTCATGACTCGAGGTTGGGGCGAGATCGCCCGGGTCTGCAGAACGAGGGGCGCCCTTGCGATCCACCTGGAGTACGATGGCGCTTCCGTGATGCTCTTCAAGGTCTTCGACTCGGAAGGACGCCGGCTGGAGTGCTGCCTCGAGAGAGGTGGTCGGGGCCCTGCCGCGGCTAGGACTAGGCTTGCCGACCGCTCCCCCGGCAGCTCCTCAGGCGGCGGAGGCGTCGGAGGATCCAGCAACTCCGCCGAGTTCCTCGCGACTTCGGAGACGAGCGACGACAGCTACGAGCCCTCGAGCTTGCGTCTCTCTCGTAGCAGGGCGGGCTTGTTAGGCCGCCGCCGCCACTGATCTGGATGAGGTTGGCGCCGGCGCCTGACGGCCCACTATTCATGATGGCGTCTTTTGCAGAGGCGCATGTAGTTAGCGTTCTTTAGGATCTACTCCCTTTGTTCCCTACGAGGAATCAAAAAACGCGCCCCGTGGGGGCTTGTAAGGCGCCTGTGGTTCTGTTTGTTAATATGATCCTTGTCGTGAAGTAGTGCGAGATGCTCATCCCATCTTAGCTTAGTTCCTCCTTTCGAACCTCACGAGGGCTTGATGCTCTGCGCCGACAGGTTCCCGTCCCAAGGCAGGCTTCAGCCGTCGCTGGTATGCCAGGTCGCGATGCCATGGTCAAGGGCAGGAGGTGAGCGGCCCGGGGTGCAGTAAGAGCCCTTGAGTCGTGATGCTCAGGACGCCCCCTTTAGCGCTCAAGCAGCCATCATTCGGTGAGAAAGGAGCACGACGTTGCTAACACGGGATTGCCTTAGGTGAGAGGTCGGCGCTGCGATAGCTAGTGTTTCCGGAGGATGACTTATCTCGGGAGTCAGGAACCGCTTCCTGGTGCGGCGTTAGGTCCGTGCATCGGCAGATTAGGAGTTGCCTGGCGAGGTCCCCGCGTGCCTCTTCCCTCTCGCCTTTACTCCCCTTTCTGCTCTACGTCCTCGGGTCCCGGCCCTCGAGCGGGTCTCAGCCGTCGTTGGTATGCCAGGTCACGATGCCGTGAACAAGGCCAGAGGGTGAGGGCTGAAGAGCCAGTAGTACCGCCCCTTTAACGTGCAAGTGGTTTGTGCGGGCGAGAGTGAAGGAGACGCCGTGAAGGCCTCGCCTGATGCTGCTCCTTGAAGAGATCCTGCAGGCTCATCACAAAAAGAACAAGAGTTCGCCATGACAATCGACAGTCAGCCATTGGTTGCTCTGGAGGGGTGACGAGGCACTGAAGGCTTGACGAGGTGGCGCCATGCGGGGCTGCCGCGGCCAGAGCTCAGCCATTCAGGTTTGTCGGCGTTGCAGGGACGGACCCATGCGCAAGCGTCGTGCCATTGGGGAGCAGCTCCATCAGTTGGTGTCAATCGAGCGGGCGACTAGGTCAAACACGTTAATCGCGAAGGAGCAAGTTCATTTAGATAAGTGCAGGGAAGGCAAACATCGCTGGGTCTGGCCCGAGCGACTTGGGGATGATGCAGCCCGAGGGGCGCCCCCAATAAAGTAAACTAGAGACATGAATCAAAAGGGATACATGCCGCAGGGACGGACCCACGCAGCATAGGAATGATGCAGCCCTAGGGGGCGCTCCCAGCTGAAAATGAAACTCGAAGGATATCACCTGATAACGTTGAAGATGAAGGGATGCTGAAGTAGCGGACGTCGTGCGCTGCAGAAGCCGATCTTCATGAGCCCCCAGGCCCAGGAGCCTCGGGAGGCTCCGGAGGCACTGGTGGCTCCTCGTGGACCATCTCCATCTCCGCCAGGACTGCAGAACGCCTGGCCTCTTGAGCCTCCAGGATGCTCCTCATGAGGCGCTGGCGCATGGCAGCCGCGTTCGGCAAACCGTAAGGCATGCGAACGTAGCTGTGGGGTGGACCTTCACAACGCCCCACGCGTGAGGGCCAGAGGCGCTCCTGAGAGGCGGCTCGGTTGAGCCCTGGTAGGTTGATGCAGACCCGCAGCCCACCATCCTCGCCTAGATGGGGAGCTACAGCGGGTAATCGGCGGCCGCCACTCATGACTCTTGACTCCTGCAGCTCCTGAATGATCTTGCTGATGAACTCCTGAGGGTTTGGCCCTCCTTGCCATGCTCCTTCCTGAGGGAAACATGATTTGAAACATGCCTCCAAGTGGTGCCCGAGCGCCTCCCTCGTGATCTTAGCAAGGTCGGTGGCCCTCTAGGAGAGAGCCCCGAGCCTTGCTCAAGGAGGGCGCCGGGCGCACCTTCCTATGAGACAGAAGGAGGTGCCCCCTGAACAGGCGCGGACCCTGAGGGGCCTGCCTCCCGAGGGTTCATGCCAGGTGATGTCTTCTTCTTCTTGGGAGCAGCCTCGGGGAGCCTCCCGCTCCTGTGATCTGGGTCTTCAAGTTATGCGGCTTGAAAAGCACGCTCCTGGGAACACATTACGTCTCTCTCTTCACAAGGCACCGTGATGACTCCACCGCTTCCTGGCATCTTGAGGACATTGTAGCTGTGATGAGTCACGGCCATGAATTTGGCCAGAGCTGGGTACCCGAGGATGGCATTGTATGGCAGGCAAATGTGGGCGACGTCGAAGTCAATGAGCTCGGTGCGGTAGTTGTCGCGCGCCTCGAAGGTGATAGGAAGGCGGACCTACCCAATCGGAACTGTGGAGCCATCAGTGACTCCAGAGAAAGGCTTGGTTGGCTAGAGCTGATTGTAAGGCACTTGGAGATTGTTGAATGTATCTACGGACAGGACATTGAGCCCTGCTCCGCCATCGATGAGGGTCCTGGTGACTTGCACGTTGCTGATTATTGGGGAACAAAGCATCGGGAGGACTCCGGCTGTGGCTGCGCACTTGAGCTGATCCGCTGAGCTGAACGTGATGGCGCACGCTGACCACCTAAGAGGGCGCATGGCTTCGAGCTTGGGGAGGACTGCATTCACTTCGCGGGCGAACTACTTGAAGATGCGCTGAGAGGCTGGGGCTTGAGCTCCGCCCAGGATGCAAGCGATCGCGCGGCGGCTCTGAAGCCCAGCCCCTCGTCCTGATGATGGTCTTCATTTCTCCTTGGCTGTGTTGGCAGAGGAGGGAGGCCTGCGTTGCCTTGCGGGCGATCCTCGCGAGGCTGATCCCTCCAGCCTCCCTCGCGAGGCTGATCCTGCCAGCGGTCCTCGCGAGGTCGGTCACGCCACCCTTGGCGAGGGCCACGGTCTTGCCAACGTCCTGCATTTCTTCCTCCTCCTTGGCCATAGCCTCGATCACTGTGGTCGGGGCGTCGACCGATTCGCCCTTCTCGCACGGCTCTGCGCTCTTGACATTCGTTGGTGTTGTGGGTGTGGAGGTCGTGGTGCACACAGTACCGGCTGCCCTTGGGAGACTCGGGCTGATCCCTGCCTCGCTTGGTGTCTGGTTCTGTCGCGAGCACGACAGCCCCCTTGTGCTTCACGTCCTTGACCTTGGGCTTCTTTTCTTCTGGGTCAGCAGCCAGCAGCTCGAGGAGGGAAAGGCGTCCTTCCTCAGCCCTGGCGCACTTGGTCGCCAAGTTGAACAACTCCAAGAATGTGCACAGGTCTTCATGCATCGCCAGCTCCTCCTTCATCTTGACATCATGCACACAGTCGGAGAAGGCTGAGATGATGGCCTCCTTGGTCAACTTGGGAATCTTGAGGCGTGCGTTGTTAAAGCGCTGGATGTACTTCTGCAGGGTCTCTCCTGGCTGCCGCTTGATGCGGCGCATGTCGCTCACGGCAGGAGGCCGGTCGCAAGTGCCTTGGAAGTTGGCGATGAAGCGGGTGCGCATGTCGTCCCAGGAGGAGATCGTGCTAGGAGGCAGGTTCAGGAGCCAGGTGCGGGCACCATCCTTGAGCGCCATGGGAAACCAGTTCGCCATGACCTTCTCGTCCCCGTTGGCGGCTTCGATGCCCAGCTCGTAGAGCTGGAGGAACTCCGCAGGGTCGGCTGTGACGTCGTAGCGAGGAGGTAGGTCTGGGTTGAACTTGCCGGGCCACGCAACGCTGCGTAGCTCGGCGGTGAAGGCGCGGCAGCCTGCAGTGGCCACGGGAGGCCTTTGGTGACGAAGGACTTTGTCTTCCGGGTCCCCGTGCGCTGCCGCTGCGAGCAACGCGGGGTCTTGTCGTGCCGGAGCAGGAGCGCGGTCGTGACGGGCCGGTGCGGGGAGCACTCGGGCAGCTTCGTGGGGGCGAGGGACCTCTTGGCAGCTCTGCACTTGCTGCGCTGGTGTCGGACGGAGCGGGTTCCGCCCATGGGCCGCGTCTTGGGGCTAAGGCGCCTTCTTGAGGGGGAGGCGGCTGAGGCACCCCCGGAGCTTCATCGCCTGCGCAAGGCGGGGCGCGTTGCAGTGAGAAGGACGGCACGGGGGATCCCCCTGCGGCGCGGACGAGCTCGGCGACGAGGTCGAGCCACTCCTCGTAGACGTCGTCGACGGGGCAGTAGCGCAGGAGCTCGTTTGCCGCGATGAGCGCGGCACGAGCCTCCATGGGCGCGCGGAGCGCGCGAGATGAAGAACCAGCTGGGGCGAGCGAGGGAGTAGCGGTGCGGCCGTCTCGCCTCATGGATGGATGCTGTGACGACGCTTGCTGCTCGTTCCCCGCCGGGCCGGTGGCGGCGTTGACGACAGGCGACGGGGAACGGCAGGGGCGGCCGCCGACGGGGGCCGTCTGGGCGCAGCGAGTGGAGAAGAGCGGCTCGGCGCTTCGGCCCAACGAAGGCGTCGACATGGGTGCGGCGGCGAAGAACAGAGGCGGCGGAAGCGGATTCAGCGCACCTACCTGGCGCGCCAAATGTCGGATTTTGGGTTCCGGCAGACCCTCTAGGTTCGAACTCTGGGGTGCACGCGGAGATCTCACCTCCTACCTACCTACACCTCGTCGCCTCGCAAGGATCTAAAACGACACAAAGATAAACACAAGGGACACAAGGTTTATACTGGTTCGGGCCACCATTGTGGTGTAATACCCTACTCCAGTGTGTGGTGTGGTGGATTGCCTCAGGGGCTGATGATGAACAATACAAGGAAGAACAGCCTCATGAGTGTGCATTCTTGGCGGTCTGACGAACTGCTAGGGGAGTTGGTCGCTCTCTCTCTCTAGATTGCTTGATCTCTAGCTCGTTCGGATTCGGATCCCGGATCCCTCTACCACAATGGGTGGCTAGTCCTATTTATAGGCAAAGGCCTGGGCCTCTTCCCAAATATTGAGCGGGAAGGCGCCAACAATTGGCCATTTTGAAGGGGAACATTTAGTACACTTATCCTGACAAAAGTTGGTCCTCGCCTGTCAAAGGCTCTGATGATGACGCCGGCTTGGGCTCCACGATGACCTCCTTCCTGCCGTTGCATTGGTCTTGGTCTTGTTGCACCGAAATGGTTGCCTTTGCTTGATACTCTCACCTGCACTTGCCTCCTTTGCACCAAAGAGGAAACGAGGACACTGCGCGGGCTGGTGCCCGCCTGGCGCCCTTGGTCGTCATGGCTTGCGTCATGGGCACCTTGTGAGGTACCCCGCCTTGATCTCTCCACCTCCTCGCGAGCCAGCCTAACGAGGCTGTGCCTGAGGAAGCTTCCTGTCGTCCGCCTCACGAGGTTTGGCCCCTCCCGAGGGTCTTGAGCTTGTGCTGATGAAGATGGGCCGTACTGGGCCACCCCTTGAGCCACGCCGCAGGCAGGCAACTCTGGGTACCCCCGTTCCCAGGACACCGACACAAATTATATGATTTTGTAGGGATGAGCTTTCTTTGGCTATGTTATTTTGAGAAGACATAATTGCTTGGTTACTATGCTTCAAGTATTATTATTTTTATGTCAGTATTAAACTTTTGTCTTGAGTCTTGTGGATCTGAATATTCTTGCCACAATAAAGAAGATTACTTTGATAAATATGTTAGGTAGCATTCCACATCAAAAATTCTGTTTTTATCATTTACCTACTCAAGGATGAGCATGAATTAAGCTTGGGGATGCTTGATACGTCCCCAATGTATCTATAACTTTTGATTATTCCATGCTATTATATTATCCATCTAGGATGTTTTATGTGCATTTATATGATATTTTATATGATTTTTGGGACTAACCTATTAACCTAGAGCCGAGTGCCAGTTTCTGTTTTTTCCTTGTTTTTGAGTATCGCAGAAAAAGGAAAACCAAACGGAGTCCAATTGACCTGAAACTTCACGGAACTTATTTTTGGACCAGAACAAGGCCATGGAGTAAACGAGTTGGGCCAAAAGAGTCCCGGGCTGCCCACGAGGGTGGGGGCGTGCCTCCCTACCTCATGGACAGCCCGGAGACCCCCTTGACTTGTTCTCGGCGCCAACATCTCTTATATATACCCAAACTTCCAGATACAAACCTAGATCAGGAGTTCCGCTGCCGCAAGCCTTTGTAGCCACCGAAAACGAATCTAGACCCGTTCCGGCACCCTGGCGGAGGGGGGAACCCTCACCGGTGGCCATCTTCATCATCCCGACACTTTCCATGACGAGGAGGGAGTAGTTCACCCTCGGGGCTGAGGGTATGTACCAGTAGCTACGTGTTAGATCTCTCTCTCCCTCGTGTTCTTGAGGTGGTACAATCTAGATGTATCGCGAGCTTTGCTATTATAGTAGGATCTTATGATGTTTCTCCCCCTCTACTCTCTTGTAATGGATTGTGTTTTCCCTTTGAAGTTATCTTATCGGATTGAGTCTTTAAAGATTTGAGAACACTTGATGTATTTCTTGCAAGTGCTTATCTGTGGTGACCATGGGATATCACGTGATTCACTTGATGTATGTTTTGGTGATCAACTTGTGGGTTCAGTTGAACTTATGCATAGGGGTTGGCACACGTTTTCGTCTTGATTCTCCAGTAGAAACTCTGGGGCACTCTTTGAAGTTCTTTGTGTTAGTTGAATAGATGCATCTGAGATCGTGTGATGCATATCGTATAATCATACCCACGGATACTTGAGGTGACATTGGAGTATCTAGGTGACATTAGGGTTTTGGTTGATTTGTTTCTTAAGGTGTTACTCTAGTATGAAGTACATGATACATGAACAACGGAAAGAATATCTTCGTGTTATTTTACTACAGACTCTTGAATAGATCGATCAGAAAGGATAACTTTGAGGTGGTTTCGTACCCTACCATAATCTCTTCGGTTGTTCTCCGCTATTAGTGACTTTGGAGTGACTCTTTGTTGCATCTTGAGGGATAGTTATCTGATCCAATTATGTTATTATTGTTGAGAGAACTTGCACTAGTGAAAGTATGAACCCTAGGCCTTGTTTCAACGCATTAAAATACCGTTTACGCTCACTTTTATTACTTGTTACCTTGCTGTTTTTATATTTTTCATATTACAAAAACCTATATCTACTATCCATATTGCACTTGTATCACCATCTCTTCGCCGAACTAGTGCCCCTATACAATTTACCATTCTATTGGGTGTGTTGGGGACACAACAACCTCTTTGTTATTTGATTGCAGGGTTGTTTTAGAGAGACCATCTTCATCCTACGCCTCCCACGGATTGATAAACCTTAGGTCATCCACTTGAGGGAAATTTTCTACTGTCCTACAAACCTCTGCACTTGGATGCCCAACAACGTCTACAAGAAGAAGGTTGCCTAGTGTACATCAAGCAGTTTGTGGCGCCGTTGCCCGGGAGGTTAGTGCTTGAAGGTATATCTTTAGATCTTACAATCGAATCTTTTAGTTTCTTGTTTAATCACTAGTTTAATCTATAAAAGAAAACTGCAAAAAATGGAATTGAGGGTAACTCATATGCTTCATCTTTTTAATGTCTTTCGTGAAAATGATGGGAAGGAAAATTGTGCTCAAGTACTAGAAGAAGAACTACATAGAATGCTTGGCATAAAATATGTGAATGATGAGCATGGTTGCAACGTTGTTATATGAATTCCTTGAATATCCATGATCCTAATGATATTCAAAGCCACAAGCTTGGGGAAGCTATGTTTGATGAAGATGATATTTTTTGTCCCCCAAGTTTTGATGAGCAAATTTATTATGATGATAGCATGCCTCCTATTTATGATTATTATATTGATGAAAGTGGGTTTGGAAGAGTGTCAACTTTAGGAAGTAATGATCCCACTATTTTGGAGGGTGTTGAATCTTATTGTGATAATTATGAAAGTTGATTTGGAGAGGTCATGACTTTATTTAGTGACGAATCCACTATTTCGGAAGAGGTTCCAATTGATTATGAGAACAAAGTTGCTATCTATGGTGATTATAGTGTTGACTTGTATGCTATTCAGAATAATAATAACCATGAAAGTTTTCACCATGATTTTAGATTTCAATTGGATTATGCCTCACATGATAATTATTTTGTTGAGTCTGCTCCCACTATTATTCATGAGAGGAATTTTGCTTATGTGGAGAGTAGTAAATTTTCTTGCTTGTATATCATGAAAAGAATGCTTTATGTGATGGTTATATTTTTGAATTCATTCATGATGCTACTGAAAATTATTATGAGGGAGGAACATATGCTTGTAGGAATTGCAATAATACCAAGTTTCCTCTCTATGTGTTGAAAATCCTAAAGCTATGCTTGTTTTGCCTTCCTACGCTAGTTGATTATGGTTCCCATAAGTTGTTTTCTCAAAAAATATCTATGCATAGGAAGTGGGTTAGACTTAAATGTTCTAGTCATATTCTTCATGATGCTCTCTTTATGTTTCAATTCTTATCTTTTATGTGAGCATCATTGAAATCATCATGCCTAGCTTGGGGCGTTAAACGATAGCGCTTGTTGGGAGTCAAACCAATTTTATTTTGTTCTTTGCTTTTGTTCCTGTTTAGTAATAAATAATTCATCTAGCCTATGTTTATATGTGGTTTTATGTTTTAATTAGTGTTTGTGCGAAGTAGAACCTTTGGGAAGACTTGGGTGAAGTCTTTGTGATCTTGCTGTAAAAAACAGAAACTTTAGCGCTCACGAGATTAGCTACAACTTTTTAATGGAGAGTGCTATTAGGTTGATTATTTTTACAGAATATTAATAGACAAATTCCTCAGGTCCACCAATTTATTTCAGAATTTTTGGAGTTACAGAAGTGTACGTTTGATACAGATTACTACTGACTATTCTATTTTTGACATATTCAGTTTTCATTGTGTTGTTTGCTTATTTTGATGAATCTATGAGTAGTATCGGATGGCATGTGTCGGGGGAGTAGAACTGATCGTGCCCCCACGAGCACCTACGGGATTCTAGGTCCCTTTGTGGTTCGGAGGGGGAGCGGAGATTGTGCAAAGAGCGGATCGAGGCGATGCACACGAGAGGGTTTTTACCCAGCTTCGGAGCTCTCCGGAGAGATAATACTCCTACTGCTGCCTTGTGGATTATCTTCTCCTCTTGCTAGGGAGCAATGCGGGCTACAAAACCTAGCCTGATTGTGATGAACTAAGCTGGAGCTGGACCGAAACCAGCCGAACCTCCTCTACGTTGCCCTCGGGCCTCCTTTTATAGGCACAAGGGGTTACCACATATGGCAAGTAGACAAGGGTAAGATAGTAAAAACCTAGGTTGGTACACCGCTTTACAAAGATGTCGATAATCTATACCTAACTCTGACGGCAAGGGACAAGAGTCATCAATGCCCGTCTCAGTCGCCCGAACAGTGTAACAGGGACCGTTAAGTGCGCCTCCGTCCGCCACGATGGTGGCTTGTCAGCGCTGTTTGTCGCTACTCCCCGCTGGCTGCACAGCCCACCGACACGTGCTTGGGGAGCCCGTGGTGACACGTTGGTGGGTGAGCTGGAGCGGAGATGAAGAAGGTCGCTTCGCCCGGCAAGCGCCTTGCATGCGGGAACCTTGTCGCGCTTGGGGTTTAAGCGCCAAGCCTTCGGCAAGCTCCTCTTGCCGGGGCCTTGTTTCCTTTGCGCCCTGAGTGGCCTTCCCGGCAAGCTCCTCTTGCCGGGGTCTTGACTGCTTTGTTCTTGAATGGCTCCAAGGGAGCTGCTGAGGATCTTGGCGGCCATCAAGCCGGCCCGGCCGTGGGGCGCTGCAACTGTCCGTGCACGAGTTCGGGGTACTAGGGTACCCCTACTCTAGTACACCGACAGGAGCCCCCGGGCCTGGGCCACACACGGCGCCAAGCTCTGTTGGGCCAGGCCCAAAACAGTGCACGGGCGCGCGTGGTCTTGATTACGCCGTTACTTGCCTTGGACCCACCACGTCTCCCACGAACGACACGCGCCCACCGCGTTTCTCTGCAACGGCATGCGTTAATTGTGGTGTCGTGGGTGAAGTGGGCGGCGTGTGAGGTTGCCTCATCTGTCGCCTCAGTTATGCATCTCCGCCACGTGGTTCCCATGCACCCGGGGTCACGGACGGTGGAAGTGGGAAACTGGGCCGTTGCGAGCAGAGGCAGCAGGTCTGCCCTGATTCCCTGCTCTTCCTGCGCCTTGATTCGCCGGCCAGGCGCCGAGCCCCCACCTTGCTCCCTTTTAAGAGGCGGAAGGGGAACGCAGGAGCCGCATTCTCCCATCCTTCCTCTCTTGACTTCTTGCTCCCCTTTGTCCCATTCTCCATGGAAAGGAACCTTGGTTCTTCATCGGTGGCGGCGAGGGTCGCAGCTGGACATCGCCTCCTCCCAGTCCACGCCGCGGTGGCTGAGCCAGCCACAAGGGAAGAGGGAGAGGCGAGTCGTGGGCGAGGCCGAGATCTCGGGGGAGAGGCGGACGAGGCGGCGCGCCGTCTCCGCCTTCGTCGGCAGTTCCCCTCCGGGGGCGAGGCCGTGGACGAGTTCGAGGTGCTCGGGGAAGAGGCGGGCGGGGCGGCGCGCCGTCTTCGCCTCCGCCGGCGGTTCCCCTCCCCGCGGCGGTCCATACGGGGGACGACCCTTGCGAGTTATTCGTCAAGCTGCGCCGGGCGCCTCGTCGTCGTCTCCGGCTTCCAGCTCCGTTCGCGATGGCGATGGAGTCGGATCCGCCGAGGCGTTGAGATTGCACATGAGGGGCTGTGGGATTAGCGGCACGCGAGTCGCGTGTATTCCCAGCCCCTAATGTGATGTATCTTGATCGTGGGTGGAAGACCTTCGCCGCATCCACAACCTGCTTGGCGGGGTTTACCCTCCATTTTAAGTTAATGGAGGGTGATCTCCTCTCCGTCAAGGTCTTGAGGATCTTGGCACTCGGGCGAGTGCTGCATGGATAGCTCCTCCGACAGCGGCGATTCCTCCTCGGCGAGAGTGGCGAGGAGGAGAGCGACAGCGACGGCGAGGTAGTGGGCCCGACTAGTTGTCGGCGCCGCCCAGCGTCACCGGCGACCCCATCATCCGTGTCGCGGCTCCTTGAACTCCGGGGTTGTCTCCTTGGGCGGCTGGCGTGGGAGGCTGCGGAAGGGAAGAGGATGGCGACAAGGCCGTCAAGTCGAGTACGAGGCGTAGTGCCCTCGACAGCGTCTGGACGTCCTGCCGCCCGTCTTGAGTTCTCGCTTCCGTCGCCGCCGTCCCGTCAAGCCGGAGAGCCCGGCATGTTCCCTTGGTGCCTTCGCACCTGTAGCTGTCAGCGTGGCGCTCCTTTTGCCCTTCCGCCTCCTTAACCTACCTCCACGAAGATAGGGACAGAAGAGGATTACGGGCATCTTATCTTTTAATTTGTAAGCCTTGGGCCTTATCTGCATTTAAGAACTTGTAATCCTCTCTTTCATGTTTTTCACTCTCCACGGACTGTATCCGAGTAGAATGTTTTAATGAAAGAGGATGTTTGAGAAGAGACGAAGGCTTACGATACCGCTGCCCCGGCAACTCTGGCTTGCCGCAGCCCCGATAACTCTCGGCTTGCGGGGCTTGGTATTGGCGCACCTTTCTTCTCTTCGCTGTTATTTCAGTTACGAGAACAGTTTAGCTAGTGCCATGATAGGTTATTTTGTAAAATACACTATCTGAAGCCATCGAATGCAACGTTATTTCCTTTACTCAATTTCTTCCCTTGTATGTTTCTACCCCTCGCTTTCGGAAACTTGCGGTGCAGAGCACCCTTGCATGGCCTTGAGTCTTGGAACTTCAGCAGCCTGCTGGCGGGTCGCTTCCGACAAGCAACCTCGTCATGGGCTAGTCGCAGCTCACTTAAATTGTTGGCGGACTCGAAACAAAGTAAGGAAGCGCGACCAATTCGATTTGGTTCCTCCGCGCACAGGTTTTCCATACAAAGTACTATCGTTCGAGGAAGATAACTTGAAAATTTAAAACTGGTCGCTTAAACTTAGCAACTTAGCTTTTCTATTGTCCGTCTTCCGGCAAGGCGACAGTTCCTCGAGCGACGCCCACACCATTATCTCCTCCTCTCCCCCCGGTTAACTTGTGGGTGGATGAACCTTCCTCTTGTTTGAGAAGAAAGAAGAGAAAAAGAAAGTTGTTGTGCCTAATGGCTCATTATCGCTTACCGGGTGCGGGTGCTGCACAAGATGTTAGTAGACACATGCATATATGATTATGAAAGCATGTATTAACAAAAATGTGCGCAACCATAGGCTTTACTGATGCACGGGGTCTGCGCCCGGCTTTGTACAAAGGATTACATGCAACAGCGGCAAGACTTGTACAAAATGGTGGTTGCCGAACGGGTTCCGGCAACCGCGCCTCATGGGTAAAACTTGCGAAGATGCTCTATGTTCCAGGAATTGCTCACCGGAAAGCCATCTTCGGTCTCAAAGCGGACAGCGCGGGCCTAGTGACTTGTTTTACCGGTAAGGCCTTCCCACTTTGGCGTCAACTTGTTGGAATTCTTGGCGGATTGAACCGCCGAAGAACAAGGTCGCCTTCCTCGAAGCTTCGGCATTAACTGCGGCTATGGTAGCGGCGCAAAGCTTGCTGGTAACGAGCAGCTCGTACAGCAGCCTGAAGACGAACTTCCTCGAGGAGCAGCGCGTCATCTTGTTGCAGCTGCTCTTGCTCAAGCTCATCATAAGCGAGCACTCGAGGTGACCCGTATACAAGTTCCGTGGGGAGAACTGCCTCTGCTCCGTAGACTAGAGCAAAGGGTGTCTGGCCAGTGGCTCGATTCGGCGTCGTCCTGATCGACCAAAGAACCACTGGCAGCTCCTCGATCCAGTTCCTTCCGCACTTGTGCAGCCTGTCAAAAGTTCTGGTCTTGAGTCCTCGCAGCACTTCAGCGTTTGCCCTCTCTGCTTGACCGTTGCTTTTCGGATGAGCAACGGAAGCAAAACAGATCTTGGCGCCAAGATCTTGGGCGTACTGCATGAAGGTGTGACTCTTGAACTGTGTGCCGTTGTCGGTGATGATCCGGTTAGGAATCCCGAAACGGCAAACAATTGACCTGAAGAACTTGATGGTCGACTGTGCTGTCACCTTTCTCACTTGTCCCACTTCCGGCCACTTTGTGAACTTGTCGATTGCGACGTACAAGTATTCAAAGCCCCCGACAGCTCGGGGGAAGGGGCCGAGGATGTCGAGCCCCCAGACCGAGAAGGGCCAGGATAAAGGGATCGTCTGGAGAGCTTGAGCTGGCTGGTGTATCTGTCTTGAATGGGCCGCACGCTTCACACTTGGTTACTTGTGCAGTTGCATCCTGGAGGGCTTCTGGCCAGAAGAAACCTTGCCGGAAAGCTTTGCCGGCAAGTGCTCTTGCGCCAATGTGGTGACCACATGTGGCTCCGTGTATCTCTGCCAACAGCTTTTGTCCGTCTTCCCGGCAAATACACTTCAATTTCACTCTGTTGAGTCTTCTTCTGTACAGGATGTTGTCAACAAACTGGTACATACTTGACTGCCGGGCTACTTTTTCCGCTTCTTCTTGCTCTTCGGGAAGTTCTCTTGTCTGAAGGAAATGGACGATCTGCTGTGCCCATGTTGGAGCCTGTGGCTCGACAACAAGGACTAAAGGCTCATCTATCACTGCGGGACCATCAGCTTCAACGGCGAGGACCTGCAAGTCCGCCGGAGCTCGGTGATCCCCGTCAAGCTTGCCGGAGCTAAGCTTGTCGGGAGCGTTTGCTTCAACGATACAAACTGCATGGTTTGTCGGAGTAGACTGCTCCTCAGTGATATTTGCGTTGGTTTTGGGGACCTTCTTGGCGGCGGCTTCGGAGAGCTCTGCCGGAAAGTAGTCGCCGGAAACCAATTTTCTCTTCTTGCTCTGTCCTGTCGATGGTGTCACAGTTGGCTGAGTCAGCTTGAGCACAAAAATCCCTGGTTCCACAGGTAACTTAAGTGCGGCACATTTGGAGAGGCCATCAGCTATGTCATTCTGTGTTCTTGGAACGTGTTCCATTTGCAGGCCTTCAAAGTGCTCTTCCAGCTTCCTCACCTCATCGACGTACGCTTCCATCAACGGACTCTGGTAATCTTTATTTACTTGGCGGACGACAAGTTGTGAGTCTCCCCTGACAATGAGCTTCTTAATCCCAAGGTCCACCGCAATCCTGAGACCGGCAAGCAAGCCTTCATACTCTGCAGTATTGTTTGTTGCTTGTTCCTTGGGAAAGTGCATCTGGACTATGTATTTGAGGTGTTCCCCGGTGGGTGCGATGAGCAGCACGCCGGCACCGGCGCCTTGCAGCGAGAAGGCACCGTCAAAATACATCAGCCATTCTTTATTTGCCTCCTTGACGGGGATGCTCGTCTCCGGAATCTCTTCATCCTGCGTTGGCGTCCACTCTGCTATGAATTCAGCCAATGCCCTGCTCGATAGTTGAAGTGCTTTGAACTTGAGACCAAAGCTTGACAGTTCCAGTGCCCACTCAACAATCCTGCCTGTTGCTTCTGGATTTTGCAAAATCATGTTCAGCGGAAAGCGAGTGACAACTGTTATCTCATGTGCTTGGAAGTAATGGCGCAGCTTTCTCGAGGCCATGAGGAGGCGGCAGCCGCACGCCAGAGTACCTCGATCTAGCCCCCTGCAAAAGGGAACTGACAAAGTAGACTGGGCGCTGCACCATCTTCTTCCGTATCTTGTCGCAACCCTGCGCTGGTCCGTCCTTGTCGGGACCCGAGCTTGACGGCGAAGCATCTTGCTCGTCGCTGGATGCGCCTGCCTCGCTTGCCGGCTCATCATCTGCCTCCCTCTCCGCTACTAACGCAGCACTAACCACTTGATTGGTCGCTGCTATATACAGCAGCAACTTTTCTTGTGACTTAGGTGCGACAAGTATTGGAGCGGAGGACAGGTATCTATTCAAGTCTTGCAGCGCAGCCTCCGCTTCGGGAGTCCCTTTCATTGGACCTGCCTTTTTCAAAATCTTGAAAAAGGGCAGGGCGCGTTCAGCAGATTTAGAGATGAACCTGCTGAGGGCAGCCACGCAACCGGCAAGCCTTTTGACATCCTTGACGCGCTTTGGCGCTTCGATCTGCTCAATGGCCTTGATCTTGTCGGGATTGGCTTCAATTCCCCGCTGAGATACAAAGAACCCGAGAAGCTTGCCGGAAGGGACTCCAAACACGCACTTCTTGGGGTTGAGCTTGAGGTTGATCTTGCGCAGGTTTGCAAACGTCTCATCCAAATCTTGAACCAAGGTTGCCCTGTCTTTGCTCTTGACCACTATGTCATCCATGTAGCTTCTACATTTGATTGTACTTGAGGTCCAAAAGCATCGTGGACTACCCTTGCAAAGGTTGAACCGGCATTCTTCAAACCGAAAGGCATCCGTATAAAGCGAGACGTGCCACATGGTGTGATGAATGCGGTTTCTCTTCATCCTCTTCGCCATGAAGATCTGATGATATCCACGAGTATGCATCAAGAAATGAAAGCAGATCGCATCCAGCCGTGGAGTCAACAATCTGGTCGACACGGCAAGGGAAATGGGTCCTTGGGACAAGCTTTATTAACATCTGTGAAGTCAATCTGAGCCTCCATTTCCCATTAGCCTTGCGCACCACTACGGATAGGCCAACCACGTGGGGTGGAGGACTCCTCGACAAGTCCTGCTGCTTCCAATTTCTTGATTTCTTACGCTATGAACTCTTGGCGCCCACCGCTGTTTCCTAACTTTTTGCTTGACGGGCCGTGCATGAGGACAGACAGCTAGGTGATGCTCAATTACTTTCCTGGGAACGCCGGGGATGTCAGATGGTTGCCATGCAAATACATCGACATTCGCCCACAGGAAAGCAACGAGCTCGCCTTCCCATTTAGGATCAAGCGTGGCACTGATGGTGAAGGTACCACCAGTGCCGTCCTCCTTGGCGGGCACCTTCTTGGTCTTTGGCGGAGCTGCCATCGTCTTGTTGCACTTGCCGGTGGAGCTCGATGGTGCGTCCTCGACGGTAGTGTAGCACGCCGAAGAGGTGCGCTTGCCGGAGTGGGCAACAGAGCTCTTGCCGGACCTAGTGGTCTTCTTCTTCGCCCCGGGAGCTTCAGCGGTAAGTGGTTTGCTATCTGTCGCGGCTGCTACGTCCCGGTAAATCTTGTCAACGCAGATAAGTGCGTCTTTCTTGTCGCCATGGACAGAAATGACGCTTATCGGGCCGGGCATCTTGAGTAGGTTGTATGCATAATGAGAGGCGGCCATGAACTTGGCGAGTGCTGGACGGCCAAGTATGCCATTGTAGGGCAATGGGAAATCGGCGACGTCAAACGTGACCCTCTCAGTTCTGAAGTTGGGTTCGCTGCCGAATGTTACCGGCAACGTGATCTTCCCTTTGGGCTTGCTCCTTCCTGGGTTGATTCCTTGGAAAGTACCAGTTTCTTCGAGCTCGCTGTCAGGGATTTGAAGTTTCTGGAGCACTGCGGAGGAGATCAAATTCAGGCCGGCCCCGCCATCAACCAGCATCTTTGTTACTTTGAGGTTGCGTATGGTTGGTGAGACCAACATCGGCAAACACCCGACCGCAGTGATGCGATCAGGGTGATCCTCAATGTCAAAAATGATGGGCGTGCTGGACCACTTCAGAGGTTTGCGTGACTCTACGGACGGTTCTGCTGCATTAACCTCACGCATCCATTGCTTAAGTTGGCGGTGCGAGGTATGCAGAGACGTGCCACCATCGACGCAAAGGACCTCTGTTGCCTTTTGAAACTCATGCTCATCAGTCTCATCGTCCTCATCGTCCTCGTCATCTTCATCTTCATCTTCTTCCTTGTCGCGCCACGGGAGGTCTGTCTCCTTGCCATTGCTTGGCCTTGCATGGCGTCCTCCCGGCCGGGTCTCTTCTTACTTGTCGCACTTGCACCTTCTTGGGCTTTCTCCTTGTCTACGCGCTTCGTATTCAGCTTTTGTAGCTCAACAAGCTGCTCGACTTTCTTGCAGCTCTGGAGATCGTGGCCCTTAGTGCGGTGGATTTTACAGTACTGCTTGTTGGAGCTGCCAGGCTTGTCGGCGGCCGCCACAGCTTGGCGGTCGGCGTCAGCGGCAACCTCCTTGCGAGCCACCGGCCTTGGCTTGGTTGGCGGCGCCATCCTTGCCGGACTGTTCGACAACTAGTACTTCTTGGTTTTTCTTCCTTCTATTGTTCCGCCGCCGGCTATTCCTTGCCGAGGCGTTCCCCTCACTGTCAGATTCGGCTCCCACATTCTCTCACAGGAGTCTTCTTCCTTCTTCAGTAGCGTGCGCACTTGCCGACCAGGCGTATAGCTCGCTGGCGTCTTTCACTTTGCACATCGCCATCTCCTCCCTCATCCTGCGATTTCGTACATTACGATGGAATGCACCGTCCACCGCAGCAGGGTGGGCGTCAGGATGTTGTAGTGCACTCGACTGAATCTCTGGATGAATTTGCGCAGAGACTCGCCCTCCTTCTGGGCAAGCAGGTGGAGATCACTCTCCTGGCCATGAGGCTTGTGGCCGCCTCTGAAGGCGCCAACAAACTGGTGGCACAAATCTGCCAAGAAGAAATAGAGCCATCGGCAAGTGCATGAGCCAAGATCGGCGTTTGGCTTGAGCACCAAGGGGAAGTAGTTGGCGAGGATCTTGTCGTCTCGTCCCCGCAGCTTGCACCGCAATGGTGTAGATCTTGAGGAACTCCGATGGGTGTGTTCGCGTCGTACTTCTCGCACGTCTGGTTTGAAGTTTTTCTTGTCGGGCCACCGGACTTGCCGCAGCTTCGCGAGTGAACGCAGGGCAACCCCGCGTCTGACAAGTCGCTGGTTCCCCTGGCGCGTGCATATCGACGATGGGCCCGGCGCATTGGTCGATTGATGGCGCTTCTCTTGGCGCTCGTACGGGTTCGGCGTCCTCTTCTTGCCGCTCCCGAAGAACTTGGCGCTGGTCGCGACGAGCTCGCGGATCCGACGATGCTGTGGAGTCGCTGTCGAGGTGGATCCGGCGAGTCGGCGATCTTGGCCTTCGGGAAGGGGAGCAAGTCTCGTCGTCATCGGCTCGCGCCTTGTCGCCTCGCCGCGGTTGCGAAGCGCTCGGTTGCCGCGGGACGTCGCCGTTGGCGAAGCCGATGAGACTCTGGTGTGGCCCTCCACTCGTCGACCTTATCGGCTGTCGGAGGGTAATCTAGTAATGGCGAGCTCGCCAAGGCTTCCGCTGGTGTGGTTGGCGGCAACGGCATACGGGCGAAGAACGGGATGTGCTCGGACTCCTAACCAAGTTAGAGGAGCAGCATCCGCCCAGCGACCGTACCCCCTTTCGTGCCGGCGTCTTTGAGGTGCACTTGGTCTCGAGGGCCTCGAGATCCTCCAGCTTAGCCTTGGTCCAAAGATCGTATGGTGCCGCGGGTATCATGACGCTGCTTGTCCCGCGCCTCCTGCGATGGACGCGGTGCAGATTCGGACGCCGATGCCCGCGCCGCGTTGTCCTTGGACCTGGCGGCATCGTGGGATCCCTCGACGACGCCGGTCCCTCCGCCAGCGTTTCCCCCACCACCTGACGGCTCCGGTGGCGGTGGGTTCGACGCGGACGGCTCAGCTGCTGCCGAAGGCTTCTTCTTCGGTGCCATGTCGACGAAGATGTTGATGGAGTTGCTCGTGCGACCGCCGGATCAGGTTCACACAGCCTCGACGCCCCCTACCTGGCGCGCCAAAGATGTCGGGGGAGAAGAACTGATCGTGCCCCCACGAGCACCTACGGGATTCTAGGTCCCTTTGTGGTTCGGAGGGGGAGCGGAGATTGTGCAAAGAGCGGATCGAGGCGATGCACACGAGAGGGTTTTTACCCAGCTTCGGAGCTCTCCGGAGAGATAATACTCCTACTGCTGCCTTGTGGATTATCTTCTCCTCTTGCTAGGGAGCAATGCGGGCTACAAAACCTAGCGTGATTGTGATGAACTAAGCTGGAGCTGGACCGAAACCAGCGAACCTCCTCTACGTTGCCCTCGGGCCTCCTTTTATAGGCACAAGGGGTTACCACATATGGCAAGTAGACAAGGGTAAGATAGTAAAACCTAGGTTGGTACACCGCTTTTATGCAGTGTACGATAATCTATACCTAACTCGACGGCAAGGGACAAGAGTCATCAATGCCGTCTCGATCGCCCGAACGATGTAACGAGGACCGTTAAGTGCGCCTCCGTCCGCCACGATGGTGGCTTGTCGGCATTGTTTGTCGCTACTCCCGCTGGCTGCACAGCCCACCGACAGCGTGCTTGGGGAGCCCGTGGTGACACGTTGGCGGGTGAGCTGGAGCGGAGATGAAGAGAGGTCGCCCGCCCCGGCAAGCGCCTTGCCGCGGCGGGAACCTTGTCGCGCTTGGGGGTTTAGCGCCCGCCAAGCCTTCCCGGCAAGCTCCTCTTGCCGGGGCCTTGTTTCCTTTGCGCCCTGAGTGGCCTTCCCGGCAAGCTCCTCTTGCCGGGGTCTTGACTGCATTGTTCTTGAATGGCTCCAAGGGAGCTGCTGAGGATCTTGGCGGCCATCAAGCCGGCCCGGCCGTGGGGCGCTGCAACTGTCCGTGCACGAGTTCGGGGTACTAGGGTACCCCTACTCTAGTACACCGACAGCATGAACCATAGAGAAGTTGGAATACAGTTGATATTACACCAATATGAATTTAGAATGAGTTCAAAACAGTACCAAAAGTGGTGATTTATTTTCTTATACTAACGGAGCTTACGAGTATTCTGTTGAGTTTTGTGTTGTGCGGTTTTCAAGTTTTGGGTAAAGATTCAATGGACTATGGAATAAGGAGTGGCAAGAGCCTAAGCTTGGGGATGCCCAAGGAACCCCAAGGTAATATTCAAGGACAACCAAGAGCCTAAGCTTGGGGATGCCCCGGATGGCATCCCCTCTTTCGTCTTCGTTCATCAGTAACTTTACTTGGAGCTATATTTTTATTCACCATATGATATGTGTTTTGCTTGGAGCGTCATTTTATTTTCTTTTGTTTTGCTTGCTGGTTGAATAAAATACCAATATCTGAAATTCTTAAATGTTAGAGAGTCTTCACATAGTTGCATAATTATTCAACTACTCATTGATCTTCACTTAGATCTTTTGGAGTAGTTTGTCATTTGCTCTGTGCTTCACTTATATCTTTTTAGAGCACGGCGGTGGTTTTATTTTTAGATGAACTCTCATGCTTCACTTATATTATTTTTAGAGCCTTTAGAACAGCATGGTAATTTACTTTGGTTATGAATTTAGTCCTAATATGATGGGCATCCAAGAAGGGTATAATAAAAACTTTCATATAGTGTGCATTAAATACTATGAGAAGTTTGATACTTGATGATTGTTTTGAGATATGAAGATGGTGATATTAGAGTCATGATAGTTGAGTTGTTGTGAATTTTAGAAATACTTGTGCTTAATTTTGCAAGTCCTGTAGCATGCACGTATGGTAAATGTCGTGTGACAAATTTGAAACATGAGGTGTTCTTTGATTGTCATCCTTATGAGTAGCGGTCGGGGACGAGATATGGTCTTTTCCTTCCAATCTATCCCCCTAGGAGCATGCGCGTAGTGCTTGGTTTTTGATGACTTGTAGATTTTTGCAATAAGTATGTGAGTTCTTTATGACTAATGTTGAGTCCATGGATTATACGCACTCTCACCCTTCCATCATTGCTAGCCTCTTCGGTACCGTGCATTGCCCTTTGTCACCTTGAGAGTTGGTGCAAACTTCGCCGGTGCATCCAAACCCCGTGATACGATACACTCTATCACACATAAGACTCCTTATATCTTCCTCAAAACAGCCACCATACCTACCTATTATGGCATTTCCATAGCCATTCCGAGATATATTGCCATGCAACTTTCCACCATTCCGTTTATTATGACACGCTTTATCATTGTCATATCGCCTTGCATGATCATGTAGTTGACATCATATTTGTGGCAAAGCCACCATGCATATTATTTCATACATGTCACTCTTGATTCATTGCTCATCCCGGTACACCGCCGGAGGCATTCATATAGAGTCATACTTTGTTCTAGTATCGAGTTGTAATCTTTGAGTTGTAAATAAATAGAAGTGTGATGTTCATCATTAATAGAGCATTGTCCCGAAAAAAAGAAAAAAAAAGAAAGGACCAAAAAAAGGAAGAAAATAAAGGCCAAATAAAAAAAATAAAAAAAGAGAAATAAAAGGGACAATGCTACTATTCTTTTTCCACAATTGTGCTTCAAAGTACCAACATGATCTTCATGACATAGAGTCTCTTATATTGTCACTTTCATTTACTAGTGGGAATATTTCATTATAGAACTTGGCTTGTATATTCCAACGATGGGCTTCCTCAAATGCCCTAGGTCTTCGTGAGCAAACAAGTGGGATGCACACCCAGTTAGTTTCTTTTGTTGAGCTTTCATACATTTATAGCTCTAGTGCATCCGTTGCATGGTAATCCCTACTCCTTGCATTAACATCAATTGATGGGCATCTCCATATCACGTTGATGAGCCACGTCGATGTGAGACTTTTTACTTTTTTTTTCTTCTCCACACAACCTCCATCATCATATTCTATTCCACCCATAGTGTTATGTCCATGGCTCACGCTCATGTATTGCGTGAAAGTTGAAAAAGTTTGAGAATACTGAAGTATGAAACAATTTCTTTTCTTGTCATCGGGGTTGTTCATGATGAGAGCATTTTTGTGTGACGAAAATGAAGCATGGCCAAACTATATGATTTCGTAGGTATGAGCTTTCTTTGGCTATGTTATTTTGAGAAGACATAATTGCTTGGTTAGTATGCTTGAAGTACTGTTATTTTTATGTCAATATTAAACTTTTGTCTTGAATCTTATGGATCTGAATATTCTTGCCACAATAAATAAGATTACATTGATAAATGTGTTAGGTAGCATTCCACATCAAAAATTCTGTTTTTATCATTTACCTACTCGATGACGAGCAGGAATTAAGCTTGGGGATGCTTGAAACGTCTCCAACGTATCTATAACTTTTCATTGTTCCATGCTATTATATTGTCCATCTAGGATGTTTTATATGCATTTATATGCTATTTTATATGATTTTTGGGACTAACCTATTAACCTAGAGCACAGTGCCAGTTTCTGTTTTTTTCCTTGTTTTGAGTATCGCAGAAAACGAAAACCAAACGGAGTCCAATTGACCTGAAACTTCATGGAACTTATTTTTGGACCAGAAGAAGGCCATGGAGTAAATGAGTTGGGCCAGAAGAGTCCCGGGCTGCCCACAAGGGTGGGGGGCGTGCCCACCCCCTTGGGCGCGCCCCCCTACCTCGTGGACAGCCCGGAGACCCCCCTAACTTGTTCTCGATGACAACATCTCTTATATATATATACCCAAACTTCCAGAATGAAACCTAGACCAGGAGTTCCATCGCCCCAAGCCTCTGTAGCCACCAAAAACGAATCTAGACCTGTTCCGGCACCTTGGCGGAGGGGGGAACCCTCACCGGTGGCCATCTTCATCATCCTGACACTTTCCATTACGAGGAGGGAGTAGTTCACCCTCGGGGCTGAGGGTATGTACCAGTAGCTATGTGTTTGATCTCTCTCTCCCTCGTGTTCTTGAGGTGGTACGATCTTGATGTATCACGAGCTTTGCTATTATAGTTGGATCTTATGATGTTTCTCCCCCTCTACTCTCTTGTAATGGATTGAGTTTTCCCTTTGAAGTTATCTTATCCGATTGAGTCTTTAAAGATTTGAGAACACTTGATGTATGTCTTGCATGTGCTTATCTGTGGTAACAATGGGATATCACGTAATTCACTTGATGTATGTTTTTGTGATAAACTTGCGGGTTCCGTTGGACTTATGCATAGGGGTTGGCACACGTTTTCGTCTTGACTCTCCGGTAGAAACTTTGGGGCACTCTTTGAAGTTCTTTGTATTAGTTGAATAGATGCATCTGAGATTGTGTGATGCATATCGTATAATCATACCCACGGATACTTGAGGTGACATTGGAGTATCTAGGTGACATTAGGGTTTTGGTTGATTTGTGTCTTAAGGTGTTATTCTAGTACGAACTCCATGATAGATCGAACGGAAAGAATAGCTTCGTGTCATTTTACTTCGCACTCTTGAATAGTTCGATCGGAAAGGATAACTTTGAGGTTGTTTCATACCCTACCATAATCTCTTTGTTTGTTCTCCGCTATTAGTGACTTTGGAGTGACTCTTTGTTGCATGTTGAGGTATAGTTATCTGATCCAATTATGTTATTATTGTTTAGAGAACTTGCACTAGTGAAAGTATGAACACTAGGCCTTGCTTCAATGCATTGCAATACCGTTTACGCTCACTTTTATTACTTGTTACCTTGATGTTTTTATATTTTCATCTTACAAAAACCTATATCTACTATCCATATTGCACTTGTATCACCATCTCTTCGCCGAACTAGTGCACCTATACAATTTACCACTGTATTGGGTGTGTTGGGGACACAACCTACTCTTTGTTATTTGGTTGCAGGGTTGTTTGAGACAGACCATCTTCATTCTACGCCTCCCACGGATTGATAAACCTTAGTTCAGCCACTTGAGGGAAATTTATTACTGTCCTACAAACCTCTGCACTTGGATTCCCAACAATGTCTACAAGAAGAAGGTTGCGTAGTGGACATCAAGCAATTTCTGGCGCCGTTGCCTGGGAGGTTAGTGCTTGAAGATATATCTTAAATCTTGCAATCGAATATTTTAGTTTCTTGTTTTATCACTAGTTTAATCTATAAAACTACAAAAAAAATGGAATTGAGGGTACCTCATATGCTTCATCTTTTTAATGTCTTTCGTGAAAATGATGGGAAGGAAAATTGTGCTCAAGTACTAGAAGAAGAACTACATAGAATGCTTGGCATAAAATATGTGAATGATGAGCATGATTGCAATGTTGTTAGTATGAATTCCTTGAATATCCATGATGCTAATGATATGCAAAGCCACAAGATTGGGGAAGCTATGTTTGATGAAGATGATATTTTTTGTCCCCCAAATTTTGATGAGCAAATTTATTATGATGATAGCATGCCTCCTATTTACAATGATTATATTGATGAAAGCGGGTTTGGAGGAGTGTCAACTTTAGGAAGTAATGATCCCACTATTTTTGGAGGGTGTTAAATAATATTGTGATAATTATGAAAGTGGATTTGGAGAGGTCATGACTTTATTTAGTGATGAATCCACTATTTTGGAAGAGGTTCCAATTGATTATGAGAACAAAGTTGCTATCTATGATGATTATAGTGATGACTCGTATGCTATTCAGAATAATGATAACCATGAAACTTGTCATCATGATTTTAGTTTTCAATTGGATTATGCCTCACATGATAATTATTTTGTTGAGTTTGCTCCCACTATTATTCATGAGAAGAATTTTGCTTATGTGGAGAGTAGTAAATTTTATTGCTTGTAGATCATGAAAAGAATAATTTATGTGATGGTTATATTGTTGAATTCATTCATGATGCTACTGAAAATTATTATGAGGGAGGAACATATGCTTGTAGGAATTGCAATAATACCAAGTTTCCTCTCTATGTGTTGAAAATCTTGAAGCTATGCTTGTTTTGCCTTCCTATGCTAGTTGATTATTGTTCCCATAAGTTGTTTGCTCACAAGATCCCTATGCATAGGAAGTGGGTTAGACTTAAATGTTCTAGTCATATTCTTCATGATGCTCTATGTTTCAATTCTTATCTTTTATGTGAGCATCATTGAAATCATCATGCCTAGCTAGGGGCGTTAAACGATTTTGCTTGTTGGGAGGCAACCCAATTTTATTTTGTTCTTTGCTTTTGTTACTGTTTAGTAATAAATAATTCATCTAGCCTCTGTTTAGATGTGGTTTTATGTTTTAGTTAGTGTTTGTGCCAAGTAGAACCTTTGGGAAGACTTGGGTGAAGTCTTTGTGATCTTGCTGTAAAAAACAGAAACTTTAGCGCTCACGAGGTTAGCTACAACTTTTTACTGAAGAGTGTTATTAGGTTGATTATTTTTGCAGAATATTTATAGACAAATTCCTCAGGTCCACCAATTTATTTCAGAATTTTTGGAGTTACAGAAGTGTACGTTTGATACAAATTACTACAGACTGTTCAATTTTTGACAGATTCGGTTTTCATTGTGTTGTTTGCTTATTTTGATGAATCTATGAGTAGTATCGGAAGGTATGAACCATAGAGAAGTTGGAATACAGTAGATATTACACCAATATGAATTTAGAATGAGTTCACAACAGTACCAAAAGTGGTGATTTATTTTCTTATACTAACGGAGCTTACGAGTTTTCTGTTGAGTTTTGTGTTGTGAAGTTTTCAAGTTTTTGGTAAAGATTCGATGGACTATGGAATAAGGAGTGGAAAGAGCCTAAGCTTGGGGATGCCCAAGGCACCCCAAGGTAATATTCAAGGACAACCAATAGCCTAAGCTTGGGGATGCCCCGGATGGCATCCCCTCTTCTGTCTTCGTTCTTCGGTAACTTTACTTGGAGCTATATTTTTATGCACCATATGATATGTGTTTTGCTTGGAGCGTCATTTTATTTTATTTTGTTTTTCTTGTTGTTTGAATAATATACCAAGATCTGAAATTCTTAAATGTTAGAGAGTCTTCACATAGTTGCATAATTATTCAACTACTCATTGATCTTCACTTATATCTTTCGGAGTAGTTTGTCATTTGCTCTGTGCTTCACTTATATATTTTTAGATCACAGCGGTGGTTTTTTTAGATGAACTCTCATGCTTCAATTATATTATTTTTAGAGCCTTTATAAAAGCATGGTAATTTGCTTTGGTTATGAATTTAGTCCTAATATGATGGGCATCCAAGATGGGTATAATAAAAACTTTCATATAGAGTGCATTGAATACTATGAGAAGTTTGATACTTGATGATTGTTTTGTGATATGAAGATGGTGATATTAGAGTCATGCTAGTTGAGTAGTTGTGAATTTGAGAAATACTTGTGTTGAAGTTTGCAAGTCCCATAGCATGCAAGTATGGTAAACGTTGTGTGACAAATTTTAAACATGAGGTGTTCTTTGATTGTCATCCTTATGAGTGGCGGTCGGGGACGAGAGATGGTCTTTTCCTACCAATCTATACCCCTAGGAGCATGCAAGTAGTGCTTGGTTTTTGATGACTTGTAGATTTTTGCAATAAGTATGTGAGTTCTTTATGACTAATGTTGAGTCCATGGATTATACACACTCTCACCTTTCCATCATTGCTAGCCTCTTCGGTACCGTGCATTGCCCATTCTCACCTTGAGAGTTGGTGCAAACTTTGCCGGTGCATCCAAACCCCGTGATACGATACGTTCTATCAGACATAAGCCTCCTTATATCTTCCTCAAAACAGCCACTATACCTACCTATTATGGCATTTCCATAGCCATTCCGAGATATATTGCCATGCAACTTTCCACCATTCCGTTTACTATGACATGCTTTATCATTCTCATATTGCCTTGCATGATCATATAGTTGACATCATATTTGTGGCAAAGCCACCATGCATATTATTTCATACATGTCACTCTTGATTCATTGCTCATCCCGGTACACCGCCGGAGGCATTCATACAGAGTCATACTTTGTTCTAGTATCGATTTGTAATCTTTGAGTTGTAAATAAATAGAAGTGTGATGATCATCATTAATAGAGCATTGTCCCGAAAAAAAGAAAAAAAAGAAAGGCCAAAAAAGGGAAAAAAAAGAAAGGCCAAATAAAATAAAATAAAAAAGAGAAATAAAAGGGACAATGCTACTATCCTTTTTCCAGAATTGTGCTTCAAAGTAGCACCATGATCTTCATGACAGAGAGTCTCTTATATTGTCACTTTCATTTACTAGTGGGAATTTTTCATTATAGAACTTGGCTTGTATATTCCAATGATGGGCTTCCTCAAATGCCCTAGGTCTTTGTGGTCAAGCAAGTTGGATGCACACCCACTTAGTTTCTTTTGTTGAGCTTTCATACATTTATAGCTCTAGTGCATCCGTTGCATGGCAATCCCTACTCCTTGCATTGACATCAATTGATGGGCATCTCCATAGCCCGTTGATGAGCCGCGTCAATATGAGACTTTCCCCTTTTTTTATTCTCCACACAACCTCCATCATCATATTCTATTCCACCCATAGTGCTATGTCCATGGCTCACGCTCATGTATTGCGTGAAAGTTGAAAAAGTTTGAGAATATGAAGTATGAAGCAATTGCTTGGCTTGTCATCGGGGTTGTGCATGATGAGAGCATTTTTGTGTGACGAAAATGAAGCATGGCCAAACTATATGATTTTGTAGGGATGAGCTTTCTTTGGCTATGTTATTTTGAGAAGACATAATTTCTTGGTTACTATGCTTGAAGTATTATTATTTTTATGTCAATATTAAACTTTTGTCTTGAATCTTATGGATCTGAATATTCTTGCCACAATAAATAAGATTACATTGATAAATATGTTAGGTAGAATTCCACATCAAAAATTCGGTTTTTATCATTTACCTATGTCGGGGAAGCTGATCTGACCCACGAACACCTATGGGGGCCGGCGGGCCGGTCCCCTTTCGGTTCGGCGGGGGACGGAGATCGCACGAAGAGCAGATCGAGGCGAAGCACACGAGCAGTTTACCCAGCTTCGGAGCTCTCTGGAGAGATAATACTCCTACTGCTGCTTGTCTGATTGTATTGTGTTCTCTGGTTTCGAATGAACCGAACCCCCTCTACGTTGCGCATGGGCCTCCTTTTATATGCTCAAGGGGTCTCCGACAGGTGGCAACGTAGACAAGGGTAAAAACGTAAAAGGAGTCGTGGTTGGTACAGCTACTTGTATAGTGTCCCATACCTAACCCTGACGGCAGGGGACAAAGGCATTAAATGCCCGTCTAAGTCGACTAAACAGTGCAGAAAGGGACCGTCAGGGACGCCACCACTTGCCACGATGGCAATCTTGTCAGCACCGCTTGCCACTGCGCTCTACTGGCAGCACAGCCTCTTGCCACGCGCGCCTGGAAAGGTCCCATGGCGACACGTTGGTGGATGTCTTTGGAGCGCAGGAACAGAGTGGTAGTCTGCATGGCAAGCGCCTTGCCATGTTGTTGCCTTGTCGCGTCCGGAAGCTTATCGCTCACCAGGCCTTCCCGGCAAGCTCCTCTTGCCGGGGCCTTGTCTTCTAGGTGCCTTGAGTGGCCTTCCCGGCAAGCTCCTCTTGCCGGGGCCTTGTCTCTTTGACTTAAATACTTTGCTCTTGAATGGCTCCAAAGGAACCACGGAGGAGCTAAGCGGTCCTGTGCAAGCCTCGCCAGCTGGTGCTGCAACTGCCCGTGCACAAGTTCGGGATACTAGGGTACCCTACTCTAGTACACCGACAGAGCCCAGGCCTGGGCCATACACGGTGCCGAGCGCTGTTGGGCCAGGCCCAAAACAGGGCACGGGCACACGCGGCCTTGGTTACGCCATAACTCGCTACGGACCCACCACGTCTCCCACGAGCGGCACGCATCGACTACGGCGTCGTGGGAGAGATCGTGGGGGGTTTCTTTATTAGGAAAAGCGGAACGTCCGACCCCTCCCTCTTTATAAGCAGAGGAAGCAGGGGCAGTTGCTGTCCAATCTCGAAAACCACCGCTGGTCCCACCTTCTTCCCAAGTCTGAAGAGAGCAGCGCTCCGCCCCCCATCGCCACCAGCACCACCAACGCCGTCGACCTCCCCCACCACCTCCGCCATGGCTCCAAAAGCCGACAAGGGGAAGGGCGTGAAGTCAGCCGAGGCGCAGCGGCTCGCGGCGCTGCGAAAGGAGGGGGCCATCTCCCCCCCCCCCCAGCTCGCCGCAAGGGAGCTGAGGGAGACCTACTACCTCTTCTGGTCGACGGAGACGCGAGCGCATCCGCGCACGAAGGTACTCCCAGCCGCTGCTTCGGAACTAGCCCAAACTGGGTACCCTTTCTTCGCACTTTTCTTCTATTGTGGGCTCTGCCCGCCCTTTTCTGAATTCTTCTGCGATATCATGAACACCTACGGGTTCCGCCTCCTTGACTTCACCCCCAATGCCGTCCTGACCATGGCAGTTTTCGCACATCTTTGCGAAAACTTTGTCGGAGTCCACCCAAACGTAGCCCTCTTCCGCCACTTCTTCATGCCCCGAGTCGAGAGAGGAGAGCCACTTGCCGGAGGAATCGCTTGGATCTCAAGGATCGGCAAGAAGGAAGCCTATCTGGAAGGAGAGCTCCGCAGCAAGTGGGAAGAGTGGAGGGCAGATTGGTGCTGGATCGTAGAGGAGAACCCGCAGCCATTTACCGCCCAGCGCCAAACCCCAATGGTGCGCGGCAACGATTGGAGCAACTTGGCGCCGGAAGATGCTAGATTGAAGATTGCCGTCACCCGGATCCTGCGCCTCAGGCTTGCCGGACTTACTATAGGCGCCGTTGGCGCAGAGTTCCTTCGCCGCCGCATCGCCACCTTGCAGGAGAGGGGGAGACCTGCTTGGGAGTTCCAGAACGCGGCGGATATCATGAGGCTGCGCCCGGGCCTCAACTTCAATTTCACCGTCTTGGAGTTGGATGCGATGCTGCTGGAGCTATTCAAGCACGACCCTGATCATCCTGAATGGTTCAGGTTGCCGAGGGGAGTCGTTCCATTATGCAATAATTCCTCGCTCGACCGCATCCGTGCAATGATGCCGTCGTGCACTCGCATGGAATTGTCCCAACTTGGCAAGAGCCTGCCGATGACGTCGTGCGGGTGTTCTTCGATAGCTTGGAAGAAGTGCCGATCCGCCCCGATGAGCAGAAGGGCCTCACCCGTGACACTACTGACGACGAGATGCAGCGCATCGACACCAGGCTGGAAGAGGCGACAAAGCTGCTGCACCGGGCGGTCGGGTTCACCGTGGAGGAGGCAGAGGCAGCAGAGGCGGCAAGCCTTGTCGAGCGAAGGGAGTTTGCCCGCGAGGAGGAGCTTGCCGAACCTGAAGCCGAGTCGAGTGATCCCGCCGAGGGCGCCTCCTCCCCACCGTCTAGCAGCTTGCCGCGAGCGGAGCCCCCTGCTCCACCAAGAAGGCGTATCCGCAAGGATGGAGACGAAACGGGGCGGTAGACGGGCCAACAGCCGTCGCGCCGCGCGACGCGCTCCACCGCAGCAAGCACTGTCGCCGCGGGAGCACCTCACGCTGCTGCAGCAACTGGAGCGGGGCCCTCCCAGGACACCGCTGCTACTCCTGCCAAGCGGCCAAGGGAACCCACTCCTCCGCCTCGTCGCACCGGAGGCGAGCGAGAATTTGATCTCTCCGTGCTCAGCTCCGACGAGGAAGAAGAAGAGTAAGCTTCAGTGTTGTGCTTGTATTTCTTCAATTTTGTTGCTTTGTCTTGTATCTGATTTGCTTCACTCTGAACCTATTCCTTTTCAGGACGCTGGCCCAGAGAGCGTCGAAGAGGGCCAAGGTCCCGGTGGTTGTCATCGAGGACGAACCCACCGCGGCGGCAAGAGGCGTGTCCGAGACCACCTTGCCGGACCCGGCAACCCTTCCTCAGAGCAGCCCCAGCGCAGCCCCCAGCGTAAGTGCATGGTTTTCTTCCTGCTGTTAGGCGTGCATGGGTGCTCTTTATTTGCTGATATCTGATTGTTGATTTGTGTAGGAGCAGAGCAGCCCCACCAGGAGTGCCCTGAAGCCGCTCCTGACATGCCATCTGCTTCGACTACACCGCCAAGGGAGGATACCTCGGCAAGGGAACGCTCCCCGGCAAGGGAGGCTTCTCCGACAAGGGACGGCTCTCCGGCAAGAGATGGCACCAGCGACCCTCCGGCAGCTGAGACCGCGGCTGCAGATCCCATCGCAGGTAATCCTCTTGCTTGTAAGTTGCCCTTGTGTTCTTCTTTTGATCTACTTTTTGGATATTTGCTTGACTTTTCTTCATTTTATGGTCGTCAGATCCATCTGCCACGGAGGCGATGGACACCGAGGTCGCCGGCGAGGAAGACGTGCGCGGCAACACTGATGACGCCGCCGTCGCCGAGGAGGAAGTCGGCGCTGACGAGCCCGCCGGCGAAGAGGCTGCCAAGGCTGCCGCCGCAGGCGGGCGAGGTCCGCGATCGTGAGCGACCACGAGGCCGCAGGAGCGCCAGGCGCTAATCCGACCGCCGATCCCTCCGCTGCTGCTTGGCGCCAGCTTCAAGAGCCCCAGCCCGGCGCCTATCTGAAGGCCGGCGATGGCATCTTCATCAAGCTCCCCTGGGCGTCCAGCTCCAGGGCGCCGGTCGAAGGGGAGACCTTTGACGAAGAGCTGCTCGCCTCCGCTGGGTTGAAGCTGGTTGACGTGCCAAGCAGCAGCAGCGGCGAGTCTGAGGAGGAGCAGCTGTTGCAGAAGCTGCTGTCGCTCTACCGCACCCGACAAGCCAAGCTGGAATCCCGGGAAGCGCTTGTCGCGAAGGCGGGAGCAGACATAGAGAAACGCGCGGAGGAGCTCCGGGGCATCAACCAAGAAACTCTCCGGAGCGTGGCAGAAGAGCGGAAGTGACTCGCCGAGGAGCGCACAACCTTCATCCTCGAGAAGGCTGAGGTTGAGGAGCAGTAGCGGCTTGCTGCCGAGAAGCTGTCTGCGCAAGAAGGCGAGCTGGCGCAGCGGAAGATCAATCTTGACAGCCATGAGGAAGAGCTTGCCGCGCGCGATCAAAAATTTGGCGGAGCTCTCAAGGAAGCGAGCGATGCTGCCGCAGCTGCCGAGGCCACCAAGAAGGAGTTGGAGACGAAGGTGACGCAGCTGGAGGCCAACCTCCAGAAGAGCGGCGAGGAGCTTGCTGCACTCAAGCACGAGCGCGAGAAGGACGCCTACACTCTTGGCGAGCTGCAGGGCCGTCTCGCCGAGAGGAGCAAGGAGCTCGGCAACGCCAAGGACTCCAAGGCAGATCCGGAGCTGAAGCTGATTACTTTGATGCAGACGCTGGACGGCGCCAAGGAGCGGGAGGTGGCCTTGTTGGAGAAGATCAAGGCCGACGAGGCGCTGCTGACGAGTGCCACGACCGCCCAGAACACCTTCAGAGAGAACATGGAGCACTGTACCGAGGGTCTTGTGAATATTGCCGCCGCCATCGACAGGGAGCTGGCGGAGCTGGGGATGGTGGATCTCGGGTACTCCTCCGATGAGCACCTCCAACCCAGCGCCAAGCTCAGCTTGTTCCTCAAGGGCGTGGTGACGGCTCTCCAGCGACTCCGGGAAGAGATCCCAAAGCAGCTGGCCGACGAATCGCGCCAAATCTGTGCGGGAGCTCTCTAGAAGGTGCTGATGAAGGTGGCCTTCCGCAATCCAGGCCTCAACCTCACCGGTGTCCTCAAGTCCTTGCCACCGGATGCTGATGTGGAAGCGCTCAAGGCCCTTGTCGCACCCATTGTGGACAAGGTGGGCAAGATCAAGAGGGTCGATGGCGACCGTGTAGATTAGGCTGCCAATTTTATCTTTTCCTTGTCGCTGCTAGTCATGTTAGGAGAACAATCTATTAGAGCTGCGACAAGCTATTTTGTAATATAACTCTATCTCGGGCAATGATTGCAACGTTATTTCCTTTACTTGATTCCTTCCTTTGTATGTTTTTGCCCTATGCTTTTAGGGAACTTGTCGGTATGAGCACCTTTGCATGAGCGCTGAGTCTTGAACGTCGATAGCCTGCTAGCGGTGCCGCTTCCGACAAGCAACCTTGTCGCAACTAGTTGCAGCTCACTTAAGTTGTTGAGCGAACTCGAAACAAAGTAAGGGCGCAACTAGCTACGAGTTGGTTCCTCCGCGCACAGGTTTTCCATACAAAGTACGGTCGTTCGAGGAAGATAACTTAAAAATTTAAAAGCTGGTTGCTCAAATTTTGACAACTTAGCTTTTCTGTCGTTTGCTTCCCGGTAAAGCGAAACTCCCTCGAGCGACGCTTGGTGGCCCACACCATTATCTTGTCCTTCTCCCCCGGTTAACTTGTGGGCGAGGGAACCTTCCTTTCTTTGAGAAAGAGAAAGAAGAGAAAATAAAGTTATGGAGCCTCGCGACTCGTTATTGCTTACCGGGTGGAGGTGCTGCACAAAGTGTCAGATAACATATGCAATAAAATGATGAAAGCATGAAATTGACAAGATGCGCTTGGCACATGAGCTTCTTGATGCACGGGTCTGCGCCGGCTTTGTACAAAGGATTACATGCAACATCGGCAAGACTTGTACAAAAGGTGGTTGCTGGAACAGGTTCGCAACGCGCCTCTGAGTAAAACTTACGAAGATGCTCAATATTCCAGGATTTGCTCACCGGAATGCCATCTTCGGTCTCAAGGCGGACCGCGGCAGGCCTAGTGACTCGTTTCACCCAGTAAGGGCCTTCCCACTTCAAGGCGTCAACTTGTTGGAATTCTTGGCGGACTGAGCGGCGAAGAACAAGGTCGCCTTCCTCGAAACTTCGGCACTAACTGCGGCTATGGTAGCGGCGCAAAGCTTGCTGATAACGAGCAGCTCGTCGGCGGCTGAAGGCGGTCCTCCTCAAGGAGCGGTCGTCATCTTGTCGCAGCTGCTCTTGCTCAAACTCATCATAGCGAGCACTCGAGGTGACCCGTATACGAGTTCCGTGGGGAGAACTGCCGCTGCTCCATAGACTAGGCGAAAGGTGTGCGGCGAGTGGCTCGATTTGGCGTCGTCCTGATCGACCAAAGAACCACCGGCAGCTCCTCAATCCAGTTTCTTCCGCACTTGTGCAGCCCTGTCGAAAGGTCTGGTCTTGAGCCCTCGCAGCACTTCAGCATTTGCCATCTCCGCTTGACCATTGCTTCTCGGATGAGCAACAGAAGCGAAGCAGACCTTGGCGCCAAGATCTTGGACGTACTGCATGAAGGTGCGGCTCGTGAATTGCGTGCCGTTGTCGGTGATGATCTGTTAGGAATCCCAAAGCGGCAAACAATCGACTGAAGAACTTATTGCTTGTTGTTGTTGTCACCTTCCTCCTTGCTTCCACTTCGGCCACTTTGTGAACTTGCCGATTACAGCGTACAAGTACTCAAAGCCCCGACAGCTCGGGAATGGGGCCGAGATGTCGAGCCCCGGACCGAAAATGGCCAGGATAAAGCGATCGTCTGGAGAGCTTGAGCTGGCTGGTGTATCTGCTTGGAATGGGCCGCAAGCTTCACACTTGGTTACTTGTGTAGTTGCATCTGGAGGGCTGTTGGCCAAAAGAAACCTTGCGGAATGCTTTGCGGCAAGTGCTCTTCTTGCCAATGTGGTGACCACATATGCCTCCGTGTATCTCTGCCAACAGCTTCATCCATCTTCCGGTGAATACACTTCAATTTCACACCGTTGAGTCTTCTTACATGCAGTGTTGTCGACAAACTGGTACATACTTGACTGCCGGGCTACTCTTTCCGCTTCTTCTTGCTCTTCGGGAAATTCTCCTGTCTGAAGGAAATGGACAATCTGCTGTGCCCATGCTGGAGCTTGTGGCTCTACAATAAGGACTAAATGCACATCTGCTGCTGCGGGAACATCCACTTCCATGGCGAGAATCTGCGGCTCAGCCGGAGCTTGACGTTCCCCGGCAAGCTTGCCGGAGCAAAACTTGTCGGGAGCGTCTGCTTCAATGGAACAAACCATAGGGTCTGCCGGAGCAGACTGCTCCTCAGCACTCTTGGCGTTGATCTTGGGGACCTTCTTGGCGGCGGCTTCAGGGAGCTCTGCCGGAAAGTAGTCACCAGAAACCAACTTCCTCTTCTTGCTCTGTCCAGTTGATGGCGCTACAGTTGGTTGAGTCAGCTTGAGCACGAAGATCCCTAGTTCCACAGTTAACTTGAGTGCAGCGCACTTTGACAAGCCATCAGCAATGTCGTTCTGAGCTCTTGGAACATGTTCCATCTGTAGGCCGTCAAAGTACTCTTCTAGCTTTCTCACTTCATCAACATAGGCTTCCATCAATGGACTCTGATAATCCTTGTTCACTTGGCGGACGACAAGCTGTGAGTCACCCCTGACAATGAGCTTCTTAATCCCAAGGTCCACTGCGACCCTGAGGCCGGCAAGCAAACCTTCATACTCTGCAGTATTGTTTGTTGCTTGCTCCTCGGGAAAGTGCATCTGGACTATGTACTTGAGGTGCTCTCCGGTGGGTGCGATAAGCACGCCTTGCCTTGGCGCCTTGCAGCGAGAAGGCACCATCAAAGTACATTAGCCACTCTTTGCTTGCTTCCTTGACGGTGATGCTCGTTTCTGGAATTTCTTCATCTTGTGTTGGTGTCCATTCTGCTATGAACTCCGCTAATGCCCTGCTTTGGATAGTTGAAGTGCTTTCAAACTTGAGGCCAAAGCTTGACAGTTCCAGTGCCCACTCGACAATCCTGCCTGTTGCTTCTGGATTTTGCAGTATCCTCTTCAGCGGAAAGCGAGTGACGACTGTGATCTCATGTGCTTGAAAGTAATGGCGCAGCTTTCTCGAGGCCATGAGAAGACCGAAAAGCAATTTCTGCACACCAGAGTACCTTGACCTAGCCCCCTGCAGAAGGGAACTGACAAAGTAAACTGGGCGCTGCACCATCCTTTTCTGCATCTTCTCACATGTCTGCGCAGATCCATCCTTGTCGGGACCAGAGCTTGCCGGTGAAGCCCCCTGCTTGTTGCTGGATGTCTCTGCCGTGGTTGCTATCTCATCATCCGCCTCTCTCTCCGCTACTAACACAGCACTAACCACTTGATTGGTTGCTGCTATGTATGGCAACAACTTCTCTTGTGGCTTAGGTGCGACAAGTATTGGAGTGGAGGACAGTTATCTCTTTAAGTCCTGCAGCGCAGCCTCCGCTTCCGGAGTCCAATTCATTGGACCTGCCTTTTTCAATATTTTGAAAAATGGCGAGGCGCTCGAAGACCTAGAAATAAACCTCTTTGAGAGCAGCTACATAACAGCGAGTCTTCGCACATCCTTGGCGCTTTGGTGCTTCAATCTGCTCAATGGCCTTGATCTTGTCGGGATTGGCTTCAATTCCCGCTGAGATCTGAAGAAACCGAGAAGCTTGCGGAGGGACTCCAAATCGCACTTCTCGGGGTTGAGCTTGAGGTTGATCTTGCGCAGATTTGCAAAGGTTTCATCTAAATCTTGAATCGAGTTGCCTGTCCTTGCTTTTGACCACTATGTCATCCATGTAGGCTTCCACATTTACGTGTATTTGCGGCTCAAAAGCGTGATGGACTACTCTTGCAAATGTTGAACCAGCATTCTTTAAACCGAAAGGCATCCGTACAAAACAATAGGTGCCACATGGGGTGATGAATGCGGTTTTCTCTTCATCCTCTTACGCCATGAAGATCGATGATATCCTGAGTATGCATCAAGAAATGAAAGCTAATCACATCCGGCCGTGGAGTCAACAATCTGGTCGATCTGGCGGCAAGGGAAATGGGTCTTTGGGACAAGCTTTATTAACATCGGTAAAGTCGATACAAAGCCTCCATTTCCCGTTTGCCTTCTGCGACTACAGATTGGCCAACCACGTAGGATGGAGCACTCCTCGACAAGGCCTGCTGCTTCCAATTTCTTGATCTCTTCTGCGATGAACTCTTGGCGCCCTTTGCTGTTTTCGACTTTACGCTTGGCGGGCGCGCATGAGGACAGACAGCGAGATGGTGCTCAATTACTTTCACAGGAACACGGGGATGTCGGACGGTTGCCATGCAAACACATCGGCGTTCGCCCGCAGGAAAGCAACGGCGCTTTCCTATTTAGGGTCAAGAGTGGCACCGATGGTGAAGGTACCACCAGTGCCGTCCTCATGGCGGACACCATCTTGGTCTCTGGAGCTGCCATCGTCTTCTTACACTTGCGGTGGAGCTCGATGGTGCGTCCTCGGCGGTAGCGCAGCACTCGAAGATGTGCGCTTGCGGAGTGGGCATCGAGCTCTTGCGGACTTGGTCTTCTTCTTCCCCGGGAGCTTCAGCGGCAAGTGACTTGTGATCTGCTGCGGCTGCTGCTTCCCAGTAGATCTTGTCGGCACAGATAAGAGCATCCTTCTTGTCGCCAGGGACAGAAATGACACTTATTGGGCCGAGCATCTTAAGCAAGTTGTATGCATAATGAGAGGCTGCCATGAACTTGGCGAGTGCTGGACGGCCAAGTATCCCATTGTAAGGCAATGGAAAATCAGCAACATCAAAAGTGACCCTCTCAGTCCTGAAGTTCAACTCGCTGCCAAATGTCATGGGCAACGTGATCATTCCCTTTGGCTTGCTCCTTCCCGGATTGATTCCTTGGAATGTGCCGGTCTCTTCGAGCTCGCTGTCAGGGATCTGAAGCTTTTGGAGCACCGCGGAGGAGATCAGATTCAAGCCGGCCCCGCCGTCAACTAGCATCTTAGTGACCTTGAGGTTGCGGATAGTTGGTGAAACCAACATCGCCCCGACCGCAGTTATGCGATCAGGGTGGTCCTCAATATCAAAGATGATAGGCGTGCTGGACCATTTCAAAGGCTTGCGTGACTCGACGGATGGTTCTGCCACATTGACTTCCCGCATCCACTGTTTGAGTTGGCGGTGCGAAGTATGCAGAGAAGCACCGCCGTCAACGCACAAGACCTCTGTGGCTTTCTGGAATTCCTGCTCATCGGTCTCATCATCATCCATGTCTTCGTCGTCGTCTTCATCTTCATCCTTGTCGCGGCCGCGGGGAGGTCTGTCTCCTTGCCGCTGCTTGGCTTTGCCGCGACGTCCTCCCCGGCTGGGGCATTTCTTGCTAGCTCCTCCAGCACCTTCTTGAGCCTTCTCCTTGTCGCGCCGCTCGTACTCAGCCCTTTGCTGTTCGACAAGCTGCTCGACCTTCTTGCAGCTCTGGAGGTCATGACCCTTGGTGCGGTGGATCTTGCAGTACTGTTTGTTGGAGCCGTCCTGCTTGTCGGCGACCGCCACAGCCTGGCAGTTGGTGCCCACGGCAACCTCCTTGCCGGAGCTACCAACCTTGGCTTTCTTGGCGCCACCCCCGTTGTCGGACTGCTGAACAACTAGCACATCTTTGCCTTTCTTCTTCCTGTTGCTCCGCCGCCGGCTTTTCTTTGCCGGGCTGCCTCTTCCTTCTCGAGATCCTGCTGTACGCATTCTCTCCGGGGAGTCTCCTCCCTTCCTCATCACGTGCACACTTGTCGGCCAGGGCATATAGCTCACTGACGTCTCTGATTTTGCACATCGCCATCTCCTTCCGCATCCTGCGGTTTCGCACGTTTTGATGGAACGCGCTGATCACCACGGCAGGGTGGACATCTGGGATGTTGTGCTGCACACGGCTGAATGTCTGAATGTACTTGCGCAGGGGTTCTCCTTCTTTCTGGGCCAGCAGATGAAGGTCGCTCTCTTGGCCATGGGGCTTGTGGCCGCCTGTGAAGGCGCTGACAAACTGATGGCACAGATCTACCCAAGAGGATATGGAGTTGTCTGGCAAGTGCATGAGCCAAGATCTGACATTGGGCTTGAGTACCAGCGGGAAGTAGTTGGCGAGAATCTTTTCGTCTCGCCCCGGCAGCTTGCACCGCAATGGTGTAGATCTTTGAGGAACTCCGGCGGTGCGTCTTGCCGTCGTACTTCTCGGTATGTCGCTTGAAATTCTTCTTGCTGGGCCCATGGACTTGCCGCAGCTCATGGGTGAGCAGGGCAACCTACAGCGTCGGCAAGTCGCTGGTTCCTGGCGCATGCATGTCGACGAGAGGGCCCAGCGCTGGTCGGATTGGCGCGCGCTTCTCTTGGCTTCGATCACGAGTTCGGCGTCTTCTTCTGTCGTTCGTGAAGAACTTGGCGCTGATCGCGACGAGCTCGTGGATCCGATGATGCGGTGGTGTCGCTGTCGAGGTGGATCCGGCGAGTCGGCGATCTTGGCCTTCGGGGTGGAGAGTACATGGTGGTTGCACCCCCACAGGTTTCGTCGCCACCGGCTCATGCCTTGTCGTCTTGCCGCGGCAGCGATGTAGTCGGTTGCCGCGGAGTGTCGCCATTGGCAAAGCCGATGAGACTCTGGATGGTGGCCCTCCATTCGCCGACCTTGTCGGCTGTTGAAGGGTAATCCAGAGCGGTTGAGCTCTCACCAAAGCCTGCTGGAGTGGTGGGCGGCGATGGCGAGCGGTGCGAGGCGGGATATGCTCGGACTTCTAACTATGTTAGAAGGAGCGATATCCGTCGAGCGACCGATGCTGCGCTTCGTGCCAGCGTGTTGGCATCGCGCTGGTCTTGAGGGCCCGGGATCCACCAGCTCGATCTTGATCTAACGGCGTATGGTATTGTGAATACCATGGCGCTGTTGGTCCCAGCGCCTCTTGAGATGGGCGCGGTGCATGTCTGGACGCCGAGGTCTGCGCAGCCTTGTCCTTGGACTTGGCAGCGTCGTGGGCTCCCTCGTCGGCGCCCGTTCTTCGCCGGCGTCTACCCCACCACCCATTTGCTCGGTGGTGGTGGCATCGGCGTGGGCGGCTCCGCTGCCGCGAAGCCTTCTTCTTCGGTGGCATGTCGATGAAGGTGATGAAGATGTAGCTCGTGTGAGCGCCGGATCAGGTTCACACAGCCTCGGCGCCCTACGGGCGCGCCAAAGATGTCGGGAAGCTGATCGACCCACGAACACCTATGGGGCGGCGGGCCGTCCCCTTCGGTTCGGCGGGGGCAGAGATCGCCGAAGAGCAGATCGGCTAAGCACGAGCAGTTTACCCAACCGGAGCTCTCCGGAGATAATACTCCTCTGCTGCTTGTCCGATTGTATTGTGTTCTCTGGTTTGAATGAACGAACCCCTCTCGTTGCGCATGGGCCTCCTTTTATATGCTCAAGGGGTCTCCGACAGGTGGCAACGTAGACAAGGGTAAAAACATAAAAGGAGTCGTGGTTGGTACAGCTACTTGTACAGTGTCCCATACCTAACCCTGACGGCAGGGGACAAAGGCATTAAATACCCGTCTAAGTCGACTAAACAGTGCAGAAAGGGACCGTCAGGGACGCCACCGCTTGCCACGATGGCAATCTTGTCAGCACCGCTTGCCACTGCGCTCTGCTGGCCGCAAGACCTCTTGCCACCTTGGCGCTGGAAAGGTCCCATGGCGACACGTTGGTGGATGTCTTTGGAGCGCTTGAGAGGAGTGGTAGTCTGCCGTGGCAAGCGCCTTGCCGCGGTTGTTGCCTTGTCGCGTCCGGAAGCTTATCGCTCACCGGGCCTTCCCGGCAAGCTCCTCTTGCCGGGGCCTTGTCTTCTAGGTGCCTTGAGTGGCCTTCCCGGCAAGCTCCTCTTGTCGGGGCCTTGTCTCTTTGACTTAAATACTTTGCTCTTGAATGGCTCCAAAGGAACCACGGAGGAGCTTGGCGGTCCTGTGCAAGCCTCGCCGCTGGTGTCTGAATCTGCCCGTGCACAAGTTCGGGATACTAGGGTACCCCTACTCTAGTACACCGACAATCTACTTGAGGACGAGCAGGAATTAAGCTTGGGGATGCTTGATATGTCTCCAACGTATCTATAACTTTTGATTGTTCCATGCTATTATATTATCCATCTAGATTGTTTTATATGCATTTATATGCTATTTGATATGATTTTTGGGACTAACCTATTAACCTAGAGCCCAGTGCTAGTTTCTGCCTTTTCCTTGTTTTTGAGTATCGCAGAAAAGGAAAACCAAACGGAGTCCAATTGACCTAATACTTCACGGAACTTATTTTTGGACCAGAAGAAGGCCATGGAGTAAAAGAGTTGGGCCAGAAGAGTCCCGGGATGCCCACGAGGGTGGGGGCGCGCCCACCCCCTTGGGCGCGTCTCCCTACCTCGTGGATAGCCCGGAGACTCCCCCTAACTTGTTCTCGATACCAACATCTCTTATATATACCCAAACTCCCAGAAAGAAACCTAGATCAGGAGTTCCGCCGCCGCAAGCCTGTGTAGCCACCAAAAACCAATCTAAACCCGTTCCGGCACCCTGGCGGAGGGGGGAACCCTCACCGGTGGCCATCTTCATCATCCCGGCACTTTTCAAGACGAGGAGGGAGTAGTTCACCCTCGGGGCTGAGGGTATGTACCAGTAGCTATGTGTTTGATCTCTCTCTCCCTCATGTTCTTGAGGTGGTACGATCTTGATGTATCGCGAGCTTTGCTATTATAGTTGGATCTTATGATGTTTCTCCCCCTCTACTCTCTTGTAATGGATTGAGTTTTCCCTTTGAAGTTATCTTATCGGATTGAGTGTTTAAAGATTTGAGAACACTTGATGTATATCTTGCATGTGCTTATCTGTGGTTACCATTGGATATCACGTGATTCACTTGATGTAAGTTTTGGTGATCAACTTGCGGGTTCAGTTGAACTTATGCATAGGGGTTGGCACATGTTTTCGTCTTGACTCTCAGGTAGAAACTTTGGGGCACTCTTTGAAGTTCTTTGTGTTGGTTGGATAGATGAATCTGAGATTGTGTGATGCATATCATATAATCATACCCACGGATACTTGAGGTGACATTGGAGTATCTAGGTGACATTAGGGTTTTGGTTGATTTGTGTCTTAAGGTGTTATTCTGGTACGAACTCTATGATAGATCGAACGGAAAGAATAGCTTCGTGTTATTTTACTACAGACTCTTGAATAGATCGATCAGAAAGGATAACTTTGAGGTGGTTTCGTACCCTACCATAATCTCTTCGTTTGTTCTCCGCTATTTGTGACTTTGGAGTGACTCTTTGTTGCATGTTGTGGGATAGTTATATGATCCAATTATGTTATTATTGTTGAGAGAACTTGCACTAGTCTAAGTATGAACCCTAGGCCTTGTTTCAACGCATTGTAATACTGTTTACGCTCACTTTATTACTTGTTACCTTGCTGTTTTTATATTTTCATATTACAAAAACCTATATCTACTATCCATATTGCACTTGTGTCACCATCTCTTCGCCGAACTAGTGCACCTATACAATTTACCATTGTATTGGGTGTGTTGGGGACACAAGCACTACAAAAAAATACACTTCCGTGATGATACGTGTTTGTCACAGTAGGTCACGTTTTCTGTCATGCATGTACATCCATGACAAATTTATGACATAATCAAGATAGTCATATCTGTGCTGTCGTAGAAGTGTTCCATGACATTGCCAAAATTATCATCGCAGGCGTCCACTTCCATGACGATAAATCGTGGCGTCCGAAGTGCTTTCGTCAAGGGTGACCGACACGTGGCACCCGCCGTAACGGAACGCCGTTAAGCTATCGGGTCCGGTTTTGGATCCGATAACCCATTAACAGCCCCGACCAATCGGGATTTTCCACGTGTAAAATCATCATTGGCTGGAGGAAACACGTGTCGGCTCACCATTGGGACAGATGTCATCCACTCATTAGACCCTGAAAGTGCTAGTTATCGACTAGTGGGGGGGGGGGGGGGTGAATAGGCGATTTTTATGGAAGTCTTCAAAACATGAGAGTTTCAAAGACAAACAATAGAAATGAACCTATTGATATGCAGCGGAAGGTAGACTACACTACACAAGCCATAGTCAAGTATGCAATGAAGAGAAAGCACGAAGACTAATAGTAGCTAGGTAGTAAAGATCAGGATGGAAGATATTATGAAGCCAAACAATGAAAGTATTCACACAGTGAAGTCAAACAGGTAGTGCAAGCAAGCAATGACTTCATGAAGACTAACTGTAAATAAACAGAGGGAGAGGATAGAACCAGTCACTTGGTGAGGACACAGGATTTGTTGGACCAGTTCCAGTTGCTGTGAGAACTGTATGTCTTGTTAGGGAGGCTGAGATTCAACTCAGAAGACCACGTCTTCACCTTATGCCCCTTGAGCTAAGGACACCCAGTCCTCGCCCAATCACTCTGGTAAGTCTTCAAGGTAGACTTCCAAACCTTCACAGACTTCGTTCACCTGCGATCGACAATGACTCTTGGATGCTCGAGCGCGATGCCTAACTCTTGGAGGATTCACGGTCCTCAAGTGTAACAAGTCTTGAGTCACGCAGACGAGAAAGACTTGATGATGCCTAACACTCTTTGGCTCTGGGTGTTTCGGCTTTGTCCTCACAAGGATTTCTCTCTCTCAAAAGCTTCGGAGGTGGGTTGCTCTGAAATGACAAAAGCCGTGCACTAACTCTAAGTAGCCACTAGGCAACCCGACCTGATTTGTCCGAAATGAACTTGGGTCACTAAGGAACTGACTTGTGTTCCAACTGTCAGATTTCAAACACACGCGGCAGCTTGACTTGGGCTACAAGTAAAGCTGACTCATCCAACTCTGGATAAGATTTGCTCTCATTGTCTTTGCTCGAAGACATAGGATTTGGTTGAGCATCACTTGATCACTCGACTTTGTTCTTTGGGACCCCCTTAGCAAAGACGGTGCTTCCTATGACTCAACAAAGAAGAAAAGGAAACAACGAAACAACTAAGTCTTCGCGCTCCATAGTCTTCACGCAATGTCTTCTCTTGTCATAGTCTTCAATGTGAATATCTTCACATACCACCATTGCCTTCAATGTCTTCATACATTTTTAGGGGTCATCTCCGGTAGGTAAACCGAATCAATGAGGAACTACTACCTGTGTTATCCTGCAATTCTCACAAACACATTAGTCCCTCAACCAGGTTTCTCGTCAATACTCCAAAACCAACTAGGGGTGGCACTAGATGCACTTACAATCTCCCCCTTTTTGGTGATTGATGACAAACTGGTTGAAGTTTTCAACGGGGATAAAAGTTTGTGAAATTGTAGAGGATTTAGGTATTGTTTTCATAAGTAGCAAAAGGCTCCCCCTGAAGATGTGCATATAAGTAATTTGCTTTTGGAATGCAAATGCACATGGCAGGTTGTACTTGTGGAGATCATCTTCAACTTATGAAGACAATTCATCATGCATGATTTGATATAACGAAGATAATGATATGCATAATGAAAAATGGACGTATGCAATATGACTTCGTGCGGGATTTATCATCGCACATGCGGAATTTATCATCGCATCACAAAATAGCAAACAAGTAGCAGACGACCATCAAGTTTAAGTGTTACAACTCAAAGAACCAAATGTATCAAAAGCGAGAGTTGTAAACACTAGGCAAAATATAAAGCAACCGCCCATATGGACCCGCTTGAAGACTATCAACTCATATGCTTCTCCCCCTTTTGTCAGTAAGGACGAAAAAGGTTTGAAGACATAGAGCCTCTACTCGTTCCCAGAAGGAGTAGGAGAAGACGCAGGGTTGGCGTCGGGGTTTGGCGGTGCAGAAGAACTTGGAGCAATGTCGATACGCGCTGAAGTTGGAGGTGGTGAAGAAGCATCATCTTGATCATCTATCACTCTGGCATTCACCATTGCAGCGGAGGAGGAATAATTAGAGTCTTCAAGAGATGGAGTTCGATGCAAGACATCATTCCTTGGAGGAGTGGAGTCAAACTTGAATCTTTATTGAAGCCATCGTATTGAAGATCCGCTTCAGCACTCAGCAATGTCAAACTCTTCCATGACCTCCGACAGGTTTCATGTGTAACAAAGGCATTCTTGGTGGCAAGATTGAGAATGTGATTGACGTCCACCAAGAGGCTTTGCATCTGCCACTTCAGCCAGTAGTGATGCTTATCCTATTTCTGATGCAAGGCAACGAGAAGTTCTTGGTCATTGAGAACACAAGATCGCTTCCGAGGCCTTTCAGCAATAGTGCTTTCAGTGGCTTCAGTTTGAGCACGGTGAGGTAAGCGTGTATTCCCAGCCAAAGGATAAACACAAGTGACTACCTGGACTCCTTCAATGGGTTGCGTGAAGCTTTGGTGATTAGCATTGTGAAGACAAACAGGCTCCTTGGCAGGCTCTGGGTATATGGCTTCAACTGACGTATCAACCTCTGGCAGAAAGATCAGATGGTTGCGAGCACAGGGCTAATAGTTGACAGCTGAATGTAGCTTGATGAGGCGCATGACCCATGGAGCGTAGAACTTCAGTCCAAAGAGATCAGAGCCTGATGCAGCCAAATGCCTGATAAAGAAGTCTTGAGCATTGAAGATGATGTCGTTGAAGATATAAAAGACCAAAGTCTTCATTGCTCCTTCAAGTTTTGCTGCTGAAGAATGTCATTTGACATGCCATAGAGTTCGCCTGATGATATGATAAATAGTGCGGGGCAGATGCTTTAGGTCTTCGACAAAGAACTCCTTTGGGTAATCAGCGTCATGTGGCAATGGCTTCATCATGCTTAGCATTTGGCTCATGTTGGGCTCTGGCTTCTGAAAGATGCTCTCCAAAGCATTGCGGTGAAGCTGACAACCAGGTTCATATAGTTCACCTGGAGTGGGCAGACCAGTGAGCTCAATAATGTCAAAAGATTTAGCTTCATGGTGTACGTTGCATGTCATCCACTCAAGGACCCATGTCTTCGGATCCCTGTTGTAGCCACGAATGTGGAGGGTGGCATAGAATTGCAGCAGAAGCTCTTCATTCCAATGCTCCTTATCAGTCACAGAATTCACCAATCCAGCATCACGGAAGCAGTCAAGGGCTTCTTCAAGGCATGGCAGTTCAGCAATGGCTTCACAGTAAAGACGCATATGAGGGAAGATGCGCCCTTGATCATAAAGAACACAAGAATAATAACTGCACTTCTGATAGCTCTAGAACCGATCTGATGAAATCCTTGGCTTGGAATAGGGGTTCTTGGCGCTATCAAAGAAAGTGTTGTGCGCAATGAAGCCATTTGCATTGAAGGACCCTGGTGAAGTGGCAGTACCTGGAAACATGGGCAATCTTGGCTTTGGCTTCTGGACCTGAGGCATGTGCTCGACATGATAATCAAATTGCAGACCAGCAGCAGGAGGAGGAACCAGAATAGGCCATCTGACAGTGACCAGCTGACCATAGTTGTATGCTTTCTCAATAGTATGTGGCCTGGGAGGCATATAGGAGAAGTGGCAGTGGCAGTGACTTCAGGCTGCAGATTTGCATCAGGCGCAGTATTGACTTCAGGTGCTATCACTTCGGGCACCACATTGACTTCTGGCGCCACATTAGCTTCAGCCATGACAACGTCATTGGCTTAAGTGTTGGTGTTGGTGGTCGCCTCAATGTTGTTAACCTCCACTTGAGTAGCTGGAGGGTCAGACACGTTCTCCTCGAGAACAACTTGGTTGGTTGGGGGTGTAGCAACACGTTCTTCTTCTTCTCTGGGTTCTTCTTGGTCATCGACTGATGTAGCCGGAATATCTTCAGCCATGTTGGCTTCAGTCTCGGGGTTGTTCACAGTTGGAGAGGCTTGGGAAAGACTTGGCGTGAAAGCGGTTGGCACTCTTCTCATACGGAACACTTGTGAGTGACTGTGGCCTTGGTCCTTTGCGAAGCCTGCGGAGCAATGGCGGCGCTTGTGGAGATGGAGTTGGTTGGGCCACAAAGTCTTCATTTTCAATCACGGAGTGGTGACTTGAGTTGGGGAATGGCGGTGTTTACGCGGCGGGGGAATCTTGTGGGTGATCAGCCCATGAGTCATCCTGAGCAATTGGCGTCAATGGACGACCAATGCTGATGAGTTCTCTGTTCGTAAGAATAGGCGATGATACCACATTGTGTTCGATCTGATGGAGGACTCCATCATCGTCAACATTGTCTTGATGACCAATGTCTTCAGCTGCGATGGGGTCAACAACTGGAATGTCTTTAGCTTCAGGAGCCTCTGGGGAAGCAGGCTCGTGAACTACCAAACGGCGTTCTTGTTGTGTAGATGGAGGACGAGCAACAGAAATTGGCTCGACGACAAGGGGCTCTATGGGAGCAGCCCGATCTTTCTTCTTGGTCTTGCGCTTCTTGGTGGGTGGAGCATCATCAGTGGTGTTCTTGGTCTTGCGCTTTCTGGCCTTGGCTTCAGCTGCCCTTGTCTTCTGAAGCTCTGAAGCCACTGTGGGGGTCCTTAGGCTTCACGCCTGTCATACTGGCTGGGAAGACAATGTGAGGTTCTTCCCGCCTGGATGGTTCAGCTTGGTCCACAGATGGCTTCTTCTTCTGCTTGGCAGCCACCTTAGGGTCGATGCCAGGAGGCCCAAGTGGCTTGCGCTTCTTAGCTTCATTGTAAGCTTGAACACACTTGGCAGCGAGAATCTTCATGCGCTCACGAGAACCTTTGGCTTCATCACGTTTCTTGTGAAACGCTTCCTTGAGCTCATGCAGCATGACCTTGAAGTTTTGGACGTCTGCCACGCTGAGCTTGGCCATGTGTTTCTTGAACTAAGCCTTTTCATAATCGATCTTGTGCTTCAGCTCAACAATTTTCTAAGCAAGAGCCAGCTCAGGAGCAATGGCGCCATGGAAGGAGACGCTTAGGCCAATGGGAAGTTGCAGATCGTCAAAGCTGAGATTGGGGGTGTCAAACCACTCATCAATGAAGTTTCTCAATACTTCCAGGTCAAAGAGAGGCAAATCATTGAAGATTTACGCCTCTTGCTTGCTCTTTATCAGCTGCTCCAGAGCGTCATCAGCAAGATCATCGTCACTTGACAGATCAATGGCGTCATTCTCATTCCTCAGAACAGCAGCAGTGGCAGAGCTGGACTAGTGGTGTGCATGGGCTTCTTCTTCTTTTTCTCAGACTTGGAGATGCATGAGAGATCTTTAGACTGCACACTTGGTGCAAGAGGAGCGATGGCTGAGGCTTCACTCATGAAGCTTTGGTGCAGGGAAGGCTTGAACCTTTAGGTTTCTTGACTTCTTAGGCCGGTGGTGCGGTAACCGTCGAATCAGCGTCATCTGCAGGTTGATCCACGTCTGTCCCTTGGACCATAATATGAGTGATGAGACCTTCCAGATTGTAGAAGGGCCCAACAAGGTTGGGTTCAGCTTCGCGTGTGCCATCGGGGCCTGGATTGAAGTCTAATCCCCGCAACTTCTTGTTTTCCTTGGCCGAGTTCTTGGCAAACTGGAAGTTGCGCTTGAACAGATTGTCATCACGACACCATAGCAATGAAGATGGGTGTCTGTGTAAAAACCGGCGGATCTCGGGTAGGGGGTCCCGATCTGTGCGTCAAGGCTGATGGTAACAGGAAGCAAGGGAAACAGATGTTTACCCAGGTTCGGGCCCTCTCGATGGAGGTAAAACCCTACTTCCTGCTTGATTAATATTGATGATATGGGTAGTACAAGAGTAGATCTACCACGAGATCGTAGAGGCTAAACCCTGAGAGCTAGCCTATGATGGTATGATTGTGATTGTGATCGGCTTTCTAAGGACCAACCTCTCCGGTTTATATAGACACGGGGAGGGCTAGGGTTTACATGGAGTCGGTTACAAGGAAGGAAATATAATATCCGAATCGCCAAGCTTGCCTTCCACGCCAAGGAAAGTGCCATCCGGACACGGGTCGAAATCTTGAGTCTCCTATCTTCATGCTTCAATAGTCCGGACATTGTACACAGTCCGGTAGTCCGGATACCCCCTAATCCAGGACTCCCTCAGTAGCCCCTGAACCAGGCTTCAATGACGATGAGTCCGGCGTGCAGTATTGTCTTGCGCACCAAGTTTTCACTTCGTCGGCTGTGAAATTTGAGCCGTTATCGATGATGATCTGTGGGGACCTTTCAGTCGGTGTACTACCACGGATATGAAGTCTATTACTGGTCCGGATTCAGCCGTTTTGACTGGTTTAGCTTCTATCCATCTGGTTAATTTGTCCACCATGAACAATAAGTATTTTTTCCTATGGCTTCCCCCTTTAAGAGGTCCGACCATATCCAGCCCCCAGACTGCGCAGGGCCAAGTTATGGGGATCGTTAGGAGAGCGGTAGTGGGCATATGACTCTGATTGGCAAAGAGCTGGCAACCGACGCAATGTTGGACAAGGTCTTGTGCGTCTGCTCGGGCCGTCGGCCAATAGAAACCTGTACAGAAGGCCTTGCTGATTAATGCCTGAGCCACGGCGTGGTGCCCGCCCAGGCCGGCATGGATTTTAGCCAAGAGCTGCCGCCCTTCCTCTTTGAAGATGCATCTTTGGAGTACTCCGGTAGCGCTTTTCTTGTAGAGTTCCCCTTCGTAGACTTTGTAAGCTTTAGAACGCCGGACAATGCAGCGTGCTTCATTTTGATCTTCTGGGAGCTCCTGCCTATTTAGGTAGGCCAAGAAGGGCTCAGTCCACGGGGCGATTACAGCCATGATTTCGTGGGCCGAGGACGTTATTTCGGGGGTAGAACCTCCGACTATGTCTGATGGTTCAGAATCTAGGGTGTATTCGGATCCTTGCTAGTATTGCCGAACTCCCCTTCCTATAATATGGATGGCTTGAACAGCCGTTCCTAGAATATGTTAGGTGGGATAGGGTCGCGTTTAGCGCCGATGCGAGCAAGGACATCCACCGCTTGATTGTTTTCTCGAGCCACATGGTGGAATTTAGCCCCTCGAACCGAGCTGACATTTTGAGGACGGCATTACGGTAGGTCGCCATTTTCGGGTCCTTGGCATCAAAATCTCCGTTTATCTGTGATATTGCGAGGTTTGAGTCCCCGCGCACTTCTAGGCGTTGAATGCCCATGGAGACTGCCATCCGAAGACCGTGCAACTGAGCCTCGTATTCGGCTGCATTCTTGGAGTCTGTGTATAATATTTGGAGGACGTACTGGACCGTGTCTCCGGTGGGAGATGTCAGGACTACACCTGCTCCCAATCCTGCCAGCATTTTAGAGCCGTCGAAGTGCATGATCCACTTTGAGTATGCGCCGTACTCTTTAGGGAGTTTAGCTTCTGTCCATTCGGCGACGAAGTCATCCAACACTTGTGACTTGATGGCCCACCATGGTTTGTACGTTATGTCGAACGGAAGGAGCTCAATGGCCCATTTGGCAATCCGGCCTGTAGCATCGCGGTTATTTATTATGTCATTGAGTGGTACTTCGGAGGCCACCGTAATCGAACACTCTTGAAAGTAGTGTCGTAGCTTCCGGGATGCCATGAACACCGCGTATGCTATTTTTTGATAGTGTGGGTATCGGGATTTGCATGGGATTAGGACTGTGGACACGTAGTAGACCGGCTTCTGGAGCGGGTATTTGTATCCTTCTGCCTCTCGTTCCACGACGAGCACTACGCTTACGACTTGATGCGTTGCAGCTATGTACAACAGCATAGGTTCGTCGATATTCGGCGCTGTTAGTACTGGATTACTGGCCAATAAGGTCTTTATTTCATCCAGTTCGGCCGCGGCTGCATCCATCCATACAAAGTGTTCGGTCCGCTGAAGAAGGCGGTAAAGCGGTAGTGCCTTTTCTCCTAACCTGGAGATAAAGCGGATGAGAGCAGCCACGCATCCGACTAGTTTTTGGATGTGCCCGAGGTCTGTTGATATAGCCAACTGTGACAGAGCTCGGATCTTTGCCGGATTCTCTTCAATTCCTCTGTTGGAAACGATGAAGCCAAGTAGCCTCCCCGAGGGGACGCCAAAAATGCATTTTCCAGATTCAGCATGATGTCGTATGTCCGGAGATTGTCGAATGTAAGCCTCAAGTCATCTATTAGGTTTTCGACGTGTCTTGTTTTTATAACCACGTCGTCTACGTATGCCTCCACTGTTTTGCCGATTTGCTTTTCCAGGCATGTTTGAATCATGCGTTGGTAGGTTGCACCGGTGTTCTTGAGCCCGAAAGGCATAGTGTTGAAGCAGAAAGGGCCATATGGCGTTATGAAAGATGTTGCGGCTTGGTCAGACTCTGCCATCTTTATTTGATGGTATCCAGAGTATGCGTCGAGGAAACACTGCAAGTCGTGTCCTGCTGTGGCATCAATGATTTGATCGATGCGAGGGAGGGGAAAGGGATCCTTGGGGCAAGCCTTGTTGAGGTCTTTAAAGTCGACACATAGGCGCCAGGATTTGTCCTTCTTTGGTACCATTACCAGGTTTTCCAGCCAATCCGGATGCTTAATATCTCTGATGAATCCAACCTCGAGTAGTCTGGCTAGTTCTTCCCCCATGGCCTGCCGTTTGGGCTCTGAAAACTGTCTTAGAGTTTGCTTGACCGGTTTGTATCCTTTTAGTATATTGAGGCTGTGTTCGGCCAATCTGCGTGGGATGCCTGGCATGTCCGATGGGTGCCAGGCGAAGATGTCCCAATTCTCGCGTAAGAAGTCTCACAGTGTGGCGTCCATCGCGGGGCTCGGCTGTGTCCCGACGGAAGCTGTCTTCGTGGTGGCTGTTGGATGGACTTGGAATTTGATTATCTCGTATGCGGGTTTAAATGAGGTGGACTTGGGTCGCTTCTCGAGTATCACGTCGTCCCTGTCCACGGTGGCCCACAGTGTTGTTAATTCTTCGGCTGCTAGGGCCTCGGATAATGCCTCCAGGGCTAGTGCTGCGGCTCTGTTTTCGACGCGAAGTGCGACGTCCGGATCACTGGCTAGAGTGATGATTCCATTGGGCCCGGGCATTTTAAGCTTCATGTACCCGTAATGGGGTATAGCTTGAAAGCTTGCAAACGCGTCCCGCCCTAAAAGGCCGTGGTATCCGCTGCTGAAAGGGGCCAACTGGAATGTGATTTCTTCGGACCTATAATTCTCCGGGGTGCCGAATACCACGTCAAGTGTGATTTTTCCCACACACCATGCTTCCCGACTAGGGATAATTCCCCTGAAGGTTGTGCTGCTTTGTTCAATTCGGCCTTTGTCAATTTCCATCTTGTTGAGTGTCTCTTCATAGATCAGATTTAATCCGCTTCCACCATCCATGAGCACTTTGGTGAGCCGAAATCCGTCCACGATTGGGCTAAGAACAGAGGCGGTGTGCGGACAGTCCGGGATCGAGGTTCGTCACTGGCATTAAAAGTTATAGCAGTGTCATTCCAAGGGTTTATTTTTGCCACATGGTAAATTTCAGCGGAGCTTCGACAAGCTCGCTTGCGCCTATTGTTCGAGGAAAAATTCTCGAAGACTGTTAGTACCGTATTGTGTTCGCTGGCAGGATGTTGTTCCGCTTTATGGCCCATAAGAAGATCCTCGCCACTTTTTGCCACCTGCCGGAGTATCCAACATTCCTTAAGGCTATGAGTAGGTGTTGTATCCGGAGTACTGTGGAGCTTACATGGCCCGTCAAGCCATTCTTCCAATCGGATCTCCATACAGGTGGGCTTTGGTTTCTTGGGGTTGGGTCGAGACGACTTACGAGAGTTCGTCCATTTAGTTCGGACAAAGATTTTGGCGAGAGCAGTACTATCCCAAAATTCTGTTTGGGTCTTCAGCGCTCTCCATCGCACAAGTACTATCGTACTATGGTTGCCAAGTCCATGGCGTACTATATCACGCTTGACTTATAGCATTGAGAGTCCTTCGTCCGTGTAGTTTTTGCGAGAAAAGTGAGACCATATTCTCTTGGCGGCAGTCCTTGACCTTGTTAAGCGCAAGGAGAATCTGTCCCGATGGCGATGTAATGGATTCACGGGGCTCTTGCACGATCTTGGGAGAGACAGTTTAGGTCCGTGCGGTGTTGTCGCAGAATCCGGATTTTATCGTCGGCGTAAAGGCGCTGGCGGTCCGTGCTCAACAGCTCAGAATCCGGAGTGCCCAATTCCTTCGGGCCCATGCCCGATTCTAAGTCCGAGACCTGGGTCAGGTTTTCCTTTGAGCAGGTTTTTGGCTCAAGGAGTTCAGTGATCCGACCACAACTTGTCCTCAAAGTTGAGGGGCGGTCCGCGTGTGGTTCCTCCACTATCGCTATCTCATTGGTGGCCGGCGGGGACCTGATGTCACTTTGGTCGGGTTTAAGCCCAATCCGGTCATAGCCTGTAGCGACTCCCAGAGCAGCGATGCAATCCAAGAGTTTGTTAAGGGAGGAGAGCTCCATTGGATCCATCTGTTCGGCAAGTTCCGAACTGACGCGACGGTCATGATTGATGACCCGAGAGGTCATCGTCGGCGCCACCGCCGATGGGGCGGCTGAAAGTGCTAGTTATCGACTAGAGGGGGGTGAATAGGCGATTTTTAGGAAAGTCTTCAAAACACGAATGTTTTGAAGACAAACAATAGAAATGACCTAATTGATATGCAGCGGAAGACAAACAATAGAAACTACAACAAGCAAGCCATAGTCAAGTATGCAATAATGTGAACGGACAAGACTAATAGCAGCTATGTGGTAAGGATCAGGATGGAAGAAAGTATGAAGCCAAACAACTATAGTAGTCAAGCAATGAAGTCAAACAGATAAGACATATAAGCAATGACTTCACGAAGACAAACTCAGGGTAAAGGAGGAAGGATAGAACCGGTCACTTGTTGAAGACACAGATTTGTTGGACCAGTTCGATTCTTTGTGACAAGCTGTACATCTGGTTAGGGAGGCTGAGATTCAACTCGAGAAGACCGCGTCTTCACCTTATTCCCCTTGAGCTAAGGACACACAGTCCTCGCCCAATCAATCTGGTAAGTCTTCAAGGTAGACTTCCGAACCTTCATGCACGGCGTTCACCGGCAATCCACAATGACTCTTGGATGCTCGAGCGCGACGCCTAACCGGGTGGAGGATTCACGGTCCTCAAGTGTAATAAGTCTTGAGTCACATGATGTAAAGACTTGATGATGCCTAACACTCTTTGGCTGTGGGTGTTTGGGCTTTGTCCTCGCAAGGATTTATCTCTCAAAGGCTTCAAGGTGGGTTGCTCTCAAGCGAAAAAGCCGTGCACTAACTCTGAGCAGCCACCAATTTATGGTGTAGGGGTGGGCTATTTATAGCCACTAGGCAACCCGACCTGTTATGTCCGAAATGACCACAGGTCACTAAGGAACCGACACGTGTTCCAACGGTCGATTTCAAACACACGGCAACTTTACTTGGGCTACAAGCAAAGCTGACTCATCCAGCTCTGGACAAGTTTTACTCTCATTGTCTTCGCTCGAAGACATAGGATTTAGGTTGAGCATCACTTGATCATTCGACTATGATCACTTGGACCCCACTTAACGATGCGGTGGTTCCTCGACTCAACAAAGAAGAAAAGGAAACAACGAAATGACACGTCTTCAAGGCTCCATAGTCTTCACTCAATGTCTTCTCATGTCATAGTCTTCAATGTGAATATCTTCACATACCACCATTGTCGTCAATGTCTTCATACATTTTTAGGGGTCATCTCCGGTAGGTAAACCGAATCAATGAGGGACACTGTTGGGGAACGTTGCAGAAAATTAAAATTTTTCCTACGGTTTCACCAAGATCCATCTATGAGTTCATCTAAGCAACGAGTCATGGGAGAGAGATTGCATCTACATACCAAGCGTTCACTAGAACGTGGATGATGGAGTCGTACTCGCCGTGATCCAAATCACCGATGACCGAGTGCCGAACGGACGGCACCTCCGCGTTCAACACACGTACGGAGCGGATGACGTCTCCTCCTTCTTGATACAGCAAGGGGGAAGGAGAGGTTGAAGAAGATGGCTCCACCAGCAGCACGACGGCGTGGTGGTGGTGGAGCAGCGAGACTCGGCGGGGCACGCCAAGCTCGTGGCGGAGGAGGAAGAGGTGTAGCAGGGGAGGAGGCGCGGAACTTGAGTGCGGCTGCCCCTCCCCTCCCTTTATATAGGCCCCAAGGGGGGGCGCCGGCCCCTGGATATCTAATCTCCCAGGGGGGGCGGCGGCCAAGGGGTGGAGTGCCCCCCAAGGCAAGTGGGGCGCCCCCCCACCCTAGGGTTTGAACCCTAGGCGCGGGGTGGGCCAAGGCGCACCAGCCCACTATGGGCTGGTTCCCTCCCACTTCAGCCCATGGGGCCCTCAGGATGGGTGGCCCCACCGGTGGACCACAGGACCTTCCGTGGTCCCGGTACAATACCGGGTGACCCCGAAACTTTCCCGATGGCCGAAACAACACTTCCTATATATAATTCTTTACCAGAGTAAAGCAAATAAGTAGCAGACGACCATCGAGTTTAAGTGTTACAACTCAAAGAACCAAATGTATCAAAAGCAAGAGTTGTAAACACTAGGAAAAATATTTATGCAACCGCCCTTATGAACCCGCTTGAAGACTATCAAACTCATATGCTTCTCCCCTTTTGTCAGTAAGGACCAAAAAGGTTTGAAGACATAGAGCATCTACTCGTCCTCTTCTGAAGAAGATGATGTAGCAGGGTTGTCGTTGTTGGTTGGCGGTGCAGACGAGCTTGGCGCAGTGTCGTTTCGTGCAGAAGTAGGGGGCGGTGAAGTAGCATCGGCTTCATCATCGATCACTCTGGCATTGACAGTTGCCGCGGAGGAAGAATAGTCAGAGTCTTCAAGTGATGGAGTTCGTCGTAGGACTGCATTCCGTGGAGGAGTGGAGTCAAACTTGAAGCGTTCAGTGAAGCCATCATCGTGAAGATCTGCTTCAGCACTGAGCAGGGTTAAACTCTTCCATGATCACCGACAGGTCTCGTGAGTGACAAAAGCATTCTTGGTGGCAAGGTTTCGAATGCGATTGACGTCCACCAAGAGGCTTTGCATTTGACGCTTGAGCCAGGAGTGATGCTTATCTTGCTTTTGATGCAGCACCACAAGAAGTTCTCGATCATTGAGGACTCGAGAGCGCTTCCGAGGCCTTTGGCCAATTGTGCTCTCAGTGGCTTCAGTCCGTGCACGATGAGACAGACATGTGTTCCCAGCCAGGGGATATACACGGGATATTGCTGGGATGCCTTCCATAGGTTGAGAGAAGCTATGGTGATCTGCATTCTGAAGACTTAGTGGCGTTTTTGCAGGCTCAGGGTATATGGCTTCAACAGACATATCAACCTCTGGTAGAAAGATCAGATGATTGCGAGCAGAGGGTTGATAGTTGATAGCAGAGTGCATCTTGATGAGGCGCATGACCCATGGAGCATAGAACTTCAGACCAAACAGATCAGATCCAAACGCAGCCAGTTGTCGGATGAAGAATTCTTGCGTGTTGAAGCCGATGCCATTGAGGATGTAGAAGACCAATGTCTTCATTGCTCCTTCCAGTTTTGAAGATGATGAATGCCCTTTGATTGGCCATAGAGTTCGCCTGATGATGTGATATATGGTACGAGGCAGATACTCAAGGTCATCAACAAAGAAGTGCTGAGGGTATTCAGCATCGTGTGGCTGTGGCTTCATCATGCTCAGCATCTGACTCATGTCGGGTTCTGGCTTATGAAATATGCTCTCCAGTGCATCGCGGTGGAGTTGACATCCAGGTTCAAACAGCTCTCCGGGAGTGGGTAGGCCTGTGAGCTCAATGAGGTCAAGAGCTTTGGCTTCATGATGAACATTTCCAGTCATCCACTCGAGAACCCATGTCTTTGTGTCTCTGTTGTAGCCGCGGATGTGGAGGGTAGCATAGAATTGAAGCACAAGTTCTTCATTCCAGTGCTCTTTGTCTGTAACGAAACCAAGCATACCTGCATCATGAAAGCAATCAAGTGCTTCTTCTAAGCACGATAGTCCGGCAATGGCTTCAGTGTCGAGGTGCATATGAGGGAAAATGCGGCCTTGATCATACAGAACACAGGAGTAGTAGCTTATTTGTTGATAGCTCCAGAACTGGTCAGATGAGATCCTTGGCCTTGTGTAGGGGTTCTTTGCACTGTCAAAGAAAGTGTTGTGGGCTTTGAAGCCATTTGCATTGAAAGAACCTGTTGAGGTGGCAGTGCCTGGAAACCTTGGCAGTCTTGGCCCGGCTCTGGACACGAGGCATATGCTCAATATGATAGTCGAACTGAGGACCAGAGGCATGAGGCGGAGGGACCAGAACGGGCCATCTTACCGTGACTAGCTCACCATAGTTGTATGCTTGCTCAATTGTGTAGGGCCTTGGTGGCGGGCTGGGCAGTGGCAACAACGAGGCTTGAGCTGCTCGGCCAGATGCTTGGGAGCAGTTGCCTCATTGGCTTCAGGCACAGTTCCTTCATTGGCTTCAGGAGCTGTTGGTGCAGGCTCCACATTTGCTTCAGCCATGACCACGTCATTGGCTTCATTGGTGTTGGAGGTGGCAGCCTCTATGTTTTCAACCTCCTCTTGAGGAGCTGGAGGGTCGGGCACTGGCACGTTTATATCGGGTATAACTTCTTCAGTTACTTGGGGTGTAGGGAGACATTCTTCTTCTTCTTGGGTGTCTGCGGCTGATGCAGCCGGATTGTCTTCAGCAGCTTTAGCTTCAGACGCAGAGACATTCACAGTTGGAGTGGCTTCTGAGAACAGTTGTCGTGCAACAGGTTGGTGTTGCACTTCTCCTTCTGGAACGCTCGAGAGAGGTACTTGAGGCCTTTGACCTTTGCAAAGCCTGCGAAACGCTGGCGACGCCTTTAGAGATGGGGTTGCCTGGGCCTCAAAGTCTTCCTCTTCTTCTTGCTGTTGTTGTTGGGGAGTGACTTGTTGTTGGGGAGTGACTTGATGTTGGGGAGTACTGGGGGAGTCTTGTTGTTGCGGGCGGTCAGCCCATGAAGCATCCTGAGCAACTGGCGTCAGAGGACGACCAATGCTGATGAGTTCGCTGTTCGCATTTAACAAAGCGATGATACCACATTGTACTCGATTTGAGGAATAACTTCATCATCTTCAACATTGTCATGGTGACCAATGTCTTCAGCAGTGATGGGATCAGCTGCTGGAATCTCTTCAGCTTCACTCAGCTTCCTGGGGTCGATGCCAGGACGGCCAAGAGCCTTGCGATTCTCAGCCTCATTGTAGGCAAGCACGCACTTGTCAGCCAGAGCCTTCATGCGCTCACGAGAGCCTCTGGCTTCTTCATGCTTCTTGACAAATGCTTCCTTGAGGTCGTGCAGCATGACCTTGAAGTTTTTGACGTCTTGCACACTGAGTGCAGCCATATGCTTCTTGAACTGAGCCTTCTCATAGTCAATCTTATGCTTCAGTTCAACAATGCGCTGAGCTAGAGCTAGCTCAGAAGCAATGGCGCCATTGAAGGAGACGCTGAGGCCAATTGGAAGTTGCAGATCTTCAAAGCTGATGTTTGGGGTATCAAACCACTCATCAATGAAGATGGATGATTGCCACATCAAAGAGAGGCAAGTTGTTGAAGATTTCTGCTTCTTCTTTGCTCTTGATAAGTTGCTCAAGAGCATCATCTGCAAGATCGTCATCACTTGACAGATCAATGTGCTCTTCACGCAGAATGGCAGCAGGGGTCAGTGTCAGTTCAGTGTTCTTGACAATTTTCTTTCTCTTCTCTATCTTCTTGGAGATACGGGATTGATCTTCAGACTGTGCACTGGCTTCAGGAGGTGCAGTGGCCAGTGGCTTCACACGTGAAGCTTTTGGAGGAGTAGCTGACTTTGGAGGCTTGACTTTCTTAAGCTTCTGCGGCTTTGGAGCAGGAGCAGGAGCTGGAGCTGGGGCTTCATCAGACTCAGCATCGTCATCAGAGTGATCCACTTTGGCACCTTGGACCAGGATGTAGGTGATGAGGCCATCAAGGTTTGAAAAGGGACCGATGACATTGGGTTCAGCGTCACGTGAGCTGTCAGCACGGGGAGCAGAGGGACCAGGGTTGAAGTCTAATCCCAATGACTTATTGTTTTCCTTTGCAGAAGCCTTTGCGTGCTGGAAGTTGCGCTTGAAGAGATTATCGTCACGACACCAGAGCAAAGACGTTGGGTCGGCATTCGCAGGCTGAGGTCCACGGACCATGCAAGGATAGAAACCTTGTGCAATAGCTTCAGCCATGTTCTTGGGAGGAAGTCCTCGAAAGAGAATATCACCCCAAGGGCTTCTGATAGCATTCTTCTCGGCATATTCCTGTGTGACGAAATTGTACTTGAACCACTGTTCAGCCCAATATCGACGAATCCATTGGATTCGCGTCTTGCGCTGATTGTAAGTCTCTTCGAGATCTGTTTTGTACAGCTCTGCGAGGTCATCAGGCAGATCTTTTGAGGTTCCCTCACGATGCTGTCTGCTGCCCTTCCTGACTGATTTCTCTGAAGCCATGAATTTCAAACTGAATGGCTTCAAGTTCAAAGACTTCAAAGGCTTGCGTTTGCTGAACAGACAGGAACTGGCTTCGGGAGAGTTAGTTTGATGCTGTAATTCTACAAACGAATGCAGACTATGAGAACCAAGGGATTCTCCCACAGACATGTACCTGTGACAGCATTAGAGATGCGAGGGAAGGGGAAGAGGTCATATGCATTCTCAGAAGATTTTGAAGATAAATCGGTTTGAAGACATTGACCTCATGATGCGAAGACATTCACTTATACGCTGAGAGTTGGTTCCAGATTTGTACGAATCCTTGAATAAGTACAAGTGAGGAATCTAACTAGTTGTGAAGCTTAAGTGAATATACTAGGCAGTACGAGATGCAGACAGGAGAGATCTAACGTTGTATAGGCAGAAACCAATTTTGGCAAGTAGGATGAATCTTGAAGATCAAAAAGATGGTAAAAACAGAATTATATTTACCGCTTCAAAGAACTGCTAGACGGGAGGAAAGGAGGCCGAGCAGTTCAATCCACCATGCCCTAACTTGGCGACGGAGGACACCTACGACGGCGACGGAGATGAAAATGTTCGCGGCCGGCGTGAAGACGGTGTCGGAGAGGTCGCGGCAGCTAAGCGCTTCGTCGCCGGCGTCGTCGAGAGCTAGCGGTGGCGCTAGGGTTTTGACGAGGTGGAGAGGTGGAAGAAGATTTTATTTACCGCAGGGGACAAGTATTTATAAGGGAGGTGTGCGGCACAGCGCAATTACGCAGGTGCCCCTGGCGGTTCACATCTGAGGGGCACGTGGCAAGCATGCAAGATGCTCTGAGTTGTCCCACGTTCCCACGCTCGCCAGGTTTGTCGGATGGTCGTTCCGGCTTCTCCGGAATTCAACAGTAAGGATGAATCATTTAAAACAGACTTAAAGTTTGTCCCTGTGTCTTCTGCTGACAAGTACGCAGAGAAGACATTCGACAGTTTGAATAGAATGCATATGATTTGGACAGATAGAGTTTGAGATAGAAAGCATAGAGAGATTAGGGTCTGATCACATTCACATAGTTCAAAAGATTCAACTTGAAGACATAGCTATAAGTGAATGCTGTAGAGGACAGAACAACATATATATATCAGACAGCAACCAAATCAACATAGTGAAGAAAATCATGAAGATAAGTTGAAGTTGAAGACAAATCAAATGCGAAGATATTGCAGAAACAACGCCATGAGTGAAACACTTCAAACAAAGAATTTTGGTGGTGGCTTTACCCACCGTATAGGAAGTATTAGACCTGCATATCAAGCACAATTATCGTGGCGCTCCAAGTCAAATTCACGTTAATGTATTCACACTCAGAATGTAAGTCTTCATTGATTGAAGATATACGTTACTTTGTGTGTTGCACATCTAAGTCATCAACATGCATAAGTGTTAGGATGTGTGCTTGATCACATGACATTTGTGGATTCCAAGATATTTAGCTCACACCGTAACTTGCAAAACCTTTTCTCATCCAAGGGCTTTGTGAAGATATCGCGATTGCTCTTGATGTTGGCGTGAATGATGTCAATATCTTTCTTCATGACATGTTCCACGAGAAAATGATGACGAATTTCAATGTGCTTTGTCTTGAGTGCTGGAATGGATTGTTGGAAATCTTGATGGCGCTTTCGTTGTCAGAAGAGAGGTACTTGTTTTAGATTGATGCCATATTCCTTGAGAGTTTGCTTCATCCATAGAAGCTGAGCACGCAAGATCCGGCAGCAATGTATTCAGATTCGCAGTTGAGAGTGACACAGTTACGCTTCTTGAAGACCAACAGACGAGTGATCGTGCCAGAAAGTGACATGTGCCTGATGTAGACTTGCGATCCACCTTGTCACCAGCATAATCAGCATCCGAAAATCCAACCAAATCAAATTTTGAGCCCTTTGGATACCATAATCCGAGTGTTGGGGTGTGAGCCAAATATCGAAGAATTCGCTTCACAGCTAAGTGATGCGATTCCTTTGGTGCCGCTTGGAATCGAGCACACATGCAAACACTAAGGATAATATCTAGCCTAGATGCACATAGGTAAAGTAAGGAACCAATCATGGAGCAGTATACCTTTTGATCGAACTCTTTACCATTGTCGTTGGGACCCAAGTGGTGTTTGGCTAGCATTGGCGTCGTGTATCCTTTGCACTCTTGCATTCCAAACTTCTTCAGACAATCTTGGAGGTATTTTTCTTGAGATATAAAGATGCCATTTCTTTGCTGACGAATTTGGAGACCAAGGAAGAAGTTGAGCTCTCCCATCATGGACATCTGATATTGTTCTTGCATCATGTATCCAAATTCATCACTATACTTTTGGTTGGTGCAGCCGAAGATAATGTCATCCACATATATTTGGCATACAAACAGTTCACCATCATATGTCTTCGTGAAGAGTGTGGGATCAAGGGATCCAGGTTTGAAGCCTTTGCTCTTCAGGAAGTCTTTGATTGTATCATACCAGGCGCGAGGAGCTTGTTTGAGGCCATACAGTGCTTCATTTATCTTGTACACCGTATCAGGATGTTTTGGATCTTCAAAGCCAGGTGGTTGAGCGACATATACTTCTTCTTCAATCTTGCCATTGAGAAATGCACTCTTCGCATCCATTTGATAGAACAAGATATTGTGGTGGTTAGCATAGGCTAGTAGTATGCGAATGGCTTCAAGCCTAGCTACAGGAGCAAATGTTTCATCAAAGTCAATTCCTTCAACTTGAGTATATCCTTGAGCCACAAGCCATGCTTTGTTTCTGACGACTTGACCATGCTCATCTTGCTTGTTTCGATATATCCATTTGGTGCCAATAATTTTATGCTTGCGAGGGTTAGGGCGCTTGACAAGTTCCCAAACATTATTCATCTTGAACTGTTGAAGTTCTTCTTGCATAGCTTGAATCCATTCTGGTTCCATAAAAGCTTCAGCAACTTTCTTGGGTTCTGATATTGACACAAATGAAAAGTGCCCATAGAAATTTGCTAGCTGTCTTGCTCTTGAGAGAGTAAGCGGACCAGGTGCATTGATGATATCGATTATCTTCTCAATCTGTACTTCATTTGCAACTCGAGGATGAACTGGACGAAGACTTTGCTCATGCTGATCATTGTCTTCATTGGGAGGATTGTCTTCAGGCTAAGCGTTGTCTTCGGGTTGGTTAGGTGCAGAAATGATAAGTTCCTCTTCAGGATGTGCTTCATTTGGCATGATTTCACCAGTTCCCATCAGCTTGATAGATTCGCTGGGCGGAGCTTCGTCTAGTGTACCTGGTAGGAACTCTCTTTATGAACCATTGGTTTCATCAAATCGCACATCTACAGTTTTGATGATTTTGTAGAGATAGAGATTGAAGACTCTGTAAGAGTGTGAGTCCTTTCTGTATCCGAGCATGAAGCCTTCGTGAGCTTTGGGTTCAAATTTTGACTTGTGATGGGGATCCTTGATCCAGCACTTAGCCCCAATTACTCTGAAGTAGCTGACATTTGGCTTCTTGCCAAGAAGGAGCTCATAGGATGTTTTGTTCGAAGCTTATGGATATAAACACGGTTGATGACGTGACAAGTTGTATCAATGGCTTCGTGCCGAACTTTCTTGGTGTCTTGTATTTGTCGAGCATTGTTCGAGCCATCTCAATGAGGGTACATTCTTGCGCGCCCACGATGCCATTTCTTTGAGGTGTGCATGGAGCTGAGAACTCATGAGTGATTCCCAAGGTATCCAGATAAAGATCAAGTCCGGTGTTCTTGAATTCAGTGCCGTTATTACTTATGATATGCTTGATCTTGACGCCATAATTGTTCATTGCTCGATTGGCGAAGCGTCTGAAGACATCTTGCACTTCAGTCTTGTAGAGAATTATGTGCACCCATGTGTATCTTGAGTAGTCATCAACAATGCCGAAGCCATAGAGACAAGTAGTTGTTGTGATGGTAGAGTAATGAGTAGGGCCAAACAAATCCATGTGTAGCAGCTCGAAGGGTTGAGATGTCGTCATGATTGTCTTCGAGGGGTGTTTTGCCCTAGTCATTTTTCCAGCTTCACAGGCACCACACAAATGATCCTTCTTGAACTTGACACCTTCGATGCCTATGACATGCTTCTTCTTGGCGAGTGTGTGTAAGTTCATCATGCCAGCATGCCCCAGCCTTCGATGCCGAGACAAGATTCAAGCTTTTGCAAGAAGACATACGGCAAGCGTGGACCTCTTGAGAAATCTACCATGCATAGATCATATTTCCTATACCCTTCAAAGACTAGAGACTTGTCAGATTCCATTAGTACAAGGCAACGATATTTTCCGAATATCACAATCATGTTCAAGTCACAAAGCATTGAGACAGACATCAAGTTGAAACCAAGGGATTCAACAAGCATCACTTTATCCATGTGTTGATCCTTTGAGATTGCAACTCTACCTAGACCCAATACCTTGCTTTTACCAGTGTCAGCAAATGTGATGTGACTCTTGTCTGATGGACGTAAGGTTGAGTCCATGAGAAGACTTCGATCACCAGTCATATGATTAGTGCATCCACTATCCATAATCCATTCTGAAGCATGAGGTGTCATACCCTACTGATGCAGCTTAGGGGATAGGCTTCACCAAGAGCATTGTGAAGCATAAACATTTGACAGGCAAGTGGATTATTGAAGCTTAAATCAAGATTAGGATCGATAGGATGAATGGCAAACGATTCAGGAACAAAATACATAGTGAGACCATTTGGGCATTTGATCTTGTGCCTTACAAGATATTTTAGGTCCCCAGCAATATCATCAGACGCCTTTGATTTTCGGCTGGAGACCCTTACCTACAAAAAGAGTTAATTCTTCTTAACCACCCACATCTTCAGGGGTGGCTTAGAAGCAATGAGTCTAAGTGCAGCATCTGAGAATTTCGGTTTTGGAGCCCTAGCAAATAGCCTTGCAGGAGATGAATGATACTCATGTGAATAAGAAGAAAAGTTCTTAGTTCTATGAACATAGCGGTTTGAAGACACACGCTCATATTCATAAATTTGAGTACGGTTTCCCTACAAAACATTGGCGTTAGGGTGACTCAGGTGAGTCCTCTGTCTGTATGAAGCCTTTGGACCATATGACGCCTTAGGTTTGGGGTTTGTCTTCTTCCCAGGTGGTGTCATGATGACATTCACTGGAAGATTCTCAAGACAGCTTTTGGGAACCCAGATCTTCTGCATAGGTGGTCCATTCCTGCAGTTAGTACCAATATACCTGGCAAACACTTCACCATTCTGATTCTTGAACAACTTATATTTTGCATCAAAGGATTCATCAATGATAATAGGGTTAGCACAGGTAAAGCCAGATAAGGTGGATGGATCCACTGAAGGTCCCTTTGCAGCAACCCATGTGGTTTTGGGATACTGTTCAGGCTTCCAGAAGGAACCATCAACATTCATTTTCCTTTCGAACCCAACACCCTCTTTCCTAGGGTTTGGTTCGAGAATCCGCTTTTGAGGACATCGCAGTGTCCGATGCCCTTTCGCACTTTTATACATCCTGTTTCAAGCAATGTCTTCAACCTAGCATTTTCATCAAGCAATAGCAGTGGTATCCTCCGTAGAGGGGTTAGTTACCACATTAGTAGTTGAAGACAATGCAACAAGAGCAGCAGTTGAACATTCAGCAACAGAGGTAGCTATATCACGCTCAAGGCATTTTAGACATGGTGGTTCAAATCCATCCTGAGCGGAACTGGTCTGTTGAGCGCGAAGTGACTCATTCTATTTTTGAAGATCTTCATGAGCCGCTCTCAATTTTTCAAGCTCTTGCTTCCTTTGAAGATAATCATAGGAGAGCTTTTCATGAGTAGTTGAGAGCGTTTCATGATGACTTTCAAGTTCTTGGTACTTAGCATGAAGATTTTTAATGTCTTCAACTAAGGACTGTGAACGTGTCATTTCCGCGTCCAACAGGTCATCGCTTTTGTCTAACACTTTTTTGAGTATGTTCCATAGCTCTTTATTGTTTGGTTGCAATTTTAGCACGTGTTTTGTAGCTGGGTTTGGATTCACAATCAGAGTCATCTTCACTTGATGTTTAAAAGTAAGGATCACGTGATTTTACCTTGGCACCGCGTGCCATGAAGCAGTAGGTGGGAGCAGGGTCGTTCTTGTCATCAGCTTCAGCGCTGGTGTAGAAGTCATTGTCTTCAGTGTTGAAGATGGACTTGGCAACATAGCCTGTGGCTAAAGACAGACTTGCAACGCCAGGGTCGGACTCCTCTTCAGACTCCACGTCCACCTCCTCAGAAGCAGACTCCTCCTCAGAATCCATTTCCTTTCCAACAAAAGCACGAGCCTTGCCAGATGAGCTCTTCTTATGCGATGAAGACTTTGATGAGGACTTGGAAGAAGACTTTGAAGATTTCTTCTTCTTCTTGTCATCAGAATCATATTCTTTGCTCTTCTTCTTCTTCTTCTCATTGTCCCACTGTGGACACTCAGAGATATAGTGTCCAGTTTTCTTGCACTTGTGACAGGTTCTCTTCTTGTAGTCATGAGTGGAAGCTTCATCATTTCTTGAGCTGGATCGTGAAGACTTTCTGAAGCCTTTCTTCCTAGAGAACTTCTGGAACATCTTCACAAGCATAGCAAGTTCCTTTCCAATGTCTTCAGGATCATCAGAACCGCAGTCATATTTTTCTTCAGATGAGGAAACAACTTTTGCCTTCAAAGCGCGAGTTCGGCCATAGTTGGGACCATAGACATCTCTTTTATCAGAAAGTTGGAACTCATGTGTGTTGAGCCTCTCAAGTATATCAGACGGATCGAGTGTCTTGGAGTCAGGACGTTCTTGTATCATGAGGGCAAGGGTGTCAAAAGAGCTGTCAAGTGATCTCAGTAGTGTTTCATGCTTGGTGATCTCAGTGGCGCCTAGAGCATGAAGCTCATTTGTGATGTCAGTGAGGCGATCAAACGTGAGATGTACATTTTCATTGTCGTTTCTCTTGAAGCGGTTGAAGAGGTTGCGAAGAACACTGATTCTTTGATCTCTCTATATTGAGACGCCTTCGTTGACCTTGGCTAGCCAGTCCCAGACTAGCTTCGACGTTTCCAGAGCACTCACACGGCCATACTATCCTTTGGTCAGATGACCACAGATGATGTTCTTTGCAGTGGAGTCTAGTTGAATGAACTTCTTGACATCATCAGGGGTGACACCTTCACCAGATTTAGGAACGCCGTTCTTGACGACATACCAAAGGTCGACATCAATGGCTTCAAGATGCATGCGCATCTTATTCTTCTAGTAGGGATAGTCAGCCCATCGAACACGGGCGCAGCAGGAGAGACTTTGATTATCCCCTGCAATCGACATAGCTAAAACTCCGTGGTTAAACGAATCACACGTAACAAGGAGTACCTTGCTCGATACCAATTGAAAGTGCTAGTTATCGACTAGAGGGGGTGAATAGGCGATTTTAGGAAAGTCTTCAAAACACGAATGTTTCGAAGACAAACAATAGAAATGACCTAATTGATATGCAGCGGAAGATAAACTACAACAAGAAAGCCATAGTCAAGTATGCAATAGTGTGAACGGACAAGACTAATAGCAGCTATGTGGTAAGGATCAGGATGGAAGATAGTATGAAGCCAAACAACGATAGTAGTCAAGCAATGAAGTCAAACAGATAAGACATATAAGCAATGACTTCACGAAGACAAACTCAGGGTAAAGGAGGGAAGGGATAGAACCAGTCACTTGTTGAAGACACAGATTTGTTGGACCAGTTCCAGCTTGTCGTGACAACTGTGACATCCGGGTTAGGGAGGCTGAGATTCAACTCAGAAGACCGCGTCTTCACCTTATTCCCCTTGAGGTGAGGACACATTTTTCTAAAGGTTTAAAACGCCCCTGGATATAAAAACGGTAACCAAGACCACCACATTTAGATTATTTCCATTTAATAAAAGTACGAAGAACAACTACTAATCACTCCCAAACTTTTAGTGACAGGGAGGTATGTTGAATGCTAAATATTAAGACCAGCCACATAGTTCACAAAAATGGATTATTGTTAAGTGCAACAAAAAAAACAAAAAAAGGGGGGGAAGCCCCCCTGGACCAGGCGGCCCAGCTCAAACCGGCCACAGCCCCTGCCTCCCTGGACGCAACCAGCCTGGTCGGCCCAGCCGGCCCAGCTCCTCGCACCGCACCCCCCCTTCCTGTTCCTCGGACACGTGCCGCTACAGGGCGCGGTCGCCACCGGACCCGCTCGCCGGCGACGGGGGAGAATAAGGCCGCCACGGCCCGCTCTCGGCCTCGTCAGATCCCCCTCCCCCCGCAGATATTTTCTCCGCCCCTCTAGATCCACCGCGCCTCTCCCCCTCGTTCCCCTCCGCATCCGGACGCCACCGACGCCATCGCTCCGGCCTAACCGCGGCCACCGGCCACCCCGCGCCACGCCAGCACATCACGAGATGCGCCGACGACCTCTACCTCGACTACGCCTCGCCATCGAGCTCGAGGAGCACCACAGGCCACGGATCGAGTCGTCTTCTTCCTCGACGGTGCCGGCGATCCCCTTCCTCCCCGCGAGCTCTGCTGCTCCTAAGCCACCAAGGGTCTTTCTTGACCGCCGGTGAGCTGCACTCCGCCCTCTCCCTCTCCTTCCTCGCCTCACCGCGCTTCTAGCCATAGCTACCGCCCCGACCAGAAGCGCACTCCGTGGCCGTGCTTCGTCACCGCTGCCCTCGCCGATGTCGTGCTCACCCGACCTCTCCACCGTGCTCTGGGACTCGCCAGGACCCCGTAGAGCCTCCCCAGTAGTCCTCCCGTGCCCTCCAGACGCAGTTAAATGCGAGGGTCGAACTCAGCGTCCGCACCGCCGCCGCCGCCATAGCTTCCGGCCGCTTACGGCCGCACGCGCGCCTCCGTGAGACGGATGCGGGCGTTGAACGCCGTCCAAACGAGCCTAAGCACGCCCGAACGGAGCGCCAGAAGCGTTCTTCCGCCAAGTCCGCGAAGCTCCGCTGCGTTTTGGTCGCCGGAGTTGTCTCGCGCCGACGCCGACGTGGCTCATGGGCCCCACCACAGGTCATCGCCATGGGCCATGGGGCCTGCTGACTGGTTGACCCACCAACGTGGCCGACTCAGCAGCCCAGTGGCACTGACATGCGTGCCCCGTGCCATAAAACAAATAAATACAAATATATAAACTGCTAATTAGTTAAGCTAATTAACTAAAACCTAATTAGTCACTGACTACTGGGCCCCACCCTCTAATTAACCTGTTTAGTTAGGCTAAAACCCCCTATTAGTGCCCCTGACAATGACATGTGGGTCCCACTGGACCCACCTGTCTGGTTTGACTGGTCAACCAACCAGTTGACCTGCTGACATCACTCTGATGTCATGCCTGCGTCATCATTCACTGTTTTGGATAATGTTGGAATTAAATAAATAACTAAAATCAAAAAATGATTTAAATCTTTAGAAAATCATATCTTTTAATCCGTAACTCGGATGAAAATATTTTCAACATGAAAGTTGCTCAGAACGACGGGACAAACCCGGATATGCAGCCCGTTCGTCCACCACACATCCCTAACATATCAAACACACAACTTTCCCCCTCTGGTTCATCTGTCCGGAAACGCGAAACACCGGGAATACTTTCCCGGATGTTTTCCCCCCTTCACCGGTATCACCTCATACCGCGTTAGGGCACGCCTAGCATCACATATTGCTTTGTCATGCATCAATATGCATCTGTTTGCATGGTATTCATTGTTTCTTCCCCCCTCTTCTCTCCGGTAGACTACGAGACCGACGCCGCCGCTTGCCCGGCTCGACTACGGAGTTGACCCCTCTCTCTTGCTAGAGCAACCAGCAAGCCCCCTTGATCACCAGATATCGCCTATTCTACTCTATACTGCTTGCATTAGAGTAGTGTAGCATGTTACTGCTTTCCGTTATACCTATCCTGATGCATAGCCTGTCCTTGCTACTACTGTTGTTACCTTTACCTGCAATCCTACATGCTTAGTATAGGATGCTAGTATTCCATCTGTGGCCCTACATTCTTGTCCGTCTGCTGTGCTATACTCTCGGGCCGTGATCACTCGGGAGGTGATCACAGGTATATACTATATACTTTATACATGATACATGTGGTGACTAAAGTCGGGTCGGCTTGTGGAGCACCCGCGAGTGGATCTTTGTGGCGGAGCGACAGGGCAGGTTGAGACCGCCTAGGAGAGAGGTGGGCCTGGCCCTGTTCGGCGTTCACGGATACTTAACACGCTTAACGAGATCTTGGTATTTGATCTGAGTCTGGCCATTTGGTCTATACGCACTAACCAACTACGTGGGAAAGATATGGGCACTCGGCGTCGTGGTATCACCGGCACTTCGTGACGTCGGATCGAAGCGAGCGCGCTACCGGATTGGAACGTAGGCCTGCTCTTGTATTAAGGGGCTAGTTATGCTTCCGCCGCCCACGAACGTGCAGATGTGCTCGTAGGCGATGGGCCTGCACCTGTGGCGCTTAGGTTTAGACCGGAAGTCGACTCTCTGTTGAGCCTAGGTGGGCTGCGACGTGTTGATCTTCCGCGGCTGGGCATGACCCGTAAAAGTGTGTCCGCCAAATGGGATCAAGCGTGTTGGGTTATCCGTGCACCCTACTGGGAAGTTAATCTATTGAATAGCCGTGATCTTCGTAATGTGACGACTTGGAGTTGTACCTTGACCTTATGAGAACTAGAACCGGATACTTAATAAAACACACCCTTCCAATTGCCGACACAACCCGGTGGTCGCTTCTCTCGTGGTTACGAGGAGGGATCGCTGGTAGGATTATTGCTATGTGATGCTACTTGAGGACTTCATCTCCTCTCTCGCTACATCTTTGCAGCATGGAGGCTGCCGAGCGTGAGGCTTCACAGATTAGCTATCCCCTCTTATTCGGCATTCTCGCAGCTTCGGTCCACCGATATGGCCCTTTACACATATATCCATGCATATGTAGTGTAGCTCCTTGCTTGCAAGTACTTTTGATGAGTACTCACGGTTGCCTTGTTCCCCTTTTCCCCTATCTCTACTCGATTGCTCATGCACTGGACGATGGAGCCCAGAGCGACGCCACCGCCGATGACGACTACTACCCGGAGGTGCCTACTACTACGCAGCCCGCCGACGCATTTCCACTGTGAGTAGTTTAGGAGGATCCCTGCAGGGAGGCTTGCGCCTCTTCGATCTGTATCCCAGTTTGTGCTAGCCTTCTTAAGGCAAACTTGCTTAACTTATGTCGTATTTCAGATATTGTTGCTTCCACTGACTCATCTATGATCGAGCACTTGTATTCAAGCCCTCGAGGCCCTCGGCTTGTATTATGATGCTTGTATGACTTATTTTATTTTAGAGTTGTGTTGTGATATCTTCCGTGAGTCCTCGATCTTGATCGCATACGTTATGCAGTATGATTAGTGTACGATTGAATCGGGGCGTCACAAGTTGGTATCGAGCCGATCGCTGTAGAATCCCCTTCTATACTCCTTGGTCAAGTCGAGTCTAGTCAATACAAAACTTTTACTAACATGGCTGTGTGTTTTACGGGCACACGTTGCCATTGGGTGGTAGTAGGATCTTTCATTCCTCGACCTATACTCTGGGACTCTGACATCTCTTCTATTCGGGTTAAATGAATTTTGCTAAATCTAACATTAGGATCTCGTTATCACTTTCACCCGGAGAGCCCCTTATTACTGATGATCGTCTGCTACACATGAAGACCCTGAAGATACTCTGCGCAGTTAACCCGAGAACTTGTGTTCATCGCGCTTGCAATTCCCCTTCCACCGTCAACCCTTATGGATAACTACTTGTAGTTGTTATTCTTACATTAATCCCCGGTTGGTCTTGTTATTACTAGATACCCCGAAACACTCGTCGTTGTTTCGATAATCCTTTGAGCTTGCTGCCTTGCTGTTCTTTGTCACCTGAATACCCCTACGGATAATTTCTCGCCCTTATCGAGTATCCGCTCATCCCCAGTTGTTCAGGTGTTTCACAAAAGTCTTTGAAATACTATTCGATCCTTTAAAATCCTTAGCAGCTTATTGCTCTGCAAACATTTGTCATCTTGCATTATCGATGCTTCGCATATGTCTGGCAATATCCATTAGTCTCCTTTGACACCGTCATCTTGAACCTATTGATTCAACATGAGTGCGAGTGCACGCAATCATCGGTTGGTCCTTTTAAATTATCTTTCCAGCTCAGATGTCATTTTCAACATGAGCTGGTTATCGACCCATCAAATTGCCGTCGATTGTACCCCCAAGTCTATTTAACTTATTCATTTTTAATCAATAGTCTGCTTCTGATCCTTTGTTTCGGAAATCATAATTCCTTGGTTATCTAAGCATCGAATTATTCAGATGTTCTATAATCTGACGCCCTTGCATTATTTCTTCCTCTGATTGAGTACCGATACTCACATCAGCTCCATTATGGACCGGCAGATCCTTTGTTGGATTTTATCCAACAGCGTCCTTCATATTCAATAACCTTGTGAGCCTTCCTCGATACATAATGCCTTTGGTAAATTGTATCCTCTCGCTTTCAACCATGCTCAGCTTTCGAGCTGGTGGTATTTACTATTGAAGCTTGTGGTATATATTTCCACGATACCCTGATGGGTTGATGCCTTCCTTAATATGTGTGAACTCGGGGGTTTTCACGAGTCATACTCATCTGGTATTTCACCAGGTAAAACTTTCAACACTAATGCCTTTATCAAAGCGAGAAGTGAATGGAAGGTTATACATTGAAGAAGTGGAGTCAACCTTGAACCTTATGCTCATGCCCATGGACACGATGTATAACTTATCATGGAAGCTGCTCGTAAAAGTAATTACCCCTTGTTATAAGTTCATCTTGTATCCGTGGTTCGATCCTATATGATTGTGGTTTTCACCATGTTTTCCTTAAATACCATTTCGTGCAAGTTTAAGCACTTGTCTTCGCAGAGTAATACCCCAAATCCAACCTCTACTTTGATTTGTCATCGAGTATTATCCCCCTGGTATCTCAAGATTATCACGGAACTGCATAACTTCTTATGAGTTCTTCATCAAGTGTTACATTCTCATTGATTCCAATTTTTCACGGGCTCTGAGTTATTAAACACTCAAGACCCCGATAACTGACTCGAGTCCGCATCGCGATTAAGCAACTCTTGGTAACCTTCATTACTTACGAGTTTGAACTCAATCACGTCATTCCTAGCCTGTTTGGCTATATCCTTGTCGTGCCGATTTTAACTGTGCTACCTGGTACTTCTTCACAGAGCATATTTTTTTTATGATGAGCTAAGCTTACGTCGATCTTTCCTCATTATATCATTTCGCTTTGGACAGCAAGCTTTCTTTGGAGTATGTGTTGTACCCTCGGTTCCATTAACCTTTCGCTTCATCGTTCCTTTGACTTGATGTCATCGCCGATCGATAACAACTTCGTGAAATCTCTCGACAAATGTGTCGTGATCATCATTAGTATTCCGAGCTTTTCCAAGATATAAATTGAATTCATGATGAGAAATACCATCCTTGCCTCGATGATTTTTGTTGTCATCGACCACTTTATTGCCTTCCCTCCAACATAAACTTGTTCGTGTTCTGTGTTATTCCTTGAGTTCCTTGCTATCCAGCGTGAGTTCTTCTTTACCTTGGAGTATTACCATCTTTTATGTCAGGAATATCTTGAGATTGCCCCACCTCTTAAGGATTCTTGGTATAGTGATGCTCCTCCCCATCATCATTCTTTCTTGGTCCCCGTGTTGGTTCTAACCGGGGTACCAACAAGTGAACGGTGTTGTTTGGATTATGCTCTTCTAGCAACCCTATTGCTTTGAAATTAATGATCGATAGTTCATTATTAGCCTATCGGTTATGGAATCACTAGTCTAAACATTGATCGTGCAACCCAGCCCATATTTCGGGTGCACCTTTCAACCAATGTTTAACTGTGTATGTTTTCCTCCAGCACACCTCATTATATCATTTGATCTGACAAATGATATCTTCTTGTTCACATAGTTGTGGAAATCCACCCTTTTTGGAAATGTCAATGGATTGTCGCTGAGTCAATCAGCCATCTCCTCACCTCTTCTTGATTTAATGATGAACTCTTGTTTCAGAACTCGCTTCCATAGTTCAATTCCCGAGAATCTTACAATGTCATCTCGACAATTTGTGTCGCACCTTTTCTCCTCGGGCCTCTTGAGTTTGAGTTATCCTGACACCAATCAGATTTGAATCTCGGACAGATATGATGGTTGGAACATATTTCCAAGAGTTATAACAATGGTCTTATGTGACCCGGTAAGGTGATGTCGTGCCTAGGACACCTGGCTGGTTGACCCTATTGTTATAGTATCCTCTTTAATAATGTTACCCATTCTGCCATGAGGAAAATTGTAAGACTTATTCTATAAGTTGTTCCTGATGAATCCTTTGAGTATTCAAAATCCGACCTTTGCTTGAAAACCATGTCAATGCTATCTCCAAGCATGTCCGTGGAACGCCGATTTTTAACAGAAACATTTGAAGCCCAATGCTAAATGATTCTTGCTCAATTATCCAAACGCCATTGTATGGGTAACGTCATGAAATTTCTCTCCCCTTACCTAAAGGGTTTTCTACATTATATCTTGTCACGGATATCATGCTCTGTTTGTCCTTGGGAAGGATATACCCTTGAAATATGTGTTTAAACACATGTTCCTTTCCATTGCTCTGCTTAAATCTGGTAATCATATCCTCCTTTCCATTGTTTGGTTTAACCTTTCTTGAGGTTTATATGATCTAAGCAGAAATATTCTCCTGCTTTGATAAACACCTCAGTGTACAATCTGTCAGAAAGACCCTGTTACTTTTGTTGATGACATTCCGGTAACCGCCGATGGACGAGAACTTTGCTCATCGGGTCCGCCTCGCTCAACGAAAGTGAAAATGGTTCTCTTCGTCCCTCGCCTTGGTACCGATGTTGTTGCCGACATAACCGATAGGCTACCCTCCGACATGTATTGCTATCATGACCGTGCAAGATATCATCGCTTTTGCTACTTTTTAACCACATGGTGGGCCCATAACCCACAGCCCACCGGATCGAAACCTGACTCTTCCAGACACCCCCGCTTCCGGGTTATTCCTCGCTTGACTTCTTATGAACTCACGGGCCACCTTCCTAGTGTTCTATTCTGGTATCAGACCCAATCCTTACTCTCGTTGCTTTGAACCCCTTTCTCACCCTGGTTCAGACCTCGAGCAACTATCTATCCACTTGGAACCTCTTATTGTACCTTCGTACCTTACTCTCGATGTATTTTATATGTTCAACTCGAGAGATACTCTTATGCTCATTCTTGGGTTAAGCCCCAGATTGTTCCCTCATAAGCCTTTTTGTCGTAGCCGAGTTGCTCCTTATTGATTCGTTAATACATTGGAGTTCCCGAAGAAAGGATGACGGCTCCATCATGATGACCTGGAGCAGAGAAATGAAGACTTCAACGTAATGGATCCACCTCTTCGAGAAGAGCAACCAAAGACGAGAAGATTCATTAGGATTTCGTAACCAGACCTTTCCCCCTAGCCCCCCTCTTAAATCTCGGGACGAGATTTCTTGTAGTGGAGGAGATTTGTGACGACCGGATAATTAAGCTACAGTAATCCCACACTAATGATGACAGGTCACCGTAATTAAAATTTTGCTAAACCTCGCTCGTTTCAAAATTAGTTCAAATACATATTTAAATAACAAATCAAATTATAGTTTCATAAAACAATGAATTAAAAATGTTCATTAGGTTGTAATTATTCCTTAAATAATTGTCGTGCATCAATCAGCATTTTTCTAAAGGTTTAAAACGCCCCTGGATATAAAAACGGTAACCAAGACCGCCGCATTTAGATTATTTCCATTTAATAAAAGTACGAAGAACAACTACTAATCACTCCCAAACTTTTAGTGACAGGGTGGTATGTTGAATGCTAAATATTAAGACCAGCCACATAGTTTACAAAAATGGATTATTGTTAAAAGTGCAACAAAAAAGCAAAAAAAGGTGGGGAAGCCCCCCTGGACCAGGCGGCCCAGCTCAAACCGGCCACAACCCGTGCCTCACTGGACCGCAACCAGCCTGGTCGGCCCAGCCGGCCCAGCTCCTCGCACCGCACCACCCCCTTCGTTCCTCGGACGCTGCCACATAGGCGCGGTCGCCACTGACCCTTCGCTGGCGACGGGGAGGATAAGGCCGCCACGGCCCCCCCGCAGATATTTTCTCCGCCTCCAGATCCACCGCCTCCCCTCATTCCTCCGTGATCCGGAGGCTACAAACGCCATGGTTCGCCTAACCGTGTACACTGCCACCCGCTACGCCACAAGACGCCCACGAGACGCGCTGACGACCTCTACTCGACCACGCCGCCATCGAGCTCGAGGAGCACCGCAGCCACGGATCGAGTCGTCTTCTTCCACGACGGCCGCCGCGATCCCCATCCTCCCGGGCGAGCTCTGCTGCTCCTAAGCCACCAAGGGTCTTTTTGACCGCCGGTGAGCCCACTCCGTCCTCTCCCTCTCCTTCCTCGCCTCACCGCGCTTCTAGCCATAGCTACCGCCCCGTCAGAAGCGCACCTCCGCCGCCGTGCTCGCCACCGCTGCCCTCGCCGATGTCGTGCTCACCCGACCTCTCCACCGTGCTCGATTCGCCAGACCTCAGAGAGCCTCCCAAAGAGTCCTCCGTGCTTTCCAACGCATTCGCAGGGCCGAACTCCGCGTCTGCTCGCCGCCGCCGCCAGTAGCTTTAGCCGCCACGGCCGCACCGCCCCGTGAGATGGATGCATCATTGAACGCCGTCCAAACGAGCCTAAGCACGCCTTAACGGAGCGCCGTAGCGTTCTTCCGGCCAAGTCCGGCGAGCTCCGCCGTGTTTTTGGTCGCCGGAGTCGTCTCCGGCGCCAACTCCGACGTGGCTCAGTGGACCCCACCCACGGTCATCGCCATGGGCCATGGGGCCCTGCTGACGGGTTGACCTACCAACGGCCGACTGGCAGCCTAGTGGCACTGACATGCGGGCCCCGTGCCATAAAAAAATTAATACAAATACATAAACTGCTAATTAGTTAAGCTAATTAACTAAAACCTAATTAGTCACTGACTACTGGGCCCCACCCTCTAATTAACCTGTTTAATTAGTCTAAAACCCCTCTTAGTGCCCCTAACACGACATGTGGGTCCCATCGACCCACCTGTTCGGTTTGACTGGTCAACCGACCAGCTGACTCACCGACATCACTCGATGTCATGCCCAAGGCCATCATTCACTGCTTTTGGATAATGTTGGAATTAAATAAATAACTAAAATCAAAAAATGATTTAAATCTTTAGAAAATCATATCTTTTAATCCATAACACGGATGAAAATATTTTCAACATGAAAGTTGCTCAGAACAACGGGACGAACCCGGATACGCAACCCGTTTGTCCACCACACACCCCTAACATATCAAACATGCAACTTTCCCCCTCCGGTTCATCTGTCTGAAAACACGAAACACCGGGAATACTTTCCCGGATGTTTCCCCCCTTCACCGGTATCACCTCATACCGCGTTAGGGCACGCCTAGCATCACATATTGCTTTGTCATGCATCGGTATGCATCTGTTTGCATGGTATTCATTGTTTCTTCCCCCCTCTTCTCTCCGGTAGACTACGAGACCGATGTCGCCGCCAGCTCGACCACGGAGTTGACGACCCTCTCTCTTGCCGTGAGCAACCAGGCAAGCCCCCGCTTGATCACCAGATATCGCCTATTCTACTCTATACCGCTTGCATTAGAGTAGTGTAGCATGTTATCGCTTTCCGTTATACCTATCCCGATGCATAGCCTGTCCTTGCTACTCTGTTGTTACCTTTACCCGCAATCCTACATTCTTAGTATAGGATGCTAGTATTCCATCCGTGGCCCTACATTCTTGTCCGTCTGCTGTGTTATATTATCGAGCCGTGATCACTCGGGAGGAGATCACGGGTATATACTATATACTTTATACATGATACATGTGGTGACTAAAGTCGGTCGGCTTGTGGAGCACCCGAGTGGATCTTTTGTGGCGAGCGACAGGCAGGTTAAGACCGCCTAGGAGAGAGGTGGGCCTGCCCTGTTCGGCTCATGGATACTTAACACGCTTAACGAGATCTTGGTATTTCATCCGAGTCCGCCATTTGGTCTATACGCACCAACCAACCACGTGGGAAAGATATGGGCACTCGCCGCCGTGGTATCACCGGCACTTCGTGACGCCGCCGATCGATTGCGCTACCGGATTGGAACGTAGGCCTGCTCTTGTATTAAGGGGCTAGTTCGCTCCGCCACCCACGCAACGCAGGTGTGTGCTCAGGCGATGGGCCTGCACTTCTGGCGCTTAGGTTTAGACCGACGTGTTGACCTCTCTGTTGAGCCTAGGTGGGCTGCGACACGCTGATCTTCCGCGCGGGCATGATCCGAAAAGTGTGTCCGCCAAATGGGATCAAGCGTGTTGGGTTATGTGGTGCACCCCGCAGGGAAGTTAATCTATTCAATAACTGCTATCTTCGTAACAGGACGACCTGGAGTTGTACCTTGACCTTATGACAACTAGAACCGATACTTAATAAAACACACCCTTCCAAGTGTTAGATACAACCCGTGGTCGCTCTCTCGTGGTTACGAGGAGGGGATCCCTGTAGGATTATTGCTATGTGATGCTACTTGGAGGACTTCATCTACTCTCGCTACATGTGCAAAGCGGAGGCTGCCGTAAGCGTAGTATTCGACTGTGATTAGCTATCCCCTCTTACTCGGGCATTCTGCAGATTCAGTCCATCGATATGGCCCTTTACACATATATCCATGCATATCTAGTGTAGCTCCTTGTTTGCAGTACTTTGATGAGTACTCACGGTTGCCTTGTTCCCCTTTTCCCTATCTCTACTCGATTGTTGCGACTGCACGATGGAGCCCAGGAGCGACGCCACTGCCGATGACGACTACTACCCTGAGGTGCAGATTACTACGCAGCACGCGCGACGATTTACACAGGAGTAGTTTAGGAGGATCCTGTGCAGGAGGCCTCACGCCTCTTTCGTCAGATCCCGCTTTGTGCTAGCCTTCTTAAGGCAAACTTGCTTAACTTATGTCCGTACTCAGATATTGTTGCTTCACTGACTCGCCTATGATCGAGCACTTGTATTCGAGCCCTCGAGGCCCTCGGCTTGTATTATGATGCTTGTATGACTTATTTTATTTTTAGAGTTGTGTTGTGATATCTTCCCGTGAGTCCCTGATCTTGATCGTACAGGTTTGCGTGTATGATTAGTGTACGATTGAATCGGGGGCGTCACATAGGATTTTGGTTGAGCATCACTTCAGTCATTCTGACTATGATCACTTGGACCCCACTTAACAGTACGGTGGTTCTTACGACTCAACAAAGAAGAAAAGGAAACAACGAAATGACACAGTCTTCGTGCTGCATAGTCTTCACTCAATGTCTTCTCATGTCATAGTCTTCAATGTGAATATCTTCACATAACACCATTGTCGTCAATGTCTTCATACATTTTTAGGGGTCATCTCCGGTAGGTAAACCGAATCAATGAGGGACACTACCTGCATTATCCTGCAATTCTCACAAACGCATTAGTCCCTCAACCACATTTGTCGTCAATACTGCAAAACCAACTAGGGGTGGCACTAGATGCACTTACAGCGGCCATGATAAGGCCGCCTAGCCGGAGCGTCTGGCCTACAGCCAGAGCCTCCTCCGAGGTAATGTCGTCCTTGACAATGAGACGAGCCATCGAGCCTTGTGGCGACGACACAGAGGAACTCTCAATGGAAGGACCAATGTCGGTTTCAAAACCGGCGGATCTCGGTAGGGGGTCGCGATCTGTGCGTCAAGGCTGATGGTAACAGAAGCAAGGGACACAAATGTTTACCTGTGTTCGGCCCTCTCGATGGAGGTAAAACCCTACTTCCTGCTTGATTAATATTGATGATATGGGTAGTACAAGAGTAGATCTACCATGAGATCGTAGAGGCTAAACCCTAAGAGCTAGCCTATGATGGTATGATTGTAATTGTGATCGGCCTACTAAGGACCAACCTCTCCGGTTTATATAGACCTAGGAGGAAGATTTTTGTACAAGATGTTTCCCCAGGGTCGCTTGATGGCATTCTTCTCAGCATATTCCTGGGTCACGAACCTGTACTTGTACCATTGTTCTGCCCAATATCTTCGAATCCATTGGATTCGGGTTTTTCGCTGATTGTAGTCCTCCTCTGGATCTATCTTGTACAGCTCATAGAGGCTAGGAGGCAAATCTCTTGATGTGTTCCCACGGCGCTGTCTGCCACCCTTCCTTGTAGACGTCTCTGTTGCCATGAGGTTCAGACTGAATGGCTTCAACACTGTCAAAGGCTTTCATCTGCTAGCCAGACAGGAACTGGCTTCGGGAGAGTTGATGTTATGTCAGAAGAATTCTGCAAATGAATGCGACTATGAGAACCAAGGGATTCTCCCACGGACATGTACCGTGACAAGATTATGTGTTTAGGAAGGGAAGAGGTCATATGCATTCTCGTAAGATTTTGAAGATAAATCAGTTTAGAAGACATTGACCTCATAGCGTGAAGACATTCACTTATATGTTGAGTGTTGGTTCCAGATTTGTACGAATCCAAGAATAAGTACAAGTGAGGAATCTAACTACGTGTGAGCATAAGTGAATATACTAGGCATCATATGAGATGCAGACATGATAGATCCAAATTTGTGGAGGCAGAAACCACTTTTGGTAGAAAGGATGAATCTATAGGATCAAAAAGACGGTAAGAAGAGGGTTTAGTTTTACCACATGATGAACTGCTAGACCGAGTAGAATATGAGGCCGAGCAGTTCGATCTTCCGTGCCCTAACTTGGCGACGGAGGACACCTACGGCGGCGGCAAAGAAGACAATTTCCGCGACCGGCGTGAAGATGGCGTCGGAGAGGTCGCGGCAGCTAACCACTTCGTCGCCGGTGAGGGAGTCCTGGATTAGGGGGTATCCGGACAGCCGGACTGTGTACAACGTCCGGACTATTGAAGCGTGAAGATACAAGACTCAAGACTTCGGCCCGTGTCCGGATGGGACTTTCCTTGGCGTGGAAGGCAAGCTTGGCGATCCGGATATTATATTTCATTCCTTGTAACCGACTCCATGTAAACCCTAGCCCTCTCCCATGTCTATATAAACCGGAGAGGTTGGTCCTTAGAAGGCCGATCACAATTACAATCATACCATCATAGGCTAGCTCTTAGGGTTTAGCCTCTACGATCTCGTGGTAGATCTACTCCTGTACTACCCATATCATCAATATTAATCAAGCAGGAAGTAGGGTTTTACCTCCATCGAGAGGGCCGAACCTGGGTAAACATCTGTGTCCCTTGTTTCCTGTTACCATTAGCCTTGACGCACAGATCGGGACCCCCTACCCGAGATCCGCCGGTTTTGACACCAACATTGTTGCTTTCATTGAGAGTCTCTCTGTGTCGTCGCCGTGAGGCTCGATGGCTCGTCTCATTGTCAAGGACGACATTACCTCGGAGGGGGCTCTGGCTGTTGGCCAGACGCTCTGGCTCGGCGGCTTTATCATGGCCGCCCCATCGGCGGTGGCGCCGACGATCACTTCTCGGGTCATCGATCATAACCTTCGCGTCAGTTCGGAACATTCCGAGCAAATGGATCCAATGGAGCTCTCCACCCTTATTGAACTCTTGGATCACATCGCCGCTCTGGGAGTCGCTATGGACTACGACCGGATTGGGCTTAAACCCGACCAAAGGGACATCAGGTCCCCGCCGGCCACCCATGAGATAGTGATAGTGGAGGAACCACACGCGGATTGCCCCTCAACTTTGAGGACAAGTTGTGTTCGGATCACCGAACTCCTTGAGCCAAATACCTGCTCAAAGGAAAACCTGACCCAGGTCCGGGACTTAAAATCGGGCATCGGGCCGAAGAAATTGGGCACCCCGGATTCTGAGCTGTTTAGCTCGGGACCGCCCGCGCCCTTGGGCGTTAGATCGGATCAAAATCCGGACTCTAAACTGGACCTAAACTGTCTCTCCCGCATCAGGCAAGAGCCCCAGGAAACCGTACATTGCTACTGGGCCAGATTCCTCCTTGTGCTTAACAAGGTCAGGGATTGCCGCGAAGAGGACATGGTCTCACTTTTCAGCAAAAGCTGCATGGACGAAGGACTCCTCAATGCTATAAGCCGCCACGACATAGAATGCTTCGCGGACCTGGAAACCATAGTGCAGAAGTATTGTGCAATGGAGAGCGCTTGGAAGACCCAAACAGAATTTTGGGATAGTACAGCTCTCGCCAAAACCTTTCTCCGAACTAAACGGATGAACTCTCGTAAGTCGTCCGACCCAACCCCCAAGAAAACAAAGCCCGCTCCAAGGCAGAGATCCGTATTGGAAGAATGGCTCGACGGACCATGTAAGCTCCACAGTACTCCGGATACAACACCTACTCATAGCCTTAAGGCATGTTGGATACTCCGGCAGGTGGCAAAAAGTGGCGAGGACTTTCTTGTGGGCCATAAAGCGGAACACGATACAGTACTAACAGTCTTCGAGACTCTCTCCTCAAACAATAGGCGCAAGCGAGCTCGTCGAAGCTCCGCTGAAATTTACCGTGTCGCAAAAATAAACACTTGGAACGACACTGCTATAACTTTTAATGCCAGTGATGAACCTCGATTCCGGCTGTCCGCACCACCGCTCTGGTCCTTAGTCCGATCAGATGGCTTTCGCTCACTAAAGTACTCATGGATGGAGGAAGCAGATTAAATCTGATTTATGAAGAAACACTCAGCAAGATGGAGATTAATAAAAGCCGCATTGAACAAAGCTGCACGACCTTCAGGGAATTATCCCTACTGGAAGCGCAAAAGGGAAAAATCACACTCGATGTGGTATTCGGTACTTGCAGAATTATAGGTCCGAGGAAATCACATTCTAGGTAGCTCCTTTTAGCAGCGGATACCACGCCCTTCTAGGGCGGGACGCGTTTACAAGCTTTCAAGTTGTACGCCATTATGGGTACATGAAGCTTAAAATGCCTGCATCCAATGGAATCATCACTCTAGCCATGATCCGGACGCTGCGCTTACGCGAAAATAAAATCGCAGCTCTAGCCTTGGAAGCATTATCAGAAGCCCTAGCAGCCGAAGAGTTAACAACACTACGGGCGACTGTGGACAGGGACGACGTGATACTACACAAATGACCCAATTCCACCTCATTCAAACCTGCAGACGAGATAGTCAAATTCTAGGTCCACCCAACGGACCCCAAAAAGACAGCTTCCATCAGGACACAGCTGAGCCCCGCGATTGACGCTGCACTACGAGATTTCTTACGCAAGAATTGGGACATTTTCGCCTGGCACCCATCGGACATGCTGGGCATCCCACGCAGACTGGCCGAACACAGCCTCAACATTCTAAAAGGATATAAACCAGTCAAGCAGACCCTAAGGCGATTCTCAGAGCCCAAACGACAGGCAATGGGGGAAGAGTTAGCCAAGCTACCCGAGGCCGGATTTATCAGAGATATCAAACATCCAGATTGGCTGGCAAATTTGGTGATGGTGCCAAAGAAGGATAAATCACGGCGCCTATGCGCCGATTTCAAAGACCTCAACAAGGCTTGCCCTAAGGATCCTTTTCCTCTCCTCGATCGATCAAATCATCGATGCCACAGCTGGACACGACTCATCAGAGCTCGACGATACTCGATACCATCAAATAAAGATGGCAGAGTCGACCAAGTTGCAACAGCTTTCATAACGCCATATGGCCCTTTTTGCTTCAACACTATACCTTTCGGGCTTAAGAACGCCGGTGCAACCTATCAACGCATGATTCAAACATGCCTGGAAAAACAAATCGGCAAAATAGTGGAGGCATACGTGGACGACGTGGTCATAAAAACAAGACACGTCGAAACCCTAATAGATGACTTGAGGCTTACATTCGACAATCTCCGGACATACGACATCAAGCTGAATCCGGAAAAATGAGTTTTTGGCGTCCCCTCGGGGAAGCTACTCGGCTTCATCGTTTCCAACAGAGGAATTGAGGCGAATCCGGCAAAACTCCGAGCTCTGTCACAGTTGGCTATACCAACAGACCTCAACCACATCCGAAAGCTAGCCGGATGCGTGGCTGCTCTCAGCCGCTTTATGTCCAGGTTAGGAGAAAAGGCACTACCGCTTTATCGCCTTCTTCGGCGCACCAAACACTTCGTATGGACGGAGGCAGCCGCGGCCGGACTGGATGAAATAAAGACCTTATTGGCCAGTAATCCAGTATTAACAGCGTTGAATATCGACGAACCTATGTTGTTGTACATAGCCGCAACGCATCAAGTCATAAGCGCAGTGCTCGTTGTCGAACGAGAGGCCGACGGATACAAATACCCGCTCCAGAAGCCGGTGTACTATGTGTCCACGGTCCTAACCCCATGCAAATCCCGATACCCACACTATCAAAAATAGCATATGCGGTGTTCATGGCATCCCGGAAGCTACGACACTACTTTCAAGAGTGTTCGATTACGGTGGCCTCCGAAGTACCGCTCAATGACATAATAAATAACTGTGATGCTACGGGCCGGATTGCCAAGTGGGCTATTTAGCTCCTTCCTTTCGACATAACGTACAAACCACGGCGGGCCATCAAGTCACAAGTGTCGGCTCACTTCGTCGCCAAATGGACAGAAGCCGAACTCCCTAAAGGGTACGGCGCATACTCAAACTGGATCATGCACTTTGACGGCTCTAAAATGCTGGCCGGATTGGGAGCAGGGGTAGTCCTGACATCTCCCACCGGCGACACGGTCCAGTACGTCCTCCAAATATTATACACAGACTCCAACAATGCAGCTGAATATGAGGCTCTGTTGGACGGTCTTTGGATGGCAGTCTCTATGGGCATTCAACGCCTAGAAGTGCCTGGGGACTCGAACCTCGCAATATCACAGATAAACGAAAATTTTGATGCCAAGGACCCGAAAATGGCGGCCTACCGTAATTCCGTCCTCAAAATGTCAACTCGGTTCGAGGGGCTCGAATTCCACCATGTGGCTCGAGAAAACAATCAAGTGGTCGATGTCCTCGCCAGATCGGCGCTTAAACGCCGACTCGCCCCACCTAACATATTCTTGGAATGGTTGTTCAAGCCATCCGTAGTATGGGAAGGGGAGTCCGGCAGTACTAGCACGGACCCGAATACATCCCCGGATTCCGAACCATCAGACATAGTAGGAGGTTCTACCCCCGAAATAATGTCCTCAGCCCACGAAATCATGGCTGCAATCGCCCCATGGACCGAGCCCTTGTTGGCCTACCTAAATAGGAAGGAGCTGCCCGAAGACCAAAATGAAGCACGCTGCATTGTCCGGCGCTCTAAAGCTTACAAAGTCTACGAAGGGGAACTCTACAAGAAAAGCGTTACCGGAGTGCTACAAAGATGCATCTCCGAAGAGGAAGGGCGGCAACTCTTGGCTGAAATCCATGCCAGCCTGGGCGGGCACCACGCCACGGCTCGGGCATTAGTCAGCAAGGCCTTCCGTACATGCTTCTATTAGCCGACGGCCTGAGCGGACGCACAAGACCTTGTTCAACATTTCGTCGGTTGCCAGCTCTTTGCCAATCAAAGTCACATGCCCCCTACCGCTCTCCAAACAATCCCCATAACGTGGCCCTTTGCGGTCTGGGGGCTGGATATGGTCGGACCTCTTAAAGGGGGAAGCCATAAGAAGAAATACTTATTGGTCATGGTGGACAATTCACCAAATGGATAGAAGCTAAACTAGTCAAAACGGCTGAATCCGACCAGTAATAGACTTCATATCTCGGGTCGCATAATCGATACGGTGTCCCCACAGCATCATCATCGATAATGGCTCAAATTTCACGGTGGCGAAGTGAAAATTTGCGCGCAAAATGGGCATCAAGCTCGACACGCCCGCCTACCATCCACAAACTAACGCCGTAGAGCGGGCAAATGGTCTCATTAGGAGCGGTATCAAACCCAAGCTAGTGCGATCCTTGACAGAGTCGACACGACCTGGTGGAGGAGCTCGACCAGACTGGGGCTACGGACCACGCCAAATCGCACTACCAGATACACACCATTTTTATGGTGTACGCGCGAAGCAGAGATTACCTTGCGACATAATACATGATTCGCCACGCGACGCATGTATGAAGAGAAGGAAGCCGAAGTTAGATCAACAGGATAATTTGATGCCCCGAGGAGGAGCACGATGTCACAAAAGCCCGCTCCGCATTCTATCAAGCAGCAGGCTCGACGATACCAAAGCAGTAGAAGTGCGGCAAAACTTACAATATTGGCGAAGCTAATTCTACGACTCACCGGAGAAGAAGAAGGACAAACTCAAACCCAAGTGGAGGGTCCTTCGTCATTGACAAAGTTCTCACCGAGGAGCGCATCGCTTATGTAATGCATCCGATAACAGACTCGAAGCCGAACCCATGGAACGTGGCAACACCACGGAGATTATCGCCTAGCGCCGAACATAGTGTTCGCCTCCTAACCCTCCCTTTAATTATGCCCCATCCCTTTTCCTTTCTCGACCTTTTCTATCTTCACAAAAGTATTCAATACAAGGCGGATTTCGGATCGCTCCGCCGCACTAAGTGTGTAAGCACACCGGAGGCTTCCTATACGTAAAGCTTAAAATGATTACTCACATGGTTTTTGCCCGCCACATATGCATTCTTTTTCCATATGTGCCTCTTCTTCACCATTATATGCGCCGGTATGACTTAAGATGTTGCCCTGGGTTGTTCGGTTTGTGTTTATGCCCCACGCTCCCGTTAATTCGCTAGGGCATAAGGGGAGCACCTCTGTGATTGTTACCGCCGGTTCAGCCGGATGTGTACCTCAGATCGGGTGAAGCCGAAAGCTAGCTTCCTTAAGAGAATATTCGGTCGGTGAACAAAAGATGTATTCGCTTATCATAACATAAATCCTCGTAAGTCTTGTATCCTCGCACCATCATTCGTAGTCCGACATGTGCATCGTCGCATGCACTCTGGAAAGGAACCCCTAACGAACTATTCTCTCGAAGATGTTTCTTACTATCCATGTAATATAACATAACTAGTTGGGTAATTGTCTGTTCAAGCACTTATGACCCCTACGCCTTGTTTCCACACATACCCCGGTTTTGTATAGCTGAGCGGGTATTCGGACACAAGCCGGATTATAGGACCCGGGGGCTGAAGCGAAAAGGTCCGCCATGACAAATGATTTTAATCCGGCTAGGGGCTAATCATGCCCATTAATTTACACAGTCATTTGGACTGATTACATTCCTCTTCTATACCGTCCAACAGGCTATCTATCTTACAATCCTGTTGAGAATACTTAGCGGCTAACGCTGCCTGGTCATACACCAGACTAACGTGAATTTCTTGCCCATCGGGCCCCGCTGGTCCCACTTCGGCCATATGGTTCGGGTCCAGCTTGGTGTAGCGTGTCTTCGCCATTGCCCAGGCTTCTCTTGCTCCTTGTCGGCATGCTGATATCTTCCATAGACTAAGCGCCACGGATCCTGAAGCAGGTCCACAAGTTCCCCTGTGCCATTCGGCAAGAGGGCTTGATGGCCACAAAGCCCGAAAGCAACACCCGCATCACTTGTCGAGCTCGCTCGCGGCGCCAAGGAAGGTCTTGCAGTAAATCATTTGCAGATGAGGGCATCTCCTCCTCGGGGCGACCCATTAACATTCCTGCAAGCAAAATTCTTTTAATGTACTTCCTCGCCGAACTATACAACAGTTCGTCTAGGCACTTACTGTAAATGCCGCGTCGAATCCTCTTGTTCTCCTTCATGGAGTCCGCCAGCTGAGCACGAAGATCTTTTAACTCCACGTCCAACTGGACTTTGGCATCTTGAAGATCGTTTTTCTCCCGCCTAACTCGCGTAAGAATGCGCCCGCCAGCCTCTAGCTTCTTTTTGAGATGCGATGCGTCCTCTCCTATGCCCTCCGGATTCACCCCAGGATTGTCTGCAGAATTTTCTGTTAGACTTGTCATATTATCCATTGACTAACTGGTGCATCTTCGCACAATTGTGATAATTGTTACCAGATGAGGGCCTTTGTGGTTCCTCTAACTTGGCAATTGCGGTCCTTGGTTCGGCCTTGCAGTCCTCCAGCTCCCGAAACAATTGCGTGTTCTTCTCTACAAGGACCTGTACATAAATTGATCCTTAAAACTTTTGTTTCAACCGTTTCAAGTCTTAGGGGCTACTGCTATACATACTTATCAAAATTTCTCACCCGTATGTCTTTAGTATACTTGTTTGTTGCTTGGGCAAGCCCGCCCCGAGCAGCTTGGACGTATGCATCCGCCGAATTGAATGCATTAAACGCCTCTTTGGAAAAGATGTTGTTCCGAAGTACGGCCCGTCGACGCCTGTGATTCATGGTTCTCTCTACTTCAGAATTCGTGGCTGAGAGCATGTCTGCACTCTCTGTTGGAGAGCTATGCGGTGCTCGCCCCGTGTCCGCATCCGCCCCTGAAGCCGGTTCTGCAACCCGGCTGGTGGAGGCGTGATTGGTAGGGTCTCCGGATATAGTCCGGTTATTCTTCTTCCTGCCATACACAAAGGGCGTTGTCATATTTTAAATTATATAATTACAGGGCAGGTTATTGTTTTACCTCTGTAGCGGTGTGTCAACCCTCACCGCCTTCCTCTTGAGCCTGCCCGATCTGGACGCCCATGGTTGACGAGTCCCTAGGGGCTCGGCCCCTTGCTCTGGCCGTCGTTTCTGCAAATAGAACGACTCCTCAAAGGTAAATAATAACACCTGGGGGGAGTCCACTTTGAACGATAGGGCTTTCTAGTTCGTCTTACACACGAGGCAGGGAGCAGTCCAGGCTAGTCGGCCGTAATGGCCACTAGGGCGCCATCCCAGCTCGCCTGATAAATACCCAGTTGACGAGCTCCACAGTGATATCCGGATCCATTTTAAGTCCCGGATCTAGGGCCTCCGAGTCCTCCGTTGCGGGGAGGGCTAAAGATTCCTTCACGCCCTCGCTAATTCCTGCCCGAAGCATTGATGCAAGTAATCTTAGCAGAAGAACGCTAGAGCAAAGCGGGGAAAAAGATTGGCAACTTACCCACGCTAGGGGGTTGTACATGGTGAATCCTTCCCGCGTTTTTATGCGAAGGAATTCCTCCTCTTCCCCTTTGTACAGATCGGACAATATCCTTGCCAGAGCGGCAGCGGAGTCCAGACCTTTACGGCCGCAGCGGGTGGCGTCGTCTTCACCGTTGAAATGCCACATGGGCTTCACCCGATATTGGAGCGGTTGCACTCCCCGTATTATACATATCGCCATAACCTCAACTGTCCTCAGTCCGGATTTGGCCAGTAACTTTATCCTGTCCATCAGGAGGAATATTTCCCTCTGGTCCTCTTCTTGAGGGCCCCGGGGGCGCCATCTTAGGCGTGCCCTCGGTGGGGCGTTGCTGAACTTGCGGAGACCTGTCCGGACTGGATCCGGAAGGGGGACGTCGTTTATATAGAACCACTCCGAAGGCCAGTTTTCTGGTGCCTTCTTAGGAGTGCCGGACAGGTATCCGGTCTCAGCAATGCTCCATACTTTGGCCCCACCCACTTGGCATAGGGACTCCCCCTGGGTGCGGGGGACGAGGCAGAACAGCTTCTACCATAATCCGAAGTGTGGTTCGCAGCCTAAAAACAGCTCAAGACAGGCAACATACCCCGCTATGTGCGTAATAGAGCGAGGGTAAGGTCATATAACCGAGGCCGAGAACTCTGTGAGCCCGCCAAGAAACGGGTGGATAGGGAACCCAACGCCTCGGCAGATGAGGGATCGACAGACACGCCCTCCGGAGATGGGTTAGGGATCCTCGGCTGGTCTCCTCCGGCATAGGTGGCTATACCAGCTCAGACGGAGACTATGAACACCGGCGGAGAAACCCTTGGGTTTGTAACTTTGTCAAATGGCTATGAGGAATGAACACTCTCCCATTCCCCGACTTGGAACGAGAAGGGCAAGGTAAGAGCTGCACGGCCGCCATGTTGGAATGGCTTTTTATGAGCGCCTGCTGGATGCTGGCTCGGGAGGGAGAGTGAGGTTTGATCTCGAGAATCCCGCCCCTTCAAATAGACGGTTCGCCGGAGGATCGAGGGTGGCAATGCAAAATGCCTCGACTCCTCGCATTCGCCGACACGTGGAGATGGTCATTCTCGAGGCACCAAAGCCGAGGAGCACAACATTGATTGGAGGCGGACACTATTCGTCAGAATAAGCACTATGGAGTATTCGAGAAGGAACCCGCCTTTGCAATGTCAAGATAATATCTGGCACGGACACATCGTCATTAAAGCCTGGTTCAGGGGCTAATGAGGGAGTCCTGGCTTAGGGGGTATCCGGACAGCCGGACTATGTACAACATCCGGACTATTGAAGCGTGAAGATACAAGACTCAAGACTTCGACCCGTGTCCGGATGGGACTTTCCTTGGCGTGTAAGGCAACCTTGGCGATCCGGATATTATATTTCCTTCCTTGTAACCGACTCCATGTAAACCCTAGCCCTCTCCGGTGTCTATATAAATCGAAGAGGTTGGTCCTTAGAAGGCCGATCACAATTACAATCATACCATCATAGGCTAGCTCTTAGGGTTTAGCCTCTATGATCTTGTGGTAGATCTACTCCTGTACTACCCATATCATCAATATTAATCAAGTAGGAAGTAGGGTTTTACCTCCATCGAGAGGGCCCGAACCTGGGTAAACATCTGTGTCCCTTTCTTCCTGTTACCATCAGCCTTGACGCACAAATCGGGACCCCCTACCCGACATCCGCCGGTTTTGGCACCGACAGCCGGCGTCGTCAAGAGCTAGCGGTGGCGCTATGGTTTGTCGAGGTGGAGAGGTGGAAGAAAGATTTTGACCGCGATTGGATGTGTATTTATAGGGAAAGGGAAGGCACGACGCAATTACGCAGGTGCCCCTGGCGGTTCACATCTGAGGGACACGTGGCGAACATGCAACACATTGAGAGTTGTCCCATGTTCCCACGCCCGCCTGGATTGTCGGATGGTCGTTCCGGCTTCTCCGGGTTTCAGGCAATAAGAATTAAACATTTAAAACAGATTTAATGTTTGTCTCTGTATCTTCTGCTGACAAGGACACAGAGAAGACATTCGACAGTTTCAACAGAATGCATATGATTCGGATAGATATAGTTTGAGGTAGAAAGCATAGAGAGGTTAGGGTTCGATCACATTCACTAGCTATAAGTGAATGATGCAGAGGATAGAACACTAATGTATGTATATATCAGAATACAACCAAATCAACATAGTGAAGATAAACCAAATGCGAAGACATAGAAAATGTAGCGCCATGAGAAAAACACTTCAAACAGAAGAATTTGGTGGTGGCGTTACCCACCGTATAGGAAGTATTAGACCCAGACACGGCGCACAATTATCGTGGCGCTCCGAAGTCAAATTCCGTGTTAATGTATTCACACTTATAATGTAAATCTTCATTGATTGAAGATACACTTTACTTCGTGTGTTGCACATCTAAGTCATCAACATGCATAAGTGTTAGGATGTGTGCCTGATCACAGGAAATTTGAGGATTCCAAGATATTTAGCTCACACCACAACTTGCAAAACCTTTTCTGATCCAAGGGCTTTGTGAAGATATCTGTCAGTTTCTCTTCAGTGCTGACGTGTATGATATCAATATCTTCCTTCATGACACGATCTCTGAGAAAGTGATGACGAATTTCAATGTGCTTTGTCTTCGAGTTGTGAACTGGGTTGTTGGCAATCTTGATGGCGCTTTCGTTGTCGCAGTAGAATGGTACTTGTTTCATATGGATGCCATAGTCCTTGAGTGTCTGCTTCATCCATAGAAGCTGAGTGCAGCAAGATCCAGCAGCAATGTATTCAGATTCAGCAGTGGAGAGTGATACACAGTTCTGCTTCTTTGAAGACCAACAGATAAGTGATTGTCCCAGAAAGTGACATGTGCCTGATGTATACTTGCGATCCACCTTGTCACCAGCATAATCAGCATACGAGAATCTAACTAGATCAAATTCTGAGCCCTTTGGATACCATAATCCTAATGTTGGGGTGTAAGCCAAATATCGAAGAATTCGCTTCACAGCTAAGTGATGCGATTCCTTTGGTGCCGCTTGGAATCGAGCACACATGCAAACACTAAGCATAATATCTGGCCTAGATGCACATAAATAAAGTAAGGAACCAATCATGGAGCGATATACCTTTTGATCGAACTCTTTACCATTGGCGTCAGGACCCAGATGACTCTTGGTTGGCATTGGCGTCGTGTAACCTTTGCAGTCTTGCATTCCAAACTTCTTCAGGCAATCTTTGAGTTATTTCTCTTGAGATATGAAGATGCCATTGCTTTGCTGACGAATTTGAAGACCAAGGAAGAACTTTAACTCACCCATCATGGACATCTGATATTGCTCTTGCATCATGTGTCGAAATTCATCAATGTATTTCTGGTTGGTGCAGCCGAAGATAATGTCATCCACATATATTTGGCACACAAACAGTTCACCATCATATGTCTTCATGAAGAGTGTGGGATCCAGGGAACCAGGTTTGAAGCCTTTGCTCTTCAAGAAGTCTTTGAGTGTGTCATACCAAGCGCGAGGGGCTTGTTTGAGGCCATACAGTGCCTTGTCTAGATTGTACACCATATCAGGATGTTTTGGATCTTCAAAGCCAGGAGGTTGTGCAACATACACTTCTTCAATCTTGGCGTTGAGAAATGCACTCTTCAGATCCATTTGATATAGTAAGATGTTGTGATGGTTGGCATAGGCTAGCAATATGCGAATAGCTTCAAGCCTAGCCACAGGAGAAAATGTTTCATCGAAGTCAATCCCTTCAACTTGAGTGTATCCTTGAGCAACGAGACGAGCTTTGTTTCTGAAAACTTGACCATGCTCATCTTGTTTGTTACGATATATCCATTTTTTGCCTATTATGTTGTGCTTGTGGGGGTCAGGACGCTTGACAAGTTCCCATACATTCTTCAGCTTGAACTGTTGAAGCTCTTCTTGGATACCTTGAATCCATTCAGGTTCCATGAAGGCTTCAACAACTTTCTTGGGTTCAGATATTGAGACAAATGCAAAGTGCCCATAGAAATTTGCTAGCTGTGTTGCTCTTGAACAAGTGAGTGGACCAGGCGCATTGATGCTATCAATTATCTTCTCAATTTGTACTTCATTTGCAACACGAGGATGAACTGGACGAAGATTTTTCTCTTGCTGATCATTGTCATCGTTGGGAGAATTGTCTTCAGGCTGAGCATTGTCTTGAGGTTGATTAGGTGCAGAAATGATAAGTTCCTCTTTTGGCTGTGCTTCAGACGGTTTGATTTCTCCAGTTCCCATTAGCTTGATGGATTCACTAGGTGGAACTTCATCTAGCACATTTGGCAGGTGCTCTCTTTGCGAGCCATTAGTCTCATCGAATCAAGACATCCATAGTTTCAACCACTTTATAGTGAAAGAGGTTGAAGACTCAGAGGAGTGCGAATCCTTTCCGTGAATCGAGCATAAAACCTTCATGTGCTTTCAATGCAAATTTTGAAGTGTGATGTGGATCCTTGATCCAGCACCTAGCACCAAATACTCTGAAGTAACTGACATTTGGCTTCTTACCCGTGAGGAGTTCATAGGATGTTTTCTTCGGAACCTTGTGAAGATAAACACGGTTGATGACATGGCATGCAATATCAATAGCTTCAGTCCAGAACTTTCTTGGTGTCTTGTATTCATCGAGCATCGTCCGAGCCATCTCAATGAGTGTTCTGTTCTTGCGCTCCCCGATGCCATTCTGTTGAAGTGTGTATGGAGCTAAGAACTCACGAGTGATGCCTAATGTATCCATGTACAGATCGAGGCCGGCGTTCTTGAACTCTGTGCCGTTGTCACTCCTGATATGCTTGATCTTGATGCCATAGTTTTTCATGGCACGGTTGGCGAAGCATCTGAAGACATCCTGCACTTCAGTCTTGTAGAGAATTATGTGCACCCATGTATATCTTGAATAATCATCAACAATGACGAAGCCATAGAGACAAGCAGTAGTAGTGAGAGTAGAGTAGTGAGTAGGGCTAAGTCCATGTGTAGCAGCTCGAAGGGTTGAGATGTCGTCACGATTGTCTTCGAGGGATGCTTGGCCCTGTCATCTTTCCAGCTTCGCAGGCACTGCACAAGTGATCCTTCTTGAACTTGACGCCCTCGATGCCTATGACATGCTTCTTCTTTGCGAGAGTGTGTAAGTTCCTCATGCCAGCATGCCCTAGCCTCCGATGCCAGAGCTAGCACTCTGAAGCTTTTGCAAGAAGACATATGGCAAGTTGTGGTCCTGCTCAGAAATCTACCATGTACAGATCATCTTTCCGGTACCCTTCAAAGACTAGAGACTTGTCAGATTCCTATATTACAAGGCAACAATATTTTCCAAATATCACAATCATGTTCAAGTCACAAATCATTGAGACAGACATTAAGTTGAAACCGAGGGATTCAACAAGCATCACTTTATCCATGTGCTAATCCTTTTAGATTGCAACTCTACCTAGACCCAATACCTTGCTCTTACTAGTGTTAGCAAATGTGATGTGACTCTTGTCAGATAGATGTAAGGTTGAGTCCATAAGAAGACTTCGATCACCAGTCATATGATTAGTACATCCGCTGTCCATAATCCATTATGAAGCATGAGGTGTCATACCCTACAGTACAGTTAGGGGGATAGGCTTCACCAAGAGTATTGTGAAGCATAAATATTTGACGGGCAAGAGGATCATCAAAGCTCAGATCAATATTAGGACTGATAGGATGATTGGCAAATGATTCAAGAATAAAATACATAGTGAGACCATTTGGGCATTTGATCTTGCGCCCTACAAGATGTTTTAGGTCCCCAGTAATAGCATCAGACGCCTTTGATTTCTGTCTGGAGACCTTTCCATGCAAAAGAAAGTTAATTCTTCTTAACCACCCACATCTTCAGGGGTGGCTTAGAAGCAATGAGTCTAAGTGCAACATCTGAGAACTTTGGCTTTGGAGCCCTAGCAAATAGCCTTGTAGGAGATGAATGATACTCATATGGATAAGCAGAAAAGTTCTTAGTTTTATGAACATAGCGGTTTGAAGAAACATGTTCATATTCATAAGTCTGAGTATGATTTCCCTGCAAAGCATTGGCGTTAGGGTGACACAGGTGAGTCCTCTGTCTGTATGAAGCCTTTGGACCATATGAAGCCTTAGGTCTGGGATTTGTCTTCTTCCTAGGTGGTGTCATGATGACATTCACAGGAAGATTCTCCAGACAACTTTTGGGAACACAGATCTTCTTCATTGGTGGCCCATTCCTACAGTTAGTACCAATATACCTGGCAAACACTTCACCATTCTGATTCTTAAACAGTTTATAGTTTGCATCAAAGGATTCATCAATGATAATAGGGTTAGCACAAGTGAAGCCAGATAAGGTGGATGCATCCACTGAAGGTCCCTTTGCAGCAACCCATGTGGTTTTGGGGTATTGCTCAGGCTTCCAGTAGGAGCCATCAACATTCATTTTCCTCTCGAACCCAACACCCTCTTTCCTAGGGTTTCGGTTCAGAATCTTCTTTTTGAGGACATCGCACAGTGTCTGATGCCCTTTGACACTTTTGTACATCCCTGTTTCAAGCAATGTCTTCAACCTAGCATTTTCATCAGCAATAGTAGTGGTATCCTCAGCAGTTGAAGATATTGCAACAGTAGCATCAGTAGAACATTCAGCAACAAAAGTAGTGTTATCACGCTCAAGGCATTTTAGACAAGGTGGTTCAAATCCTTCCTGAGCAGAACTTATCTGTTGAGCGCGAAGTGACTCATTCTCTTTTTGAAGATCTTCATGAGACGCTCTCAATTTCCCAAGCTCTTGCTTCCTTTGGAGATAATCATAGGAGAGCTTTTCCATGAGTAGTTGAGAGCGTTTCATGACGACTTTCAAGTTCCTGGTCCTTAACATGAAGATTTTTTATGTCTTCAATTAAGGACTGAGAACGGGTCATTTCGGCGTCCAACAGGTCATCGCTTTTGTCTAACAGTTTTTGAGTATGTTCCATAGCTTTCTGTTGTTCAGTTGCAATTTTAGCAAGTGTTTTGTAGCTGGGTTTGGATTCACAATCAGCGTCATCTTCACTTGATGTTTCAATGTAAGCATCGCGTGATTTTACCTTGGCACCACGTGCCATGAAGCAGTAGGTGGGAGCAGAGTCGTCCTTGTCATTAGCTTCAGCGTTGGTGATGGGGCCATTGTCTTCAGTGTTGAAGATGGACTTGGCAACGTAGGCTGTAGCTAGAGCCAGACTTGAAACGCCAGGGTCGGACTCCTCCTCAGACTCCACCTCCGCCTCGTCAGAAGCAGACTCCTCCTTTGAATCCATCTCCTTGCCAACAAAAGCATGAGCCTTGCCAGATGAGCTCTTCTTATGAGATGAAGACTTGGAAGAAGACTTTGAGGATTTCTTCTTCTTCTTGTTATCAGAATCATATTCCTTGCTCTTCTTCTTCTTCTTGTTCTCATTGTCCCACTGTGGACACTCAGAGATGTAGTGTCCAGGTTTCTTGCACTTGTGACATGTTCTATTCTTGTAGTCATGAGTGGAAGCTTCATCATTTCTTGAGCTGGATCGTGAAGACTTTCTGAAGCCCTTTTCTTAGTGAACTTCTGGAACTTCTTCACAAGCATAGCAAGTTCCTTTCCAATGTCTTCAGGATCCTCAGAACTGCAGCCAGATTCTTCTTGAGATGAGGAAACAACTTTTGCCTTCAAAGCATGAGTTCGGCCGTAGTTGGGACCATATATATCTCTTTTCTCAGATAGCTGGAACTCATGTTTGTTGAGCCTCTCAGGTATATCAAACGGATCGAGTGTCTTGAAGTCAGGGCGTTCTTGTATCATCAGGGCAAGGGTGTCGAACGAGCTGTCAAGTGATCTCAGTAATGTCTTGAAGATTTCATGCTTGGCGATCTCAGTGGTGCCGACAGCACGAAGTTCATTTGTGATGTCAGTGAGGCGATCAAACGTGAGCTGGACATTCTCATTGTCATTTCTCTTGAAGCAGTTGAAGAGGTTGCGAAGAACACTGATCCTTTGATCTCTCTGGGTTAAGATGCCTTCGTTGACCTTGGAGAGCCAGTCCCAGACTAGCTTCGACGTTTCCAGAGCACTCACATGACCATACTGTCCTTTGGTCAGATGACCATAGATGATGTTCTTGGCAGTAGAATCTAGTTGAATGAAGTTCTTGACATCAGCAGGGGTGACACCTTCACCAGTCTTGGGAACGCCATTCTTGACGACATACCAGAGGTCGATATCAATGGCATCAAGATGCATGCGCATCTTATTCTTCTAGTAGGGATATTCAGTCCATCGAAGATGGGGCAAGCAGCGGAGATTTTGATTATCCCTGCAGTCGACATAGCTAAAACTCTAGGTGGTTAAACCGAATCACACAGAACAAGGCAGTACCTTGCTCTGATACCAACTGAAAGTGCTAGTTATCAACTAGAGGGGGGGGGGGTAAGTAGGCGATTTTTATGAAAGTCTTCAAAACATGAGAGTTTCAAAGACAAATAATAGAAATGAACCTATTCATATGAAGTGGAAGGTAGACTACACTAGGCAAGCCATAGTCAAGTATGCAATGAAGAGAAAGCACGAAGACTAATAGCAGCTAGGTAGTAAAGATCAGGATGGAAGATAGTATGAAGCCAAACAATGATAGTAGTCACACAGTGAAGTCAAACAGGTAGTGCAAGCAGGCAATGACTTCACGAAGACTAACTGTAAACAAGTCACTTCGTGAGGACACAAGATTTGTTGGACCAGTTCCAGTTGCTGTGACAACTGTACGTCTGGTTCAGGAGGCTGAGATTCAACTCAGAAGACCACGTCTTCACCTTATTCCCCTTGAGCTAAGGACACCCAGTCCTCGCCCAATCACTCTGGTAAGTCTCCAAGGTAGACTTCCAAACCTTCACAGACTTCGTTCACCGGCGATCCACAATGACTCTTGGATGCTCAGAATGCGACGCCTAACCGTCTGGAGGATTCATAGTCCTCAAGTGTAACAAGTCTTCAGGTCACGCGGACAGAAAGACTTCAGTTTTGCCTAACACCCTTTGGCTCTTGGTGTTTGGGCTTTGTCCTCGCAAGGATTTCTCTCTCTCAAAAGCTTCGGAGGCGGGTTGCTCTCAAACGATAAAAGTGGTGCACTAACTCTGAGCAGCCACCAATTTATGGTGTAGGGGGTGGGCTATTTATAGCCACTAGGCAACCTGACCTGATTTGTCCGAAATGACCCTGGGTCACTAATGAACTGACACGTGTTCCAACGGTCAGATTTCAAACACACGTGGCAGCTTGATTTGGGCTACAAGTAAAGCTGACTCATCCAACTCTAGATAAGATGCTCTCATTGCCTTCGCTCGAAGACATATGATTTGGTTGAGCATTACTTCAATCACTCTGACTTTGTTCACTGGGACCCCACTTAACAGTACAGTGGTTCCTATAACTCAACCAAGAAGAAAAGGAAACAACGAAACAACTAAGTCTTCGCGCTCCATAGTCTTCACGCAATGTCTTCTCTTGTCATAGTCTTCAATGTGAATATCTTCAAATACCACCATTGCCTTCAATGTCTTCATACATTTTTAGGGGTCATCTCCCGTAGGTAAACCGAATCAATGAGGGACTACTTCCTGTGTTATCCTGCAATTCTCACAAACACATTAGTCCCTCAACCAGGTTTGTCGTCAGTACTCCAAAACCAACTAGGGGTGGCACTAGATGCACTTATAGACTCAAAGCTCCTATGATACATCGACACGTGGCACGGCCCAACAGAGGCCCATTCCTGTGAAAAGGCTGGCCCATTTGACTTGGTCAAAAGGTGGCGGGACGGCCCACGGCAAGCCTGTGAACGGCATGTTCACATATAGCCCATTTACAGCCCGCTAACCCAGGGCCCGTTTACGGACTATCTGAATTAGGCCCAGTAGCGTCATCTGGGCCGTCCAATATAATTCCAGCCCGTTTTAACTTCCGGCCCATGTATGGCCCATGATGTCTTTCGGCCCATATGAGGCCCTTATTACTCTCGGCCCATTAACGGCCCATGCTAAAACTACCAAGTAATGAACAGTGTATCACTTTATACCCATTAACGGCACGGTGAAATCGGGCAGAATGAACAAAGGTATCACTTTATACCCATTAACGGCCCATTATTTCGTTGGGCCGTTTTAGCCCATGTTATCTCTCGGCCTTCTCGGGGCCCATTTATTCTTGGGCTCATTTCCACATTCGTTTACTTACAGCCCGTTACGGTCATTTTCTGCTTGTGGGCCAAATTCAGCCCGTGGTTACAGTCGTCCCGTTTGTGGCCCGTTAATATGTTGGGCCGTTTTCATGTCAAAAAAACCCGTTGGGCTGTTTTCATAGAGTTATCAAATACGGCGTATTAACGACCCGTTATTGTCCACGAATAGTATGGCCCATGATTGGCAAAATGATGATACGCCCCGTAGAAGGTCCATGGATCCTACGGCCCGTAAAAGGCCCATGAATCGTACGGCCCGTAGAAGGCTCATGGATCCTACGACCCGTATAGAAGGCCAATGGATCCTACGGCCCGTAGAAGGCTGTCACAGCCCCAGATCAACCCTAGAGCTTGCTTGTAACTAGTAGCATTGCATCCATGCATCATGTTTAATTTCCATGAAATTTGAAATGGGGATGATCAAGCCCTAGCACTAAAGCAATTCAAATAGGTTCAAATTCAAAATATTTTCAAAAACCCAAATTGGTTTGCAAAATATTCATGATTAATGGAAAAGGTGAAACCCATATCCAGAGGTGATGTATATTTTCCAAGGCATTTTGGATTTTGAATAAACCATATTGTATTTGAATTGGGGCATTTAAATACTATTAATATTTTAAATGCTCCAACAATTCTGAAAAATAGTTAAGGGCCTCTGTAATAATTCAGTTAATGCCCATAATTATTTTCAGGATTTATTTAAATGGTTTAGTATTTTACTAAACTAAAACAAAACAGAAAATAGAAAACAGAAATAAAGAAGGAGAGAACTGCACTGCCATTACCCGCGCAGCCCACCCGCCCCCCCTCGCTGGCCCTGTGGCCCAGCCCACCAACCGCCTCACCGCTGTCGCCTACCTCTCGCCAAGAGGAGAGGAGGGACACGGCGATCATCGCCCGAGCACGCCACCTCCTCCTCCTTTCGCTTTGCTGGCTCCCTCGACGCCCGGAGATGCCACGCACACCCCCGACCCCTCGCTCCCTCTCCTCTCTCAACGCCTTCCCTCTCCTCTGCTCCCTCTCTCGCCGACCAGCGCGGCCTCTGCCGACGCCGATCGCTGCATCCGCTGCCACCGCCACCCCCTCTCCTCCCGACATGCCCCAAGCCCCGCCACTCCATCCTCGCCCTCACTCACCGAGCCTCCCGACGCCGGAGCGCCCGAGGCGCCGCCCCACCGCTTTCCCCTCTTCGACTCAGCGATCGCCGCCGATTCGGTCCAGCACCAAGACGCCTGAGCTCACCGCTTGCTCCAACCGACTCGCCGTGAGCTTCGCCCATCCTTCCCCCTCCGTTCGCTTCTTCAGCACACCCTAGCGACCACACCGCGACTCACCCGGACGCGCCGCCCAAGACTCGTCGCCGGTGATGCTCCGGTGACCATTTGGTCCGGGCATGCGCCCACCGTGACTCCCGCGACACGTAGAGCCTCCGTGGCACCTCGCCGCTTGCTCACAAGATCGTAGCCCCATCCCCACTTGCACGAACTCCGCCACCGCCGTGAGCTCGATTCCGCGAGCTCGGCTGACCTCAGCCCCTTGCTTTGTGAGATGGATGCGCCAAGCACCCGCAACACGAGAACCTCTCCGCCGCTCGCTTGGCCGCCAGAGACGCAAACCCGAGCTGCTCGCCGGTCTGCCTCGCCAAGGCCGAGTCGCCGTCGGGTTCACTTCGTTTGACTGCTTTGACCGTGAGGCTGACCCCTCTCTTTCACTGACATGTGGGCCCAAGCCCCTAATTAGTTAACTCGAGATTAATTAGAGCTAACTAATTTAGTTAACTAAACTAGACACTGACATGTGGGCCCCGCCCTGCTAACAGCCTGGTTAGAGTTAGTTTAGCACTAACTAACCCAGTTAGTCGACCGAGTCACTGACCAGTGGGTCCCCAGGTCAGGTTTGACCTGGACGGCGCCTTTGACTTGCTGACGTCACCTCGACGTCAGTCGATTTAATAACTAGTTTTCGGATTTAAATTAATTCAGAAATTCCGTAAAATACCCCAAACTTCTAAAAATCATATAAATTCAACCGTAACTCGGATGGAAATAATTTATATATGAAAATGATCAGAAAAATATGAAGAATCTGTTTATGCCATGATCATGCATGTTTGAACAAGTTAACATCACTGAATAGGATGAATCATGATTAGGTAATTTATGAAATAGCATTTGGAGTTGGAGTTCAACCTTGTTTGAATTCCACTTCAACTAACTTGGATTATTATTGCATTAGGTGAATTCAGTACCTTAATATGACATGTCATTCATGTGAATGTGCATTGCATTGATTGTGTTCTTCTTGTTTGCGGTAATTGTCCCTCCGGTGAGCGATGTACCGACGATGAGTTCGATGACACCGATGAAGAACTATATTATCTTCGAAGTGCGTGCAAGCAAAACCCCTTGTTCATTCCGATATAATCCCACTCTCTCGCTCCTGCTCTATTTTACTGCATTAGGACAACAACGACTCATGTGTTACTTGCTGCATGTAGCTGAACCCTTGATCCTTTGCATGACCTGTCATTCCACAAGAATTAGATGAAACCCACTAGCATGAGTAGGAGTTGTTTGAGCCATGTTGTGCCTACTCATTTATGTTTGTTTGTCATGCCTGCTTGCTTAGAGTTGAGTCGGTCCGATTCATCGGGAATGAATTGGAAAGTGGTGAACATGTCCTACCGTGTGTGAACTAAGTGTGTGAACACGATTTGGTAAAGGTAGCGGTGAGAGGCCATGTAGGAGTACATGGTGGGTTGTCTCATTGAAACCGTCCTCAGGAACTGAGTTCTGTGTTTGTGATCCATGAACAGTTACTACCACACATTGGGTTCCGTAACTCGACCCTCTCGACTTATTAATCAACTTGATCTCTGTCCCAGAGTTGCAACTAGTTTCGTGTTTGTAGGTAGTGTTAGTAGTCTACCAAGTGGCACCCTGCATGTGGGCTTGGGACAGACTAGGCACATGTGGCACGGTGTACCAAGTGGCACCGGTTGGTGGGCTTGGGAACCCTGCTCACATCGCTTGGGGCCGTGAGCGACACCCGCCGGATCTCCTTGCGGATGGAACCCGAATAGGCGATAAACCCGGACGAGAGACTTGTGTGGTTAGTCGGTCGTGGCCGACTCCCTCGCCCGGCTTCCGCTTGAAGGTTGCCGAGGTACATGACGGTGTGTAGGCGATAAGTGGCGTAGAGCGTGTGTGAAGAAGTACACCCGCAGGTTATCATTATCTATTCAATAGCCGGATTCCTCGGATATGGAAACTTGGACCCTTGCATAGTTCATAGACAAGTGAAAGTGGATACTCTAAAATACGCAAGATAAGCGTGAGTGCTATGGATGGCGCTTCTCGAGGTAGACGGAGCGGATCCATAGTGGTGTATTTGATATGGTGAATATGTGGACTCGTAGCGCCACCTCAAAAGAGTTACTTGCGGTCATAGTTCAGATAGCCACCGAGTCAAAGCTGGCTTGCTGCACCAAACTCCACCACCCCTTTTGATAATGATGCATATGTAGTTAGTTCGATGTAAGTCTTGCTGAGTACAATTGTACTCACGTTTGCTTATTTATGTTTTAGAGAGACGCGGTCTCGCTAGTAGTTCCACGTGGACTTCGACGCTTAGCTTGTTACCTCAGCTACGATCTTGTGCCTCGGCAGATCTGGTAGATAGTCGCTTCTCACCCTTTTCATTTATAGTTGTCGTACTCGGACATGTTTAGCTTCCGCTTGTGCTTTGACTTGTATGTTTCGAGTGTTGGGTCATGAGACCCATGTTTGTAATATCTCGCCTTCGGAGCCTAATGAATAATATTTGAGTCGAGAGTTATGTTGTGATGCCATGTTGTATTTACACATATTGAGCATATTGTGTGTATGTTTGAAATGCTTGGTATGTGTGGGATCCGACAAACTAGTTGTTTATCCTTGGCAGCCTCTCATATGGGGAAATGTAGTCTCGTGCCTCCGAGCGATAGTAGTCCGCTACAGCCCGGTTCACCGGAGTCCTGCTAGCCAAAGACTACTGCTTGGACACTTGACTGGCCGTCATGTGTTTCACCGTTCCTATGTCTGTTCCTTCGGGAAATGTCACGCGGTGTTATTCGAGTCCTGCCTAGCCTGCTATAGCCGGGATACCGGAGTCCTGTTAGCCAGTGCTACAGCCCGAATATATACGTTGATGACCGACATGCTCGATGTGATTCATGTATGCCTGTCCCCATAGGTTAGCGCCGCTTTGGGTTCACGACTAGCCATGTCGGCCCGGGTTCTTTGTCATATGGATGCTAGCGACACTATCATATACGTGAGCCAAAAGACGCAAACGGTCCCGGGCCATGGTAAGGCGACACCCGTGGGAATACCGTGCGTGAGGCCGCAAAGTGATATGATGTGTTACATGCTAGATCGGTGTGACTTAGGATCGGGTCCCGACAGCGTTGGTATCGAGCCCGATCGCTCAGAGGATTACCAAGCCAAACTGGTCGAAGTTGTGTCTAGAAATGCTTTAGTTATGTAAGGAATTGATTGTGGAAGGAACGTAAGGCTCTTTTTACTCCTTATACCTCATGGCCTTCGATCTGAGTCATCCTCTTCTCTTCTACGGGTTTAAGAACTAGGCTTTCATCTATCTATTAGGATGACGTGTTACTAATCCATAGACTTATAAGATTGTTGGTTTTAAACCCCAATTCGTTCCTACTATTTACGTATGATAACCGTTGATCTCGTAATCTTGTTATGATGTTGTTGAGTGGTTATGCCACCATTTTTGCAGGACGTCTCAAATCATTTTGAGCATTTACAGCCGTTATGCTGTCCGAGTTATCCTGTGTCTCTAAATAGTCTGATGCATTTGCAAATCCCTTCTTCCGTTCCTGATGTCCTTTTGGGCCAGATTAAGCACACTAACCAGTCAGTCGAGGTACTCCATTGCCTCGACATATATGTTGGAACTATTATTATGACCCTAGATGTTTAGGAAGTCACCTAGCAATTTAGCAATGCTTTTGTATCCCCGGTGTGATGATTCTGGCCAGTATTCTTGAAAACATCCCGTGATGCCGTTTAGTAGTAGGCATTCTACTCCTGGGTTCTTGAACCCGAGATTCATCCTACTTCATGTTGTTAGTATTTGCTAGTGCCTTTAGGATATTAGTAACCTTGCGATAGTCCTCAAGGTCCGTGGTATTTTCTTCTTCCAAATACTACGAACCGCTTATGGCAGAAGTTCTTTTGAGCCAAAAGATCACAATAAGAGTGCTCTTGAGGAGTACTCCATCCATATTGTGACTCTGCCAGTTCTACTTTTCTGCATGGATTATCCGGAAGAAATGTTGAGCTTGCTCGACATACTAATCTGTGCATCCACAACTCAGAAAATTATATGTTCCTCTGAGTTGCTCTCTTCAGTTGCATTCCGACCTTCGTTTATCAATTGATAGTCAGGAGTAGTCGTGCTCTCGTCCTCATCGATGCCCATTTTATCCTTGTGGTCCGTCAAGCCATTCTATTCCGGAATGACTAGGAGAAACAAACTCCAGTACCTCATCCATATCCAGGATTTGGTCGAAGCCGTTGTATCCCGCAGATCAAAGTGTCAATCCAGCTTTTGATTCTGTTCCACCTCGAGTGTTACCATCTTTATGTCAAGAATGTCATGAGAATTGCACCTCCTCTTATGCATTCTTGATGCAGTGATACTTCTCACCATCATCATTCATTCCTCGGTCCTCGTGTTGTTGTAACCGGAATGCCGACAAGTGAATTGTGATGTGTGAAATCAATACTCCGAGCAACTTGTTGCTTGGCAGCTAATGGACACTATCCTCATTCTTGGCGTGTTGGTTATTAAATCATCATTCTAAGATAGATTGTGCTACCTAGTCCTTATTTCTGGTGCACACTTCGATTGATGAGTTAGGGTTGTGTCAAGTCCTCACTCATTTGATCATATCATCTTGCCCTGAAAAGCAAGACTGTTCTCGAGCTTAGTAACATATCGGTGGTTCGTGACTTTCCAATTATCTTCTTGGAAGTGTTACCGGGTTGTTCCCTGACTGTTATGTTGAGCTCGTGATCAAGTTGGTTTCTTGTGAACCACCCCTTCTCCAAGAATCTGTGTTGGATATCCCTGAGCTAGTCGGTTAAGCTAGACAACAACTTGGAGAGTTGGAAGATAAAAGCTTGCCTAACTTAGTTCGATCCAAAGGGATATTCTTGTGTAGTGTGTGTTGAAGAAAGATGATATCTTCATCGATTGGTCCCTGTGACCAGTTGCTGGACCTATTATCTTATCAATCCTTTGATTTGAGTGTGGATATCGTCAAATCAAATCAGTACCAACGATGCTCGTAATGTTGTCTTACTCGTGGTTGATCCCTCGAGCATACACCATTATATCTTTGGTCTGACCAATGCTAACACCGTGTTCACATGATGGTGGAAGTCCAAAGGATATGGAAATTCGATGAGTTGTTGTTGAGCCCATCAAGAGCATTTGTCTCCCCCATGAGTCGTGTTGAACATCAACCTAGTGTTGGAAATTTGTGTAAGCATTTCTTCGTGTGCCGCTCATGAAGCTTATGCTTGGATGGTTGAAGAGACTTCCTCTAATTTATGTGTTTTAGGTGTAAGTTGCCACCATGAATTTGAGAAAGGTTTGTTTTGCTTCCTCCGAATCATTCCAAGTCAGTCATGCATGTGCGAAGTATTCTATGGTTTGATAGACTGATCATCTTCATTCCGTATGTATTCCTAGCACACCAAGCCACTGATTGATTTGTTCAAGGAAAAGGAATTGTTGTGTAAATCCTAGGTCATGCACAAGACTTCGTTATCCTCGATGATGGTTCCCAACCTGAACTCGGTAGTGTTTTATTATAAGACTACCATGTGGTCATACTTGTCTGGGACAATGTGTTCACAGGTTTGTAGCAGAACCAGCTCATGTTTTGGAGCTTGCTATCGTAGTTCATATCCCGAGAATCTCGCAACGCCATCTCATCAAATTGTGTTGCAACCTTTCCTTTTCAGACGTGCTGAGTCTGAAATATCCTAACACCAACCAGATCTGAATCTCAGGCAGATATGATGGTTGGAACATTCCAACAGTTGCATTTCGTTCCCAGCTTGCACCGTCCTTGTGCCATTTCACTATGGGCTGCCTTCTTAGTAATTTCTGTTCAAGATCACCCCCAAAAAGTGGACTTACTATGGGTCCCCTCCACCTCCGATGATAAGCAAAAATCATCCATTGCGTTGTCTTCAACAAGGTAGTCCACATCATCCATTCTAGTCCGGGTATACCATTCCTTTGCACTCCACCAAATGATCGCTTGTGATTGCCTTTGGCTGGTATAAAGAGTTCCAATGATCTATGGATCAAAAGTAATTCTTTTTGCCACTTAAGGGAATAGTTCTTTGCGCCACCTTTCTCGAGGTGTTCCGTTACGGGATCATGATAAATATTTCCTCGCCACCTTGACACCATCCACCATCTCCCTAAGCGTGGAATTGTTGCCACCAATCAAACCCCGTTGTTGTTCTCCCATCCCTCTCGATGTATTTTGTGTCTCAACTCGAGATGTGTCACCGTCTCAGTCCGTGAGTTGATCATGTTTACCTGATCTTCATGAAGATCGAATCATGTAGGGTTTTCCCTTTCTTTCTAATGTCGTGTCGAGTGAAGATCTTGAAAGCAAGGACGTCAAGACCAAGATGATGGAGTAAATCAACATTTTCGAGAAGGGCAATGGATCATGAAGATTGTGATAGTTTGTGACTTCCTTTTCCTCCTACTCACGCCTTGAATCTCGGGGCGAGATTCTTGTTTAGTGGGGGTGAGATGTCACAGCCCCAGATCAACCCTAGAGCTTGCTTGTAACTAGTAGCATTGCATCCATGCATCATGTTTAATTTCCATGAAATTTGAAATGGGCATGATCAAGCCCTAGCACTAAAGCAATTCAAATAGCTTCAAATTCAAAAATATTTTCAAAACCCAAATTGGTTTGCAAAATATTCATGATTAATGGAAAAGGTGAAACCCATATCCAGAGGTGATGTATATTTTCCAAGGCATTTTGGATTTTGAATAAACCACATTGTATTTGAATTGGGGCATTTAAATACTATTAATATTTTTAAATGCTCCAACAATTCTGAAAAATAGTTAAGGGCCTCTGTAATAATTCAGTTAATGCCCATAATTATTTTCAGGATTTATTTAAATGGTTTAGTATTTTACTAAACTAAAACAAAACAGAAAATAGAAAAACAGAAATAAAGAAGGAGAGAACTGTACCTGGCCATTACCTGCGCAGCCCACCCGGCCCAGTTTCCCCCCCCCCCTCGCTGGCCCAGGTGGCCCAGCCCACCAACCGCCTCACCGCTCGTCGCCTACCTCCGCCAAGAGGGCGAGGAGGACACGGCGATCGCGCCCGAGCACGCCACCTCCTCCCTGCTCGCCTGCCTGGCTCCCCCTCGACGCCCGGAGATGCCACGCACCCCCCGACCCCCTCGTTCCCTCTCCTCTCTCCAGAACGCCTTCCCTCTCCTCTGCTCCCTCTCTCTCGCCCGGACCGAGCGGCCTCGCCGACGCCGATCGCTGCACCTGCCACCACCACCCCTCTCCTCCCGACATGCCCCCAAGCCCGCCACTCCATCCTCGCCTCCTCACTGAAGCCTCCCGACGCCGAGCGCCCGAGGCGCCGCCCCACCGTTTTTCCCTCTTCGACCTGGCGATCGCCGCCGCCGATTCGCAGCACCAAGACGCCCGAGCTCACCGCTTGCTCCAACCGACTCGCCGTGAGCTTCGCCCATCCTTCCTCCCCTCCGTTCTTCTTCCGACACCCTAGCGACCACACCGCACTCACCCGGACGCGCCGCCGCCAGACTCGTCGCCGGTGATGCTCCGGTGACCATTTGGTCGGGCATGCGCCCACCGCACTCCCGCGACACGAGAGCCTCCGTGGCACTCGCCGCGCTGCTCGCAAGATCGTAGCCCCATCCCCACTTGCACGAACTCCGCCACCGCCGTGAGCTCGATTCCGCGAGCTCGGCTGACCTCAGCCCCTTGCTTATGAGATAGATGCGCCAAGCACCCGCAACACGAGAGCCTCTCCGCCGCTTGTTTGGCGCCGGAGAAGCAAACCCGAGCTGTTCTCGCCTGTATCTGCCTCGCCCGGGCCGAGTCGCCGTCGGGTTCGACTCGTTTGACCGTTTCGACCGGTGAGGCTGACCCCTCTCTTTCACCGACATGTGGGCCCAAGCCCCTAATTAGTTAACTCGAGATTAATTAGAGCTAACTAATTTAGTTAACTAAACTAGACACTGACATGTGGGCCCCGCCCTGCTAACAGCCTGGTTAGAGTTAGTTTAGCACTAACTAACCCAGTTAGTCGACCGAGTCACTGACCAGTGGGTCCCCAGGTCAGGTTTGACCTGGACGGCGCCTTTGACTTGCTGACGTCAGGCTGACGCAATAACTAGTTTTCTGGATTTAAATTAATTCAGGAAATTCCAGAAAATACCCCAAACTTCTAAAAATCATATAAATTCAACCGTAACTCGGATGGAAATAATTTATATATGAAAAATGATCAGAAAAATATGAAGAATCTGTTTATGCCATGATCATGCATGTTTGAACAAGTTAACATCACTGAATAGGATGAATCATGATTAGGGTAATTTATGAAATAGCATTTGGAGTTGGAGTTCAACCTTGTTTGAATTCCACTTCAACTAACTTGGATTATTATTGCATTAGGTGAATTCAGTACCTCAATATGACATGTCATTCATGTGAATGTGCATTGCATTGATTGTGTTCTCTCTTGTTTGCCGGTAATTGTCCCTCCGGTAGACGATGTACCGACGATGAGTTCGATGACACCGATGAAGAACTATATTATCTTCGAAGTGCGTGCAAGCAAAACCCCTTGTTCATTCCGATACAATCCCACTCTCTCGCTCCTGCTCTATTTTACTGCATTAGGACAACAACGACTCATGTGTTACTTGCTCATGTAGCTGAACCCTTGATCCTTTGCATGACCTGTCATTCCACAAGAATTAGATGAAACCCACTAGCATGAGTAGGAGTTGTTTGAGCCATGTTGTGCCTACTCATTTATGTTTGTTTGTCATGCCTGCTCTTGCTTAGAGTTGAGTCGGTCTGATTCATCGGGAATGAATTGGAAAGTGGTGAACATGTCCTACCGTGTGTGAACTAAGTGTGTGAACACGATTTGGTAAAGGTAGCGGTGAGAGGCCATGTAGGAGTACATGGTGGGTTGTCTCATTGAAACCGCCCTCAGGAACTGAGTTCTGTGTTTGTGATCCATGAACAGTTACTACCACACATTGGGTTCCGGTAACTCACCCTCTCGACTTATTAATCAACTTGATCTTTGTCCAGAGTTGCAACTAGTTTCGGTGTTTGTAGGTAGTGTTAGTAGTCTACCAAGTGGCACCCGTGCAGGTGGGCTTGGGACAGACTAGGCACTGATGGCACGGTGTACCAAGTGGCACCGGTTGGTGGGCTTGGGAACCCTGCTCACATCGCTTGGGGCCGTGAGCGACACCCCGCCGGATCTCCTTGCGGATGGAACCCGAATAGGCGATAAACCGGACGAGAGACTTGTGTGGTTAGTCGGTCGTGGCCGACTCCCTCGCCCGGCTTCCGCTTGAAGGTTGCCGAGGTACATGACGGTGTCTAGGCGATAAGTGGCGAGAGCGTGTGAAGAAGTACACCCTGCAGGGTTATCATTATCTATTCAATAGCGGATTCCTCGGATATGGAAACTTGGACCCTTGCATAGTTCATAGACAAGTGAAAGTGGATACTCTAAAATACGCAAGATAAGCGTGAGTGCTATGGATGGCGTTTCGTAGGTAGACGGAGCGGATCCATAGTGGTGTATTTGATATGGTGAATATGTGGACTCGTGCGCCACCTCAAAAGAGTTACTTGCAAATGTAGTTCAGGATAGCCACCGAGTCAAAGCTGGCTTGCTGCGGTCAAACTCCACCACCCCTTTTGATAATGATGCATATGTAGTTAGTTACGATGTAAGTCTTGCTGAGTACAATTGTACTCACGCTTGCTTATTTATGTTTTGCGAGAGACGCGTCGGCCTCGCTAGTAGTTCCACGTGGACTTCGACGCTTAGCTTGTTACCTCAGCTACGATCTTGTGCCTCGGCAGGATCGGTAGATAGTCGGGCTTCTCAGCCTTCTTCATTTATAGTTGTGCGTACTCGGACATGTTTAGCTTCCGCTTGGGCTTTGACTTGTATGTTTCGAGTGTTGGGTCATGAGACCCATGTTTGTAATATCTCGCTCTTGAGCCTAATGAATAATATTCTGAGTCGAGAGTTATGTTGTGATGCCACGTCGTATTTACACATATTGAGCATATTGTGTGTATGTTTGAAATGCTTGGTATGTGTGGGATCCGACAAACTAGTTGTTTATCCTTGGCAGCCTCTCATATGGGGAAATGTAGTCTCGTGCCTCGAGCGATAGTAGTCCGCTACAGCCCGGTTCACCGGAGTCTCGCTAGCCCAAAGACTACTGCTTGGACACTTGACTGGCCGGCATGTGTTTCACCGTTCCTATGTACGTCCCTTCGGGAAATGTCACACGGTGTTATTCGAGTCCTGCCTAGCCTGCTACAGCCCGGGATACCGGAGTCCTGTTAGCCCAGTGCTACAGCCGAATATATACGTTGATGACCGACATGCTCGATGTGATTCATGTATGCCTGTCCCCATAGGTTAGCGCCGCTTTGGGTTCACGACTAGCCATGTCGGCCCGGGTTCTTTGTCATATGGATGCTAGCGACACTATCATATACGTGAGCCAAAAGACGCAAACGGTCCCGGGCCATGGTAAGGCGACACCCGTGGGAATACCGTGCGTGAGGCCGCAAAGTGATATGATGTGTTACATGCTAGATCGGTGTGACTTAGGATCGGGGTCGTGACAAAGGCCCATTGATCATACGGCCCGCAGGAGGCCCATGGTTACAACAGTCCGTGTGTTGCCATGATTATTTTGTCCTAGTTTCCAAAGATAGGTTATTGTGGCCACTAGAAAATCCAGAAAAGAACTGCAGTGACTACAAGCAAACAACTAAACAAGACAATAAGGAAATAAATAAGCAATCAATTAACGCTAGCCTATTATCGCTATTACACATATTACATCCACTAGGCATGAAAGTTCGCCACCCGTGCAAATATAGGGAACAAAGCAGCATATTACATACACTGGCCGTCAAAATTGGCCACCCGTGCAAATAAACGCAGCAGCAAAACAAGAGCATAACTGAAACAACTTCAGAAAGCTCAAGAAACGTGGTATCCACCATGCTGGCAATAATCTTAGCAAGATTATTAGCTTTGTCCTTGGCGCTAAAATCCTCCAACGCTTGCTGTTGCACCAGAAATTATGCATCTGAATGCTCTAGGGACTTCCGTAGTCCTTCCACTTCTTGTCGCAGCACAGCTGATCGATGTCTTTCAGCTTGTAGTTGATACTCAAGAAACCGAACTGATTCAGACAGTGAGTTTGAATAGCTTGTGGAAGCAGTAGTGGCAAGTAACTCGAACACTAAACCAAGACAGGACTTTGGGGTTGTCTCACTATCATCAAGATAGTCTTCCTTAGCTGTTTTATAAGCTTTGTTAGAGACCAACAAGGATGTGTCACTATCCTGAACCTTATCTGCATTACTTCCTTTACCATTTCTTAATAAGGCACTCTTCCCCAATATGATGTCAGCATTCTAAAAGAAGAAACAAGTAGACACATAACGGGTTGTGCATGTACTAGTATGTCAGGACCCCGATTCCAAGTCACATCGATCTAGCCGGTAACACCTCATATCACTTTGCGGCCTCACGCACGGTATTCCCACGGGTGTCGCCTTACCATGGCCCGGGACCGTTTGCGTCTTTTGGCTCACGTATATGATAGTGTCGCTAGCATCCATATGAGAAAGAACCCGAGCCGACATGGCTAGTAGTGAACCCAAAGCGGCACTAACCCATGTGGACAGGCATACATGAATCACATTGAGCATGTCGCTCATCAACGTATGAATTCGGGCTGTAGCACTGGGCTAACAGGACTCCGGTATCCCGGGCTGTAGCAAGCTAGGCAGGACTCTGAATACCACCGCGTGACATTTCCCCGAAGGGACAGACATAGGAACGAAGTGAAACACATGCCGGCCGGTCAAGTGTCGAGAGCAGTAGTGCTGGGCTAGCAGGACTCCAGTGAACCGGGCTGTAGCGGACTACTATCGCTCAGGAAGCACTAGACTACATTTCCCCATATGAGAGGCTGCCAAGGATAAACAACTAGATTGTCGGATCCCACACATACCAAGCATTTCAAACATACACACAATATGCTCAATATGTGTAAATACAACATGGCATCACAACATAACTCTACGACTCAAATATTTATTCATTAGGCTCCGAGGAGCGAGATATTACAAACATGGGTCTCATGACCCAACACTCAGAGCATACAAGTCAAAGCACAAGCGGAAGCTCAACATGTCTGAGTACAGACATCTACAAATGAAAGAGGCTGAGAAGCCTGACTATCTACCAGATCCTGCCGAGGGCACAAGATCGTAGCTGAGGTAACAAGCTAAACGTCGAAGCCCAAGCGGAACTACTAGCGAGACTGACGTCTCTCTGCAAAAAACATAAAATAAGCAAACGTGAGTACAAACGTACTCAGCAAGACTTACGTCATAACTAACTACATATGCATCATTATCAACAAAGGGGGTGGTGGAGTTTGACTGCAGCAAGCCAGCTTTGACTCGGTGGCTATCCTGAACTACGACTACAAGTAACTCTTTTGAGGTGGCGCACACGAGTCCACATATTCACCATATCAATACACCACTATGGACCCGATCCCGTCTCCCTACGAGAACGCCATCCATAGCACTCACGCTTATCTTGTGCATTTTAGAGTATCCACTTTCACTTGTCTATGAACTGATATAGGCAACCCAGAAGTCCTTTACAGTGGACACGGCTATTCAATAGATCATATTAACCTGCAGGGTGTACTTCTTCACAAACGCTTCGCACCACTTACACCGTTTACACGACATGTACTCGGCAACCTTCAAGCGGAGCCCAACGTGGGTGTCGGCCACGGCCTACCTAAACACTCAAGTTCCTAGTCCGGGTTTATCGCCTATTCAGGTTCCATCCGTAGGAGTCCGCCGAGGTTTCCCATACAGCCCGAACGATGTGTGCAGGGTTCCGAGATACCAACGGGCATTGGTACATCGGCCACGGTGTATCTACCGCATCATAGCCCACCCCTAGGGTCAGCGCTATGCACGGCCTCCAACACATATCCTACAAACACCATAAACTAGTTGCAACTCCTGGACAGAGAACAAGGGTGGTTAAGAAGCCAAGAGGGTCCATTGGTTTGGGCCCAATGCGTGGTAGTAACTGTTTCATGGATCACAAACACGAACTCAGTTCACGAGGACGGCTGCAATGAGACAACCCACCATGTACTCCTACATGGCCTCTCACCGCTATTTTACCAAATCGTGTTCACACACTTAGCTCACACACAAGAGGACATGTTCACACAACCATTCCAATTCATTCCCGATGAATCAGACCTGACTCAACTCTAAGCGAGAGCAGGCATGACAAACAAGCATGAATGAGTAGGCACAACAAGGCTCAAACAACTCCTACTCATGCTAGTGGGTTTCATCTAATTCTTGTGGAATGACAGTCATCACAGAGGATAAAGGGGTTCAGCTACCGCAGCAAGTAACACATGAATCGTTGTTGTCCTAATGCAGTAAAATAGAGCAGGAGCGAGAGAGCGGGATTGTATCGGAATGAACAAGGGGGTTTTGCTTTCCTGGCACTTCTGAAGATAATATAGTTCTTCATCGGTGTCATCGAACAATCATCGGAACGTCGTCTACTGAGTGGGGACAAACACCGGCAACTGAGAAAGAACACAATCAATGCAATGCACATTCATATGAATGATATGTCATGTTAAGGTACTGAATTCACTTAATGCAATATCTAGCCAAGTTAATTGAAGTGGAATTCAAACAAAGTTAAAATCCAACTCCAAATGCTAGTTCATAAATTACCCTAATCATGATTCATCCTATTCAGTGAGGTTAACTTGTTCAAACATGCATGATCATGGCATAAACAAATTCTTCATATTTTTCTGATCATTTTTCATATATAAATTATTTCATTCTGAGCTACGGTTGAATTTCTATGAATTTTAGAAGTTTGGGGTATTTTCTGAAATTTCCTGAATTAAAATAAATCCAGAAACCGAATTAATGCGTCAGCATGACGTCACTGTGATGTGAGTGGTCAACTGGGTCAGCCGGGTCAAATCTGACTAGTGGGTCCCGTACGTCAGCATAATTAGTTTAACTAAATATCAATTAAAACTAATCCTGATTAGTTAACAGGGCTAGGCCCCACCTGTCATTGACTCAGGAGAGTCAACCAGGGCCCACCCGTGGTCAAACGAGAGGTTAGCGGGGTCAACTCGCCGGCGTTGAGTTGCCGACGAGGCCGAGGCGGCGGAGGCCTTCGGGTTTCTTACTCCGGCGACCAAACGGACGGAGGAGGGGCTCTACGGGTAGCTGGAAGAGCGCCGCATCGAGTGGTGCAAGTAGTTGAGCTCGAGGTTGCCGGAAAAGGCGCCGGCGGCGTGTTTGGCGGCGGCCGGAGCTCGGGCGAGCTCGGGCACGTCGCTAGGAGGCACGACAGGAGGTGCGGAGGGGTGCTGCGGGCTCCTGGGAACACGGTGAGTGCGGTGAAGCGCTCGGTTGCGGCTATAGGTGACGGTGGCCACGGCGGCGACATGGCCGGCGGCGAGGAGCTCTCGGTTGCGGCGGTTGGCGCGGTTAGGGGAAGCAAACGACCCTGAGGAGAGGGGGAAACGGACGGTGAGCTCACGTGGATCCCGTAGAGGTGGGCGGTGAGCTCGGGGAAGGCCGAACGGCGGCGAATTCGACGGCCGCGATCCTCGGTGGCCGAGGGGGGAGAAAAGCATCGGGGCGGCGCTTCAGGGCCCTTCCGGTCACGTGGCTCGGTGAGGAGGTAGGGAACGAGGTGGCGGAGCTTGTGGGCTAGTCGGGGAAGCGAGGGAGGGCCGGTGGTCGCGGCAACGACGAGCGGCGGCGACGCTTCAGTGCGTCAAAAGTGAGAAGGAGAGAGCAGAGGAGGGGAGAGGCCACGGGTGAGGGAGAGAGAGGTCAGGGGGGTGCGTGGCGTCGCGGGAGGGATCCAGGCGACGGGGACACAGGTAGGCAGGGTGGAGGTGGCCGTGGCGCGTGGGCGCGCACGGCGGCCACACGCCTCTCGTCCTACTGGCGAGAGGTGGGAGATGGTGGCGCTGGTGGGCTGGGCCACCAGCTGGGCTGCCAGATAGGTCCAGGTAAGTGGCCTGGGGCCTCTTCTCTCTCTCTTTTTTTAATTGTTTTTGTTTTCTAATTTTTCTGTAAATTTCAGGGCTTTATTAAAAATACTAGGTCAAACCCAAAAATCATGAAACTAATCAATGCCACTGTTTGGAATATAACAAACAGCAAACATTTTAGTTTATGATTATTTGAACATTTAAACTATTTATTAGCATTAAATGCCCAAAAGCAAATACTTTATGAATTAATCCAGTGACCAAATATGTCATGAAAAATGTGCAGCACCTCTGGTTATGGTTTATAGCATTTTTCCAGAAGTGATGAACATTTTCCAAAGCCATTTGAATTCACTGAAAATTATTTCTTAGTTGAACCTATTTGAATCGCTTTGGTGCTAGGGCTTGGTCATCCCCATTTCAAATTTCATGAAAACTAAACATGATGCATGGATGCAATGCCACTAGTTACAAGCAAGCTCTAGGGCTGTGACAACTCACCCCCACTAAACAAGAATCTCGCCCCGAGATTCAAGACGTGAGGTAAGAAGTCAAGGGGTCACAAGCTAACACGATCTTCACGATCCAACTGTCGTTCTCAAGATGCTGACTCATTGCTTCATATTGATCTTGACGTCTTTGCTTTGAGAACTTCATCCAACACGACAATGGAAAGAGGGGGAGGCTCTACATGATTCGATCTTCACGAAGATCAAGTAAACATGATCGACTCACGGACTGAGATGGTGAAACATCTCGAGTTGAGACACAAAACACATCGAGAGGGATGGAAGAACAAACGACGGGGTTTGATTGGTGGGCAACAATTCCACGCTTAGAAAGATGGTGGATGGTGTCAAGGTGGCGAGGAAATATTTACCATGATCCCATAACGGGGCACCTCGAGAAAGGTGACGCAAAGAACTATTCCCTTAAGTGGCAAAAAGAATTACTTTTGATCCATAGATCTTTGGAACTCCCCATACCAGCTTAAGGCAATTTACAATTGATTGATTGTAAGAGCTCGAAGAAATGGCATACTCGGACTAGAATGGATGATGTGGACTACCTTGTTGAAGACAACACAATGGATGATTTTGCTTATCATCGGAGATGGAGGGAACCAATGGTAGAACCACTCTTGAGGATGATCTTGAATAGGAATTACTAAGAAGGCAGCCCATAGTGAAATGGCACAAGGACGGTGCAACCTGGGAACGAAATACAACTGTTGGAAGGTTCCAACCATCATATCTGCCTGAGATTCATATCTGATTGGTGATAGGATACTTCAGACTCAGCATGTCTGAAAAGAAAGTTTGCAACACAATTCGACGAGATGGTGTTGCGATATTCTCAGGATATGAACTATGATAGCAAGCTCCAAAACATGAATTGGTTCTGCTACAAACCCACGAACACGCTGTCCAAGACAAGCATGACCACATAGTAGTCTTATAATAAAACACTACCAAGTTCTGGTTGGGAACCATCGTTGCGGAGAGCGAAGCCCTTGCATAAGTCATATGATTAGCTCTTATGAAGGAACTTCTTCTCCTTGAACAAGTAAATCAGTGGCTTGGTGTGCTAGGAACACATATGGAGTGGAGGCGGCCAACCTATCAAACCATAGGGCACTTCGCACGTGCATGACTAACTTGGGACGATTCCAGAGGAAACAAAACAAGCTTTCTCGAATTCACGGCGGCAACTTGCACCAGATGCACATGAATTAGAGGAAGTCACTACTTTCATCCAAACATATGCTTCATGAATGAAACACGAAGAAATGCTTACACAAGGTTCCAACACTAGGTTGATGTTCAACATGACTCATGGGGGAGACAAAATGCTGCTGATGGGCTCAACAACAACTCATCGGAATTTCCATATCACTGGACTTCCACCATCATGTGAACACGGTGATAGTATTGGTCAGACCAAAAGATGTAATGGTGTATGCTCGAGGGGTCAACCACGAGTAAGACAACATTACGAGCATCATTGGTACTGATTTGATTTGACGATAGCCCACACTCAAATCAGAGGATTGATAAGACAATAGGTCCAGCAACTGATCGCAGGGACCAATCGATGAAGATATCATCTTTCTTCAACACACACTACACAGGAATATCCCTTTGGAACGAACTAAGTCAGGCAAGCTTTTATCTTCCAACTCTCCAAGTTGTTATCTAGCTTAACCAACTAGCTCAGGGATATCCAACACAGATTCTTGGAGAAAGGGTGGTTCACAAGAAACCAACTTGATCACGAGCTCAACATAATAGTCAGGAAACAACCCGGTAACACTTCCAAGAAGATATTTGGAAAGTCACGAACCACCAGTATGTTACTAAGCTCGAGAGCAATCTTGCTTTTGAGGGCAAAACGATATGATCATATGAGTGAGGACTTGACAAGATCCTAACTCATCAATCGAAGTGTGCACCATAAATAAGGACTAGGTAGCACGATCAATCTTAGGATGATGATTTAATAACCAACACGCTAAGAATGAGGATATTGTCCATTAGCTACCAAGCAACGAGTTGCTCGGAGTATTGATTTCACACATCACAATTCACTTGTCGGCATCCCGGTTGCGACAACACGTAACCGAGGAATGAATAATGATGGCGGGAAGTATCACTGCATCAAGAATTCCTAAGAGGTTGTGAAACTCCCATGACATTCTTGACATAAGATGGCAATAATTCAGGGTAGAACAGAATCAAAAGCTGGATTGGCATTTGATGTGCGGAATACAACTACTTTGACCCAATCGTAGAAATGGACAAGGTACTGGAGTTTGTTTCTCCTAGTCATTCCGAAATAGAATGGCTTGACGGACCACAAGAAAAATGGGCATCGATGAGGACGAGAGCACGACTACTCCTGACTATCAACTGATAGACGGGGATCGGAATTCAACTAAGGAGGGACAACTCGAGGAACATATAACTTTTCGAGTTGTGGAGGGATGGATTAGTATATCGAACAAAGCTCAACATTTCTCCCGGATAACCCATGCAGAGAAGGTAGGACTGGCAGAGTCACAATATGAATGGAGTACTCCTCAAGAGCACCCTGGTTGTGATCTTTTGGTTCAGCGAGGAACTTCTGTCATAAGCGGTTCATAGTATTTGGAAGAAGGAAATACCACGGACCTCGAGGACTATTGCAAAGTTGCTAATATCCTAAAGGTACGAGCAACACTATCAACATTAGGTAAGTAGGGTGAATCTCGGGTTCAAGAACCCAGGAATAGAATACCTACTAACTAATAACATCACGAGATGCTTTCAAGAATAATGGCCAGAATCATCACACTGGGGATACAAAAGCATTGCTAAATTGCTAGGTGACTTCATAAACACCTATGGTCATAATAATAGCTCCAACATCTACGCCGAGGCAACAAAGTACCTCAACTTACTGATTAGTGTGCTTATTCTGACCATAAAGGACATTGGGAATGGAAAGGAAGGATTTGCAAATGCATCAGACTATTTAGAGACCTGGGATGACTCGGACAGCATAACGGCTGTAAATGCTCAAAAAGATTTGAGACATCATGCAAAATGGTGCCGTAACCACTCTACAACATCATAACAAGATTCTGAGATCAACAATTAACATACAGCAATAGTAGGAACTGAACTGGGGCTTAAATCCAACAATCTTATAAGTCTATGGATTAGCAACACGTCATCCTAATAGATAGATGAGAAGGCCTAGTTCTTAAACCCCGTAGAAGAGAAGAGGATGACTCAGATCAGAAGGCCATGAGGTATAAGGAGTAAAAAGAGCCTTACGTTCCCTCCCACAATCAATTCCCTTACATAACTAAAGCATTTCGAGACACAACTTCGACCAGTTTGGCTTGGTAATCCTATAGCGATCAACAGCTCGATACCAACACTGTCGGGACCCGATTCCATGTCACATCGATCTAGCGGTAACACCTCATATCAATTTGCGGCCTCACGAACGGTATTCCCACGGTGTCGCTTACCATGGCCCGGACCATTAGCGTCTTTTGGCTCACGATATGATAGTGTCGCTAGCATCCATATGACAAAGAACCGGGCCGACATGGCTAGTAGTGAACCCAAAGCGGCACTAACCCATGGGGACAGACATACATGAATCACATCGAGCATGTCGGTCATCAACGTATGAATTGGCTGTAGCACTGGCTATGAGGACTCGGTATCCCGGCTGTAGCAAGCTAGGCGGGACTCGAATACCACCGTGTGACATTTCCGAAGGACAGTACATAGGAACGAAGTGAAACACATGCCGGCCATCAAGTGTCGAGCGGTAGAGTTTGGGCTAGCAGGACTCCGGTGAACCTGGCTGTAGCGGACTACTATCGCTCAGGAAGCACTAGAGTACATTTCCCCATATGAGAGGCTGCCAAGGATAAACAACTAGATTGTCGGATCCCACACATACCAAGCATTTCAAACAAACACACAATATGCTCAATATGTGTAAATACAACATGGCATCACAACATAACTCTACGACTCAAATATTTATTCATTAGGCTCCGAGGAGAGAGATATTACAAACATGGGTCTCATGACCCAACACTCAGAGCATACAAGTCAAAGCACAAGCGAAGCTCAACATGTCCGAGTACGGACATCTACAAATGAAAGAGGCCGAGAAGCCCGACTATCTACGAGATCTGCCGAGGGCACAAGATCGTAGCTGAGGTAACAAGCTAAACGTCAAGCCCAAGCGGAACTACTAGCGAGACCGACGTCTCTCGCAAAAACATAAAATAAGCAAACGTGAGTACAAACGTACTCAGAAGACTTACATCGAACTAACTACATATGCATCATTATCAACAAAGGGGTGGTGGAGTTTGACTGCAGCAAGCCAGCTTTGACTCGGTGGCTATCCTGAACTACATTGCAAGTAAATCTTTTGAGGTGGCGCACACGAGTCCACATATTCACCATATCAATACACCACTATGGACCCGATCCCGTCTCCCTACGAGAACGCCATCCATAGCACTCACGCTTATCTTGTGCATTTTAGAGTATCCACTTTCACTTGTCTATGAACTGATATAGGCAACCCAGAAGTCCTTTACAGTGGACACGGCTATTCGAATAGATCATATTAACCCTGCAGGGGTGTACTTCTTCACAAACGCTCGCACCACTTACCGCCGTTTACACGACATGTACTCGGCAACCTTCAAGCGGGAGCCCAACGTGGGTGTCGGCCACGGCCTACCTAAACACTCAAGTTCCTAGTCCAGGTTTATCGCCTATTCAGGTTCCATCCGCAGGGAGTCCGGCCGAGGTTTCCCATACAGCCCGAACGATGTGTGCGGGGTTCCCAGATACCAACGGGCATTTGATTTTGGCCACGGTGTATCTACCGCATCATAGCCCACCCTAGGGTCGGTGCTATGCACGGCCTCCAACACATATCCTACAAACACCATAAACTAGTTGCAACTCCCGGACAGAGAACAAGAGTGGTTAAGAAGTCGAGAGGGTCCATTGGTTTCGGGCCCAATGCGTGGTAGTAACTGTTTCATGGATCACAAACACGTAACTCAGTTCGAGGACGGCTGCAATGAGACAACCAACCATGTACTCCTACATGACCTCTCACCGCTACCTTTACCAAATCGTGTTCACACACTTAGCTCACACAGTGAGGACATGTTCACACAACCATTCCAATTCATTCCCGATGAATCGGACCTGACTCAACTCTAAGCGAGAGCAGGCATGACAAACAAGCATGAATGAGTAGGCACAACAGGGCTCAAACAACTCCTACTCATGCTAGTGGGTTTCATCTAATTCTTGTGGAATGACAGGTCATGCAGAGGATAAAGGGGTTCAGCTACCGCAGTAAGTAACACATGAATCATTGGTGTCCTAATGCAGTAAAATAGAGCAGGAGCGAGAGAGTGGGATTGTATCGGAATGAACAAGGGGGTTTTTCTTGCCTGGCACTTCTGAAGATAATATAGTTCTTCATCGGTGTCATCGAACAATCGTTTAACGCCGCGTCTCGAGAGAGGGACAAACACCGGCAACTGAGAAAGAACACAATCAATGCAATGCACATTCATATGAATGACATGTCATGTTAAGGTACTGAATTCACCTAATGCAATATCTAGCCAAGTTAATTGAAGTGGAATTCAAACAAAGTTAAACTCCAACTCCAAATGCTAGTTCATAAATTACCCTAATCATGATTCATCCTATTCAGTGAGGTTAACTTGTTCAAACATGCATGATCATGGCATAAACAGATTCTTCATATTTTTCTGATCATTTTTCATATATAAATTATTTCATTCTGAGCTACGGTTGAATTTCTATGAATTTTAGAAGTTTGGGGTATTTTCTGAAATTTCCTGAATTAAAATAAATCCAGAAACCGAATTAATGCGTCAGCATGACGTCACTGTGATGTCAGTGGTCAACTGGGTCAGCCGGGTCAAATCTGACTGGTGGGTCCCGTATGTCAGCATAATTAGTTTAACTAAATATCAATTAAAACTAATCCTGATTATTTAACAGGGCTGGGCCCCACCTGTCATTGACTCAGGAGAGTCAACCAGGGCCCACCCGTGGTCAAACGAGAGGTTAGCGGGGTCAACTCGCCGGTGTTGAGTTGCTGGCGAGGCCGAGGCGGCGGAGGCCTTCGGGTTTCTTGCTCCGGCGACCAAACGACGGAGGAGGGGCTCTACGGGTAGCTGGAAGAGCGCCGCGTCGAGTGGTGCAAGTAGTTGAGCTCGGGGTTGCCGGAAAAGGCGCCGGCGACGTGTTTGTCGGCGGCCGGAGCTCGGGCGAGCTCGGGCACGTCGCTAGGAGGCACGGCAGGAGGTGCGGAGGGGTGCTGCGGGCTCCTGGGAACACGGTGAGTGCGGTGAATCGCTTCGGTTGCGGCTATAGGTGACGGTGGCCTGGCGGCGACATGGCCGGCGGCGAGGAGCCTTGTTGCGGTGGTTGGCGCGGTTAGGGGAAGCGAGCGACCACGGGAGAGGGGGAACGAACGGTGAGCTCACGTGGATCCCAGAGAGGTGGACGGCGAGCTCGGGAAGGCCGAGCAGCGGCGAATCGGACGGCGGCGATCCTGGTGGCCGAGGGGGAGAAAAGCATCGGGCGGCGCTGGGCCCTTCCGATCACGTGGCTCGGTGAGGAGGTAGGGAACGAGGTGGCGAAGCTTGTGGGCTAGTCGGGAAGCGAGGAGGGCGGTGGTCGCGGCAACGGCGAGCGGCGGGCGGCGGCGGGCCGGGGAAAAAGGCAAGAGTGAGAGATCGAGGAGGAGAGGCCACGGGTGAGGGAGAGAGAGGTCGGGGTGCGTGGCGTGGGAGGGATCCAGTGACGGGACACAGCAGGAAGGGTGGAGGTGGCGTGGCGGCGTGGCGCACGGCGGCCTACACGCCTCGGCCCCATCTTGGCGAGAGGTGGGAGATGGTGGCGGCTGGTGGGTGGCCACCACCGGGCAGCGAGGTGGGCTGCCGATAGGTCCATGTAAGTGGCCTGGGGCCTCTTCTCTCTCTCTTTTTTTAATTGTTTTTGTTTTCTAATTTTCTGTAAATTTCAGGGCTTTATTAAAAATACTAGGTCAAACCCAAAAATCATGAAACTAATCAATGCCACTGTTTGGAATATAACAAACAGCAAACATTTTAGTTTATGATTATTTGAACATTTAAACTATTTATTAGCATTAAATGCCCAAATGCAAATACTTTATGAATTAATCCAGTGACCAAATATGTCATGAAAAATGTGCAGCACCTCTGGTTATGGTTTATAGCATTTTTCCAGAAGTGATGAACATTTTCCAAAGCCATTTGAATTCACTGAAAATTATTTCTTAGTTGAACCTATTTGAATTGCTTTGGTGCTAGGGCTTGGTCATCCCCATTTCAAATTTCATGAAAATTAAACATGATGCATGGATGCAATGCCACTAGTTACAAGCAAGCTCTAGGGCTGTGACATAGTATATGAAACTCATTTCAGTGAACCAGTTCATTAGTAAGGTGGACAGGATTAAACTACCAAGTCTTATATTGCCAAGTACTAGTACATAATAAAAGCATCAAACAAACATATATCTATGTCCTATGGTCACTGCATTGTCTTGCCAAATCAAAATAGATACACGGTTCAAATCATATCAGTTCAAGACAAAGCAGCAGTGAAAGAATACAAAGCATGGGAAACTACACGGCACAACAAGATTTCATATGGGTACCATGGGTCTACATGTACAACAACACTATTTGATCTGTTGTGATGCTAGTAATGTGCATGATATGAGAAGTCAACTGTATACACAATTGAAATTGAAATCAACAGAGCTATTGATAAGAGCAAGCATGTTAAAGAAACATGCGTGAACATACCTGCTGTGCCATTGGAGTTTCGATTGGATCCTTCAATTTAAAAATAAGTTTGTATGAGTAAATAGAGTGATACAAGAGTAAAGCAGTATGCACGATAGCAATCATAGTTAAAAAGGAGTGCCTAAGCGAGCGCTTAAGGGCGCCTAGGCTCTAGGTGTTGGTGAAACGCATTGCGCATAACTATCGTTAATCTGTGCGTAACTGCGCATAACCATGCGCTTTGGTCAGTAAAGCGCAAGGCGGTGGCAAAACACACAATTAGCGCCTAGCGATTTTTGGAACTATGATAGCAATGGAATCTTAAATTAGAACAGTTGTTCTTTAGGTTTAGGCACTTGTTCTACATGAACAGGGTACAGTAAGACGCAAGAATATAGTACTTCAAAATAGAAATGAGCTCATAGACCTTACCACATTCTTGGCTTGGGACCGATCAGAACAAGGCGTTCTCGGTCATCGCCGATAAATGCGCCTCGGGGAGAACGTAAGGGAATTTGATGAGTTTCTTTGCCGGTGAAGTACGTTTTCTTCAGGTAATTCCGATACTGCCACCAAGCATTCTTGAAGATAGCAGAGGTATTAGCACAGGTTACTGTCGGTGTCAAAACCGGTGGATCTCGGGTAGGAGGTCCCAAACTGTGCGTCTAGGATCGATGGTAACAGGAGACGGGGGACACGATGTTTACCCAGGTTCAGGCCCTCTCTATGGAGGTAATACCCTACTTCCTGCTTGATTGATCTTGATGAATATGAGTATTACAAGAGTTGATCTACCACGAGATCGTAATGGCTAAACCCTAGAAGTCCAGCCTGTATGACTATGGTAATGAATGTATCCTATCCAGAAAATAATTATTCCTCCACCGACAAAGAGGGACCCACCGACGGGCCACCGATTTGGCTAAAAAACGTTTCCCCTGACACGGGACCCATCGAACGGGCCACCGATTTCACTTAAAAAATGTTCCCCATGCTGTCACTCGGACCACCGAAGTGCCTCCTTATTACGCACAAAAAATGAA